>OZ020315.1:32036659-32526659 GCA_963971305.1 Arcuatula senhousia
AGGCCATTTAGCTGTACAGACATCTTCATTAGTTCACAAATTTTATTGGTTATTGGTTATTTTCACGGTGATTTAATTTTCGCTTTATTCATTACCAACAACGGGACGTGAAAATTAAACCTCGCGAAATATTAATTGCCTATATAAAGTGTTATGATTTATTCTTAACCGCAAATATATATTACGTGTAAATAAAATCATAACCTTTTTCAACAAGATCGGGCAATTTTCCACCACCGCAAAAAAAACCACTTATACGGTATATATGTTGTGAACAAGTTACAATTTTGTACAAGTTGCACCTTTGTACAAGTTGCAACTTTGTACAAATAAACTGTACATGTTGCAACTTGTATGATGCCATTATACAAGTTGCAACTTGTACACTTATTGTTGTACATGTTGCAACTTGTACAAACTTTTTTTATGAAAATGTTCTAACTTGGGTCATTTAAGACTTTATGATTATGTTAATCGTGTGTTTATGTTGAAATAAAGAGGGTCTTATATGTAAAATAATAATCTTACCATTTAAAATTTAAAATCAATTTTGTCGTTTTCCTGAAAACTTTTCACAATTTATTTTTTTAAACGACCGCAAAAAAATTGTGGTCGTATTATGGTATGATGCTGTCGTCATCGTTGTCGTTGTCTGTGAACTTTTAAAGTTTCCACGAAAACTTAAGTTCTAGTTATTTGATTGTCTTCAAATTTGGCAGTTTTGTTCCTTACTATAAAAGGATGGATGGGATTGATTTTTGGGATCCCCCTTTTTTCGTTTAGAAATTAGGGGACAAAAAAGGGACAAAAATGCTATTTCTTTGTTTGTTTCCACAATACATGTAACTTAAGTTTTAGTTATCGGATTGCTTTGTAATTTGGCAGATGAATCCTTATAGGGGTAATGGCCCCTTAACAGTGAAAATATGATTTGTTTGCCTATATAGATCGAAAACTATTGCAGCTAGCTCTACAAAAATCTTCATAGGGTCTACATCAAGACAACCGCAGGTGAGCGATTCAGGGTCCTGGGAGCCTCTTGTTATGTTTACAACATTCATTTGCCTTACCATTAAATACCTTGTTTATGAAGAAGGTCCAAAACTCAATTATATGTATGTAGACAAATGAATTGACTTGTCTTAATTTCCATTTCTAATTTTTAGGTAACTTTAACATTATTGGTATGCAGCGTAGAGCATTGGCTGGAAATACGGACAAGCAATGCTGTGGACAGATGCACAAAAGCACTCATTTACTATTCTGATCAAAAGGATTTATTAAAAAAGAATGACCGAGATCAGCTCCTAGAATCTTTTGCAAGATTAAAGAATTCACATTTTGCAAAGTAAAGAACACTGTTGACTGTAGAAAGGCCACTGCCATGTACATATGTAAAGTGATTGTTATCTTGTATCATTGCCTTCCAAATTTAATATCATTGATATATATTAGGACCTCGCATCCAAGATGCGGACGCCCTATAGTTTTCACTTTGTCCGTCCGTCTGTCTGTAAACAATTCTTGTGAACACTAAAACTCAAAAAGTATTAACAACACAGTTCTGAAATTTTGTACAGTTCCTAAGTACCATGTCATGATTTGCATATTAAATTTTCGTGCAAATATGTGAAATATTTTTGGTAAAAAAACTTCATTTTTTATCAAAAATCACAGATTTTGAGAATTGGACTTTGTGAAAACTAAAACTCAAAAGCTTTTAACAATGCAATTCTGAAACTTTGTACAGTTGCTTAGAAGCATGTCATGATTCGCATATTAAATTGTCGTGCCAATCCGTGAAATATTTTTGGAAAAAAATTGTTTTTGATAGAAAATCACAGATTTTGAGAATTTGATTTTGTGAATATTAAAACTCAAAAACAATTAACAATAGTTTTGATTTTTTTGTACAGCTGCTAAGTAGCATGTCATGATTTGCATATTAAAATTTTGTGCAAATCTGTACAATATTTTTGGAAAATACATTGTTTTGATCGAAAATCACAGATTTTGAGAATTGGACTTTTTGAACAATAAAATTCAAATGCTATTTATATAAACAAATTAAGTGTAATAAATTAAAATCCTTGTCTGTATATTGACATTTATATAAAATACCCTAAAGGGGAATTGCAAATATAATATATAATCCATTCTATACAATAAAAAAAACAAGAAATAAAGTGACAAGACTCTAAACACTTTTACTACATATATACAAATTCAAAAATTCATCATGAGTCTACCACACTGTAACTTATCATACCAGACACATATACAAAATTTTAGCTCAATATCTGCTATTTTAAGAAAAAAGGTCTGGAAAACTTATTTGTTACGGACAAACTGATTACTATAAGGCATCTGCAACTTCGCCGGGCCCTAATTATTTGATGGACAAGAACGATGGTTGTATAGTCCATAATATAGGATTATATTACATTAGTGATCATATGAATACATCTCTTAAGCCTGTCACAATGTCATTTCAATTTATTTATATAAACAGATTTAGTGTAATAAATTAAAATTCTTGTCTGTATATTGACATTTATATAAAATACCCAAAAGGGGAATCACAAATTTAATATATAATCCATTCTATACAATAAAAAAAACAAGAAATAAAGTGACAAGACTCTAAACACTTACACTAAGTATATACAAATTCATCTTGAGTCTGCCACACTATAATTTTACAAAATTTCATCCCAATATCTGTAAGCGTTTAACATGTTTAAAAATAAAATCTGGAAAATTGCTAATGTAGTGAATTATTCGAAGTCCTAGGGCCGTAACTTTGTAAAAAATCATTGGACCAGATCAAAACTTAAACTTGACTTGTAAGTCACACATACAACATTTCAGCTCAATATCTGCAAGCGTTTAGAAAAGAAAGTCCAGAAAACTCTATTTTAGTGAACTTTTCTAAATCCTAGGGCTGTAACTTGGTCAAAAATCGACAGACCAAAAGGAGACTTAAATATCATACCAGACACACATACAATAATCAGCTCAATATCTGCAAGCATTTAGAAAAGAAGTTTGGAAAACTGCTTTTTTAGTGAAAGTTCTTAGTCCAAGGGCTGTAACTCTGTAAAAAATTAACGGACCAAAACGAAACTTAAGTTTAACTAATCATACCAAACACACATACAAAACATCAGCTCAATATCTGCTTTTAGAACAAGAGGCTCCCAGGAGCCTGAATTGCTCACCTGACTTAATTGTGCCTATAGGCAAATACTATTTAACATTGATAGGCTATTAGGCAAATACTATTTAAAATTGAACTTATTAGCAAATAACAGCAATTTACCCCTATGTTCTATTTTTAGCCATGACGGCCATGTTTAACAACCAATAAAAAATCCCCACATCAGCTCTTAACATTTTATGCTAATAAACAACTATACCAAGTTTGGTTCTAATTGAACTTAAGGTGTCAGAGGAGTTAACGTTTTAAATGAAATGAGTAAAAGCTGTGAAAATGTTCAAATTCGATGTTCTAATGGTAATAACTCCTAAAAGGAATGGCCCTACAACATTGACCCCACTACATATTTTGTAGATTGTGATGCAATTTTAATTTCTTAATTATCTCATACAGTTTTCAAGATATTAAGATTAATATCTTGAAAATAATATCCTCAGCCCTAAGGCCGATGAAGGAATCAGACCTCTTATTTTGGAGTATTCCGAGTTTTGATTGCACTTTGGAGGAAGAATAGTGTATGCATGTGATGTTCTTGTGAGTGTTTGGAGTTCTGAGGTTGTCACCTATAGACGACGATCTACAACAGACTCCAAATGCACTGGTTTTAATGTGTCATATCGTATAACGTTTGGTAAAGGGATTTTGTCATGATTTGTACAAGGGAAAATTGCATAAGGTCGTCTGCAACAATGAAATAATGTCAGGACACAAAAGACGTTTTCGAGCATTTATAGATTAAAATGTATTTCTACAATAATAAAACACATGTATATGCATGAAATATATTCTCTAAATCATTCAGGAAACATAGGTTTTCTCATTTTATAAAATAACGGAATTTTCTGTCTTTATCACAAGCGAAGGCCGGATATTTCATACAATTAAACAATCATTAAGGGGATGTTTTTCACGCCTTAAAACCTTGTTTACACCATTTCTTTTGGAATGCCTGTACCAAGTCAGGACCATTGAGATCTTCAATTTACCGGTATGTTTTCTTATGGGCATTTGAGATTGATTCTCCAAGTTCGGTAATTTTGTTATAACCTTTATTTACCACAACCCGGACCACAACCAAGCCAATGCCGCTGCTGGTGGAGTTTTGGGCATTGCAACTTGGTAGCTTTCTATAAGCAATGATGATGAGTAACAAAATATAGAACTTTATACCGGCTAGGTTGTCATCCGGGGTATCAAGGTCCTCTTTTGCTACCTCTGTAAACAAGGTAGAAAATGAAATAGTTGTTCCTAGGAATGTCCTAAAGGACACCACCAATTTGACATACGTTCTGCCAGAGGGTAATTGTTATACCCCCCACTTCAAAGTGGGGGTATATAGTGATAGGGGTGTTCGTCCGTCCGTCCTTCCGTTACACTTCAGGGTACCCATCTCTTATCCGCAACTCCTCCTAAACCCCTTGGTGGATTTTCATGAAACTTACACACAATCTTTGTGACATAATGTAGATGTGCACTTACTATTTTAAAATTTGATCAGAATGGATTTTGGGGTTTCCCATAGCAAAACATGGACTTGGCCATTCGACTACATGGGGGTACCCATCTCTTATCCGCAACTCCTCCTAAACCCCTTGATGGATTTTCATGAAACTTACACACAATCTTTGTGACATAATGCAGATGTGCACCTACTATTTTAAAATTTGGTCAGAATGATTTTTGGGGTTTCTATAGCAAAACATGGACTTAGACATTGACTACATGGGGGGTACCCATCTCTTATCCGCAACTCCTCCTAAACCCCTTGATGGATTTTCATGAAACTTACACACAATTGTTGTGACAAAATGTAGATGTGCATCTACTATTTTAAAATTTGATCAGAATGATTTTTGGGGTTTCCCATAGCAAAACATGGACTTAGCCATTCGACTACATGGGGGTACCCATCTCTTATCCACAACTCATCCTAAACCCCTTGATGGATTGTCATGAAACTTTTACACAATCTTTGTAACATAATATAGATGTGCACCTACTATTTGAAAGTTTGATCAGAATGATTTTGGGGTTTTCCATAGCAATACATGGACTCAGCCATTCGACTACATGGGGGTGTCCATCTCTTATCTGCAATTCCTCCAAAACCCCTTGATGGATTTTCATGAAACCTACACACAATCTTTGTGACATAATGTAGATGTGCATCTCCTATTCTTAATTTTATCTGATTAATTTTTTTGGGGGGTGGGGGTATTTATTTGTGAGCTGCGGCTCACAGTTTTTCTAGTTATTTCAAAACTTCAGATTCATTTCAAATTATTTAACCATGCTCTATCAAACTTACGGACGTTCTGTTGGGCCCCAACAATTCATATCCTCACCTGCTATTTCGACCTGCAATTCTAAAACCGGTAGAAAATCAACTTGTAAGACCTGGCTGCGATATGCTCATTATTACTCCTGAATAATAGAATTGACTGGCAATTTTATCGGTAAAGTACATCGACCCTCTAGACTGTTCTACAGAAAATGTCATTTACGGTATTGAATGTACTTTGTTTGGACTGTTGTATGTCGTTGAAACCAAAAACTCTTTGCGTGCTCGCATGAATGGTCATAGGTATGACAATAAAAAATCTGCTTTTTGGGTTTTGTATAACTATTTTAATCAGCCTTACCATGACCATTGCTCCCGGCCATTGTTTGAACATGAAAGTTTTCTTGAAAAAATTTACCACGACACCAACAGTCCTATTCTTAGTACACCTAAACGTAAAAAACGAGAGCTACACTGGATAAAAACTTAAGGTACTGCAATGCCTGATGGATGTAATGATAAATATTAAAGGAGAAGGCAATCTTTCCAGCCCATAATGTAGTGAGGTGACTGTTATGAACCTGTTTGACCCTAATGATAGACACGATACACGTAGTCATGGTCATAAACGATACAAGCCTAGATCTGTTATCGGTCACTAGATATCTAATGATCTACTCACTTAACTACAACAACCGTTGGGTGTCCATCATGTTCGTACCTTTCTATTTTCGATATACGAGTCACGAAACTTAAAGACCTTGGTGATCTTGGGTTGGAAAAAGGAGGTACTGATATATTTCCCAGAGGCGGATCCAGAGATTCTGAAAAGAGGGGGCCCACTGACTGGCCTAAGAGGGGGTCCGCTTTGGTCACGCTTCAATGATTTCCAATATATTCAAACAATTTTTTCCGCCAAAAGGGGGGGGCGGCCCCCCCCCCTGGATCCGCCTATGTAAAAATTCCAGCATCATTTGCAACGTTACCCTATATCTGTAAGAAGTGAACCTCTTAAATACCGAGGACAGAAAATTTCTTCACATTCCATTTAAGAACACAGGAAATGACGCTATCAACATCAGCAATGAATCGTAAAGAAGTAACATCTCAGAACCCTCCTTATCTTAAGAACCAATCAACACCTATTGTTTCCTACTGCTATACTAAGACCATCAGCGGTAAAATTTTTAACCACAGAAAGGCATTGCAGGACCTAAACATTGAAGACTACTTAAAGTCCCTCTGACGTGCGACTGCTCCACTTCTCCCGTTGTCTATGGTCCATCTGGACATGTAATCACGGGTGATCTAAAGATAATTGAAACGATTTATTACGAAATGGTGTTTCCCATGGACCTAAATTCAGGGAGCCACAACGTATTAATTGGAAACATAATTTTAAGATCATCATGGACGCTGTGGAGAACTATGCCAGAGCCTGAATAAAGCGGGAGGGTGGACCAAAAGCCAGAGCTTGAGTCACTGTCAGACTAGGTAAGGACTATCCAATCTCTTGTAATGTCTTAATCCTCGGCCATGTTCCGTATTCAAAGATCGATCGTGAAGCTCTCGACTGTTTCTCTTCCTTTGTTGTCACACCTGCAGAAAAGGCTGCCAACAATATTGTTTTTGTATGTAAAGCACATTGACTACAAATGTCTGATTCAAGAATTAGGCATTGATGGTAATTCATCTGCTAGTGCTACGTACACTCGGACTAGCCGACCATACCTCTTCCATTTCCTCTTTAAATATTCAATTGAAAAAGTAACACGAAGAGTTACCATATTTGTGCTGGATACCTAAACTTCACAAAAATCCGTACAAAGAAAGGTATATGGCTGGATCTTCATCGTGATCAACTACAGAACTGTCCGTTAATCTCACTAAGATCTTGTCTGCTGTCAAAGAAGGACAACAAGCATACTCTTAACACTTTTTATAATCGCATTCAGGAATTAATCAAAAGAACTCGAAAGATTTGCTAGATAATTTTAAATCCCGATTATCTGAGGTTCATTCACTGAAAATTTCGATTTTTCAACTTTTCATAATTTCGCCTGAAAAAAACGTATTAAAAAAGGATTTTTTTTTTAATTCAAGCAACTTCGTTGTTTTAGGTTATAATTCTACATTTTTTTTTCCAAATCATTTTATAAAGATTAGATTTGTTACACTTTGGATCAAGTTTGCAATATGCTTGATTTCCTTATTGACAACATATTTGTCACATTTGGAGGAAAGATTTTTCAACAACAATTCGGCATTCCAATGGGCACAAACTATGCTCCTCTCCTTGCCGACTTGTCTTAATCTCACTTACAGATATATTGATGACGTCCTCTCTGTCAACAACTCTTCGTGTCGTAGATGGATTTCTTTGATATATCCTCCAGAGCTAGAGATTAAAGAAACCACCGAATCCACTTGCTGGATCTACATCTCGAATTTGACCCGGTCATCTCAGTACAACAAATTACAATTAAAGAGACGATTTGAATTATAAATTTTCTTAACCTGGAAAGTAACATACCTACGTCACCTGCATATGGTGTCTTTATTTCATAACTTATTCGATATGCCAAGACTTGAACACATTTTTCAGATTTTTTTAATCCCGACACCGCTTTCTCCGTAACCGACTATCAGACCAAGGTTATAAGAAAATACGATCTCTAAAAAAAAATCTTTCTTCGTTTTCAGCCACTGGTAGAAAAATTCAAAATCAAAAAAAAATGACGATATACTTTGATTAGTGTTTGGCTGGTTTATGTGCTGAGACGATCACCTTAGCATCCCTAATATGTCTTCACAAAACTTACCCAAAGATCGCAATGGAAGGGGGTTGGCGTGCCTTATAAACCTGGTTTAACACACCATTTCTTTTGAAATGCCTGTACCAAGTCAGGACTTGCGATCTTCAATTTTCCGGTATAACTCTCTTGTTTTGTCTTTTCTCATGGACATTTGATAAGATAAAAATAAGATATTAAAAACGAAAGAATATGGAATATGTGCCAAAATGTTTATTTGATAATTAAATCGCCCTTTTTGAGATTGATTCTCCAAGTTCGGTAATTTTGTTGTAACCTTTATTTAATACATGATAGTATGCATACAAATTTTAATTTTAACACAATTTTTCTGTGTAATTAAGCGCTTACAAAGCATACTTCAATATTCTGGCCCAAGATTCTTTAGTATGTTATATAGTAAATAGATATTCTCGCGTAGCGGCTGAAAATAAATTTTCTGACCCGCAAAATTTTAAAATAGATAAACTGACTCAACCAAAACTGCCAATACCCCCTCAGAATCAAATGGTCGTCCCCTAAAACACGTCTCCCTCTACTTTTCAAAAATATCCAAATTCGTCCCTGAAAAAAAAAACAGGCTAACATAGAGAAGCAAAGAGGGACCAATGGGACATTCGAGTGTCAAAAATCCGAAAAGGCAACGATTAAACCAGTAAACACGAAAAAGAACAGCACGAATAAACACAAAACACAAAATCAACCGAACGGAAGTCGACAACGCAAACCAAAGTCGAAACAAGAGTGAACTTAGGTGCCCCGGAAGAGTTAGCGGTTTTTGCCTGCTATAGAACACCCGTTGTGTCGCTAATTCCCAATTCAGTGTGTCAAATCCGGTAAAGGAAGACCAAACAAATTTCTACGACAAACCAACATCTGCATTGAGAGATAGAAATCCCATATTTGTCTACGAGTACACGGTGTCTACCGTGTAATTTCTTGAGAGAAGACAGCAACCGTGGAGCAACATAACCCTCAAGGCAGTAAATTACATAGAGGCAGAGGCAGCTGCCTCCTCAGTTTTCAAAAAAAAAAAAAAAAAAAAAAAAAAAAAAAAAAAAAAAATAGAAAAAAGGCAAAACGGGAGATTGCTTCATGTTTAAGTGTGTCTTCCAACAGCTAGTACATGAGTACATCATTTTGATGGTTCTATTCAGATATTAATAAATAAAACTTAAAAAGTGTTCATACTAAAATTATTTTAGTTATCATAACTTAGGTCCCGTTAATATCAGTAGCACATATTATATTAATATAAATTAAATACATGTAGCATGCAAATGACTGTTGTTGAGATTTAAGACAGGTGTTTGGATCTATGATTTTATTTTTTATCTATTGCATGATTGCTTGTATATGAAAAATTCTGACACCTTTTATTCATAAAAACAAGAAGGTACAATAAGTGGAAGACATTCAGATGTCATTAATGTAACAGAATATCTACATTATATACCATCAAATAAGTGTTCTTAAGACCAAATAATTTTACAAAAACACACAATTTACACAATAATAAGAGGGAATAGATTCCTATCTCTCTATTTAAAAAACACCACGATTTTTCTCTGTTAGTTTTTGCCATGTTGCTATCGGTCTTCTTTAACTTAATACATGTAGATAGATAATCATAACTGGGCTTCTTGCATGTCAGTCAGTCTGTACATTTCATGTGTTAAGACAAGCAACGAGAACAAGTCCATATGTCCAATTTGTATCCTTATGGTCCTTGTCTGACAAAGAAGTTAAACATATACATCATGGGGTGCATCATACAAACAAAAACACTATCCTTTATTCATGTTTTTGCTCCGGTCTTAGCTAGGGATATTAGTGGCCTTAGTACCATCCGATGGCGGGTCTTGTTAAAAAAAACTTTTGAACATCTTAGTTTCTAGTTTCCTAACTTGCTTGTATATGTTTAAACTTTAAAGTCATAAAAGTTCGATGTTAAAGACTTTTGCAATTAAAACTTAGGAAAAGTATATAATAATTGCATTAAGCACCATTTCGTTAGTCTTTTTATTATAAACCAATATCTTAAAAAAATAATAAAATTGGTATCAGGATTTGTAAAAAGGCTGGATTTGTTTTACTAAAAAAATATAACTTCTGGGGGCCTATGCGGCCCCCAGACCCTCGCCTTCTAGTATACTGCCTCCTCTTTCATCGGAGGCAATTTACGGCCTTGACCCTGTGTAAGCAATGTGTGTCAAACGTGACGCCCTACCAAGGAAATCGATGTAATTCCCGCAAGCTCTGACTTAAGGTCTATAAATTCTTTATTGCAAAATTACACCCATAAGGGTCAAGCAATACATAGAGTAACAAACATACAACATAAAAACAGTTTCAATAATACATTAACATCGCATAAGAAAAAAAAATCATGTAGAATTAAGCATTAGCTGACATGGACCTGTTTCTCAATTCTAATGACTGTTGAATAAAGTCACACAGATCAGCCAATAACTCATTTGTCCGGGATCAATAGAAATTTAATTCTATTAATTGGGCTTAAGTTGGGGAATTGGTTGTTATAGTTATTTTTTATATTATGAAAAAAAGATTTCGTAGAATATCGTTATATGTACAATTAAGAAAATTCGTCTTCAAGGATGTTGCAACATTTACAGAGTCTTTCTGGTCTAGCAATTTTCTAGGAATAGACAATGATCGCTAGACCTAAGTTCTAAATTGCGTTATAAGTTTACGTTTTAAAAAAAATTGATTCTTTCAAATATTTCTGTCTTATTAGCTGGCTATATATAGATAGAGTTTGGAATCTTCTGTTAAATTATTAAGTTTATCAAGATAACGCTTAAGATACACTTCTTGGATGACCTTATTCTTTGATATTTAATTTTTGAGTAGTCTCTATCTGAATTAATAAAATCATCAGAGTTGAGGTTAAATTCTTTAAAAACACTTAGTGCATAGGTGTACCATGAATAGTAACCATTTTCGTGTATGTCTTTATTAACATCATAAGCTTCTTTTAATAAAGGATTGATGTTCAAAGAGTGTAATCTAGTAATTCAAATGACATCAAAGTTCCAGACATTAAATTTTGCTACGCCTGACGCGCGTTTCGTCTATTCAAGGACATTCAAGACTCATCAGAAGCGCTCTACCAAAAATATTGAAAAGCCAAAAACATATGATTATGAAGAGCATAGAACAATGAAACCAAAAATACCGAAATGGGGAACCAAATTGAAACTAAGATGGTCAACCTATGTTTGGGGTAGGAAGAACCTTAGGTTTACACAATTTTGAAATTTAAAGGGATAATTTAAAGCTTTGATGTGTTCTCCAACACAAAAGTGTTGGTGCCGGAGCGGGCTAACCTCAGGGAATTAAAACTCCACAAGCAGCGCTAACCTTCACGGGTGTTAGAAATTCAAATGAAATCAACGTTCCAGACATTAAATTTTGCTACGCCTGACGCGCGTTTCGTCTATTCAAGAAAGTATAGAAGACTTGTAAAAATCACAGTCCAAAAGCCGGTTGAAGAAATTTTACAACACAATGGGAAACGCACAAAAAATTATACTTAGTCGCAAAAACAAAAGGTAAGGGTGTTACAACCATCCGGTCGCTTAAAAAGTTTTTTTCTTTCGATATCAGCCACTGGTAGCAAAATTCAAAATTATATCGGTTAAAATGATTTGTGATTGTTTCAATTAGTTTGTGACAGTTTGATGTATTGAGAGGATCACCTCTTTATCTCTATTGTGTCTCACAATTATACAATATAAGACATGCAATGACATACATATTAATTGTCAGGTTAATCGTGTATTGTATTCTTTATGTCACTTTATATAGGCCTTAACCATCCATTGTAGTTGAGTTTAAGCTAATAGAATTATCTTATCTTATCTTATATAAGATAGATCATGCCAGTTCAAAAAAATGTTGTTATTAGCTTTAATTGACGACCCACAGGCACTTGTTTTCTAGAAAAAACTTTAATTCTATACTAACCATACACTTGTTTCTAGAAAAAAAAACTAACCATACCGTATGGTTATTGTATAAGTAATTTTTTTCTAGAAACAAGTACTCAAAAATGGTGCCTGTGTGTAACGAACATATTGATGACCATTGATAGAGCTCTTGATAGGGGCCTCGGGGTAGCAAGCCCTATATATTCCGGGAATCCCAGGGGTTGGGGTCTTTATTCTACCTGGTTAAGTTAGGCACGAACCATTTTCTTTTGGTGGGGAGGCCTGGGATTTTTGTCCAAAAAATATTAATTCCAATTTTTAGAGAAAAAAATAACAATGATCCTAATGGAGCTGAAAAAAAAATGTTCATAAATTTCCACAAAAAAAAATTAGTATACATCCTTTGAACTCAAATGATAAAAGCCTGATTTTTTTTTCTGCCTCGTTTCGCTCGGCATAAATCACATCATTCATCATTGCCTTTTGCAAAAGTTTCAAATTTTGAAATTATAATGTGCTACGAAATAGTATCACTTTTAATATGTTCAGTACATGCATACATCGATAGTTTTGTTCAGTTATGGTATGAACCTGTTATCCCGCTTGGCAAATAAAATTATATATATTTAAAAAAAAAAACCTCCCATGGCAATTCCACTGGTAGATCCAGAAATGTCTATAAGCCGGCATTGGTCAATCTTCACAGGTTTCTTATATTTCCAACTGCATTCTTGTGTTGTTTTGTAGTTCATATAATGTTTTTTTCTAAATGAATTATGAAATCTTAATATCATGATTATAGCTTTCAGGAAATCACAAGAATGGATGATTTTGCATCATTAACCCAAAAGCTTTTGAGGCCTTCAGCGATCCCAATGTCTGTTTAGTATGCTAGTTATGCAGGACCCATAACCGAATCAAAAGGCTTGTTTTTCTATGATCCCTTATTGGCTTCAACTTGTACTTTTCTTTGTCTTATTTCAACCCCTGACTTCCTGTTTCAGGGAAACTTCTGAAAACTTTGAAGCCAAAAGGTGAACCTAAAAGGTAACCATGCATGTGATAAGTCCCCTATGTGACAAGGTTACCAGGGCAATTACAAATGAATATTGCTTTCACTTCTAGTCTTGATAAGTTTTAGAATAAGATTTCACATATTGAAAAAAAAGTATACATGTATTTATAAAAGACACAATTTTTGATTTTGGATATCCAGCTATTTGACTTTGTCAATTGGCCATTTAAATATTGCTATATATACTGAATGGTTATTTTTTTTTGTGGGGGGGGGGGATTCTGGTTTTTAATTGTTTTCATTTATTTACTTTGTGCTTTCAATAGAAGTTGGCTGACAACGTTCGCCATGTCTCCCTATATCCCATTTTCCTATAAATATTAATGTATGTTTTGAATATGAATGTATTCAAAATCAAAATACAATAGTCCAATGCACATTTCATCTCCTACCGAGAGTTTGTCTGTTTGACTTGTTCCACATATCCCATTTGTCTTTAAAATATATGAATGTTACTCACAATGAGAATGAATTAGTCCAAGAACTGGCATAATAATAAAAGACCTGTAAACTTACGAATAGAAAAACAAATGTAAAAAATATATAATTTTTCTGAATTGGTCTGATTGCTTTGGATAGAAAAAAAAAATGTAACTTTGATTTGGACAGAAAAAAAAATAATATCAGGTTACAAAATCCTAGGCCCCCACCGTATGAAAATGATTCGTACATGTACCTTAATTAAGATAAACTATCCTATACGAAATAAACCTTTAAAGAATTTCAATTTGAATTTAAATTTAGCAACCTGCATCACGTGGTGGGCGTATTTTTAATGCATGAAAGCGGAAGTAAATTACATTAAAATGGCGATGTCAAAGATTTCAAGCAAGGTAAATCTTGATGTACAAACATGTGCTTTATGCTCCGAGTTGTACAAATCGCCCAAAATATTGCCGTGTCTACATACATTTTGTGAACCATGCGTAAACGACTTTATTGTTTCACTCGGAAAAAGAAAAAAGGACAAGATAGTCGAATTTCCATGTCCAATATGCAGAACTTGTATACACCCATCAAACCCAGATAGGAGCTACGATCAGTGGGCTGCAGATCTTCCTGAAAATATAGTCATGAAATTAATGATTGCCAGGGCATCAGATGAAGAGTTCCCAAATTGTGATGTGTGCCACAAAGAGGGCAAGACATCCGTTTCGAAATATTGGTGTAAAACGTGTGCCGAAGTTCTTTGTGAAACATGCCACGGATATCACAAAAGGTTTAATTTATTAAGCAGTCACAATACAGAAAAACTTGAAGAGGTCGGTACAAACAGCGGTGGTATTCATGTGAATGCAATTTCAACAACTTGTCCAAAACATCCAATTCATACTATAGATTTCTATTGTTTAAGCCATGGATGCTTTTGTTGCTGTATTTGCAAAGAGGTAGAGCATGGAAAATGCAAGATAACACCAGTAAAAGAAATGGTAGATTTTTGTCAGAGTGTCCCTGAAAAGTTAGAGGAACTCAAAGAAACATTTTCAAACTTACTGATGAAAAAACAAGGACATAAAGAAGACTTGAAAATAGAAGTTCAGAAAGTAGAGGCTGAAGCTGTTGTTTTTGTTGAAAGAATAAAGGAACAAATTGATAATTCACATGAAAATTTTAAGAAGCAACTTACAATATTCCACGAAGAAGAGAACACAAAATTTAACATAAGAGTACGTTTATTGGAGCAGGCCATGAAAGACATCAATCATTGGATCAGTACCATTGGAATTGTTAAGGAACTGGGAACAGATGAACAGCTGGTCATACAAACAGATGTCATGAAACATCAGTTAAAGGCTGAAGTGGAACAACTTTTTGAAAATTTAAAATTCGATGCTACAATTAAGCTTGACTTTGACAAGGATGCGACTTTGTTGAAAGTAGAGTCTACAGATAGTATCGGCTCATTTATACAATCGAAGAAAACCTTACATGGACAAGTAGACGACACTCAGAAATGTTGTTTAGCATTGGACATTCAATCCAAAGATCCAACCCTAGAATACTCGAAAACAATATTGCTATCAAATGATGTAAAGCCGCTTAAGTGCGGTTCATGTATAGACATTTCGAGAACAATTGTTTCAAGTAAGGGTTCCTACAGAAGATTGAATCTAGTTAATAAGGATAAAGGGGTATTTATTTCCAGAAGTGAAAATATAATAGAATGCGAAAGAATGTGTTATTATTCCACAGGAAACAAAATTTTCACTTCAAACCACGGAAATGAAATTACTGTTACTTCTCTTAATGACACTTCTTTAAGCAAGTTGGGCACATTTTCCTGCAACAGTAGTCCGACCGGCGCCATGGATTATTTTGATGGTCACGTGTATGTTGCAACAGGAAGTACCATCAAAAGGTTTGATCCAAGCAACACTTCAGACATTGAGGAATGCTGTCCTACAGTAACAGATGCAGGTGCTGTGGGTCTTAAGATATTTGACGGGGATGCCATTTACATCACAAAAGATAGTAGAGTAAAGCGATGTTCCTTGGACGGAAAAGAGGTATTCTCATATAGTAGTCCTGAAATCGCGTCTCCAGTATCCTTAATAGTCTTACCAAATACTGGCCATGTTATCGTGCTAGATTCTAAAAATGGTGGGAAACTTCACCTACTGGGCGCTGATGGCAGCCGTCATGTGACCATTCTCGAAACGTTTAAACAAATCAGGGAACCAACCGACTTGTGGCTTGGTGTGGAAAATGATGAAATTTACGTTTGTGGCGGAGAATATATTGAAATTTACAAACTGGTGTAAGGACGTTTAGAAATACAGAGTGTGCAAAAAAGTTTGTCGGTATAGTTTCATTTGAAGATTTTGTATCTTTTTCTCGTTTAAAATACATTTGCCTATGTAATATCAAAGAGTATGAATTTTCCCTTTCATTGTCCGAACAATCTACACTCTCAAAAAGGTAAATGGAAAAAAATACCACACCCCACCCAAAAATCAACTTTTTTTAGTTGTGTTCCGAATTTTCATTGGAATCACATTAGCAATATCTCATACCGTTTTCAAGAAATTAAGGGTTCACATTAGCAATATCTCATACCGTTTTCGAGAAATTAAGGGTAAAATGGGCCCCCAAAAATTCCAATTATAAGAGTCTTCAAGGTTGGTAATGGTATACCGGTTAATATATTGAAAATTTCAAATAAGCAATGAATGTCAACCAGAGAATGCATACAGTGTAAAAAAAACTTTGTGATTCCACCATGGGCTACATGTGTCAGCAAGAAATTTGAAAATCCATATTTTGCCACCAGCATATTGGGTTCAATTAACATTTTGCGGTTGTATCATGCTGCGGTAAGTGTCGCTTTTTGTTCCTTGTTTTTATACACCCCCACCACCACTTGAAAATGATGAATAGAGATAGGTGAGTCCGCGTTTGTGTGCTGTTACACCTCAGGGTTCCCGTCTCTTATAAACCCTTCAATGGATTTTCATGAAACTTTCACACAGTCTTGGTGACACAAATGTAGGTGTGCACCTCGCATTTTAAAAGTTGGTCAAAATGATTTTAAGGTTTTTCATAGCAAAACATGGACTTAGCCATTGGAATACAAGCGGGTACCCATCTCTTATCGGCTACTGCTGCTAAACCCAACCAAAGGATTTTCATAAAACTTTTACACAATCTATGTTACATAATTTAGATGTGCTCCCACAGGCACTTGTTTCTAGAAAAAAATCAACTTATATACTGTGGTATGGTTAGTATATAAGGTTTTTTTTCTAGAAACAAGTGCCTGTGTGTGCTCCTCCTATTTTAAATTTCTTCTAATTGATATATGGGGGCGAGGGTATTTATTTGTGAGCTGCTGCACACAGGTTTTTTTCTACTTTTTGTCTGGAATGCTGTAAGCTTTTAAAAAAAAAATCTTTTCAAGTATTTTTACTTCGCTACTGAAAAATTACATGGATACACATTCGAAGAAAACTGGAATAATGTAGACAAAACCAAATTGACAAAATTTAACATTATTTTATCATGTACTTATGTACATTGAAAAAAAACTGCTTCAAAATAGAGTACCACTGGGGCATTCAAATATATTTCCTACAAGACCGGACAGACCAAGACAAAATCAGTCAAAAACAATAGCGTAACATTACCAAAAATATATAAACAAAACAACATAAAGTAAATTGCATTTAGCTGCAATTAAGACGATCTCGGAATGGGAGGGTAAACAGCTGTTATGACACATTCGTCTTTTTGTCATTTTTTCATTTGTATTTGCTGAACCCGTCAGGGTTTTATGTTTTGCAAATAAACTTATCTGCTATCAACAATTTATCTATAGCGGAAAGGACCACAATACAAACACTCAATATGCTCTAAGACAAATTAACATATATATGGACTCATCTGAGAAGTTGTCTTCGTTAAGACTCATAATTGATTGATCGATTGATTGCTGTCTGTTTAATGTCCAGTGGAAGGTAAACAAACATAATCAGAACAAATTGTTGGACTTACATGAAGAACCCTTACCTGCAAAGACGCCATACAGAGTAGAAAAACATATATAGCAAACCCTTACCCAATATCAACGGACAACCCTTTCCGGTCAAAAATACAATGCTGATTTCTGGCTTAACTTACAAATCAAAATAACAAAATGAATTGTGTAGACCCATCTAGAACAAAGTCTCATAACACAAACCCATGTGCGCATTCAAAAAGGGCAAATGCACGCCCACAAACCAGAAAGAAAATGAACCAACCTCAACAAGACAGGCCAATGTACCTTCAACGCCTAGGCAAATGCACCCAGACAGTGACGAAACTTTCAGCAAATATTTCGCGCAATCCTAGATGGTGACTAACATGAAGAACCCTTACCTGCAAAGACGCCATATAGAGTAGGAAAACATATAGCCAACCCTTACCCAATATCAACGGACAACCCTTTTCGGTCCAAAATACAATGCTGATTTCTGGCTTAACTTACACACACTGAGAAGCGGAACAGACAGAAAAACCTAGCAGAATGATAGAAAAAAGAAAATAAAGAAAGCATTCAATCCAAACTGAGAACAGTAAAATATGGTCCACGGTTAAGAATTTGACTGCCACACTAAAATCCCAGTGAGCCTACTTTTATAGAATCGGCCCGATGGGATCTTTTATACTTGAGCAAGCGTTACGTTTCAAGTACAAGCTCCGTTTTCAGGGACTAATACCCTTCAGCCGGAGATACCGTGTCCTTTATTCTAAACTTTTTGGGGACATACTTATGATGTCTTCCGTAAATTTTCTTAATTGGGTGACGCCAACCGAGGAGCAACATACATGTAAACCCGTGTTAGCAATATGTATAGTATCAGACATAATAGAAGTTAAGCTCTGAAGACGAATCAGTTGCGAGATGTACAAAGTAAAGTTTAACATAAAGTTGGAGTGGACGAGATGTGCTCCAAGAAGGGAGCTATATTGCCGCTATATTGTGTGTAAATAATGTGGATCGAGCGGACGTAGTGCCTGGGGATACATAAGATACAGACAATCCCCAACTCAATAATTGTTTAGTGGGAGGATATCATCAATATATAAAACGAAAGACAGGATTTGAATTAGTGCGCTTGTTATATTAATGAAGTTCCAATCAGCAAGCAATGGCGCACAAGTAGTGTCTACTGGAATGCCGATCGTCTACGAAACACAGACATGCGTCCAATGCCAACTGTACAGTTATGTTGTTTATAATCAAGTTGGGCATTTCCATTATTTTTTCCTCTGTAAATGTGTTCTTTTAATTGTCAAGCTGTTGCTTGCTTAAATTGTAAGTTCGCGATTTTTTCAAAATTTGTACAAAATAGCCATTAGAGATGACCCCTCATAGGAGTAAATATACAATGGGTCAATGATGTCAAAAGACCCCTTGTTGGGGTTATGGCCCTTTAAAGGTAAACTTGAAAAGTATTTATTTCCATGTTTTGTTGTATAGAATGAAAACAAGGAATCTGTAAGCTACTGCTCACTCAGTATACTGCCGCTACCACGAAAATGAACTAATTAAGTCAGTGGGTAAACAGGAAGTATATAGAAAGACCTAATTTGATACTCGCAATAATGGACCTAATACTGAAACCATATACCAAATTTCAAGTCGCTGTGATATATATGTAGTTTCTGAGAAAAATATTACGAAAGTTATGTTGCGGACGGACGGACGGATGGGATGGACAGAGGTAAACCAGTATATATACCCCTCTCTTCTTCGAAACGGGGATATAATTATTGCAGATAAAGAAAAGCAGCATCTATTCTTCATTAATCCTTCAGCTCATTAAGCTTTACA
Source organism: Arcuatula senhousia (assembly GCA_963971305.1). NCBI lineage: Eukaryota > Metazoa > Mollusca > Bivalvia > Mytilida > Mytilidae > Arcuatula > Arcuatula senhousia. Next base: position 32,056,318 of record OZ020315.1, read on the forward strand.
AACTCTCCATTGAGTCGAATTTGGCAGATAACACCTTATAGGGATTATGGCCCTTTGAATGTGAAAAATAGCATTTTTTTTCGTGATTATAAAATGAATACTATCACAGTCAGATAAAGACAAGGGGCTCCCAGGAGCCTGAATCGCTCATCTGAGGCAGAAATCTCTATAAAGAATCATCGTACAACTTCCACCTTGACAGTTAAAAGCAATAACTTTTATAAGGGGTCATCTGACAGCTTCAGCCTAATTGATATTTTTATACCAAATGGAGACTTTCGTTGAGCGTAATGAGCTGAAAGTTTTAGCACGCAATATCTGCAATAGTTTTCATTCTAAAGGCCAAAAACACCCCCAAGCATCACTATTTCTCACCTTTGAGGGGGCATAACCCCTATACGGACTCATTTGGCAACTTTGACCCATGAAGACTTTTGAAAAGCTCAAAGAGCTGAAAGTGTAAGCAAGCAACAGCTTTTCTCTAACTGCAATAGTCTTCAATCTATAGACCAAAAACATGAAAAATCACTATTTTTCACCTTAAAAGGGCCATAATCCCTCTAAGGGGTCATCTGGCATCATCGACCCAATGGAGACTTTTGTAAAGCTCAATGAGCTGAAGGTTTAAGCTAGCAACAGCTTTTGTCTTATTGCAATAGTTTTAATCTATAGGCCAAAAACACGAAAAATCTCCATTTTCACCTTTAAAGAGCTGTAACCCCTCTTAGGGGTCAACTGACAACATCGACCCAATGGAGACTTTTGTAGATCGAGCTAAATGAGCTGAAGGTTTAAGCAAGCAACAGCTTTTCTCTAACTGCAATAGTTTTCAATCTATAGGCCAAAAACACAAAAAAATCATCATTTTTCACCTTTAAGGGGCCATAACCCCTGTAAGGGGTTATCTGACTACATCGACCCAATGGAGACTATTGAAGAGCTCAATGAGCTGAAAGTTTGAGCAAGCAACAGCTTTTCTCTAATTGCAATAATTTTCAATCTATAGGCCAAAACCACGAAAAATCACTATTTTTCACCTTAAAAGGGCCATAACCCTAAAGGGTCATCTGACAACATTGACCCAATGCAGACTTTTGTAGAGCTCAATGAGCTGAAGGTTTAAGCAAGTAACAGCTTCTCTCTAACTGCAATAATTTTCAATCTATAGGGCAATAACATGAAAAATCACTATTTTCACCTTTAAAGGGCCATAACCCCTATAAGGGGTGATCTGACAACATTGAACCAATGGAGATTTTTGTAGAGCTAAATGAGCTGAAGGTTGAAGCAAGCAACAGCTTTTCATTTTCAATCTATAGGCAACCCCCCCCCCCCCCCCGAAAAATCACTATTTTTCATCTTCAGGTCAGGTGACCTAAAAAGTTTTTGCTTTATTTTAAACTTATAGCTCACTTAGCTCAACAAAAGTCTCCATTATGTCGGAAGTTGATATAGAAGAAACCCTTGTGGATTAAGGACCTGGTGAGCAATTCAGACTCCTAGGAGCCTCATGTTCCTGACAATCTGAACCTTTTATTACCATTTTTGCTTAAGCATCATTCACTCAAGGTAAAAAAAACAAGAAAAAAAAAGATAAATGCCTATCTTTCTATCCTATTTCATCTGGCATGGAACCAGAAACACACATACTTTTTGTGGTTCTCTAGAAAGTTTATACCCTAAAACTGTTACAGATAGACTTGATAGTTATTGCTTTTTTCATCTACCAAATGGCTAAAAAATTTTGATTTTGATTTAACAACAATTTGATATTGTGTAAAAATTTACAAACAATTTAGAATCATTTGTTATGATTTAGAACCACTTCTGGTCACATCTCTGTAATCATACCATCCTGAATGCATTTGATTTAAAATTAGATAAGTAAAATTTCTGTAAAACTGGAAAATGTAACTAAAATTGTTCAACAGCTGCCAACCATGCATTACGCCCATTTTCAATTTTTGAAATTCAGCCAAAAGTATTGTTGGTATGGATGGTGTCCTTAACCATGAAAGCAAGTGGTGTAGTGGAGACGGTGGTGTAGTGGTTTATGTGTCTGGCTACTAACACCAAGGTTTGTGGTTCGATCCCGTGTATGGGGAGAGCAATAGAAGAAAATGAGATGTGGAATAAGTGTACGCGACACAACCTACAATATAAACGTAAATTTAAAACATCAACAATGGAAATACCTTGTGCATGTTATAGACCAATAAGAATAGGATCAATGGGGGGGGGGGCATTACAAAGACAATATCGCAAACTTCAAACTGGAGAGGGATTTATAGAAGCGCTTAGCTTGTTTTTCAATCCAGTATAGATAAACATGTTTTAACTAACCATGAAGGCAAGAGCTATCATAAATTTTGATACAAAATAATAAAACTAAGGTAACCTATGATTTGTTGGTGATTAACACTGTATTTTGTGTCTCCTGATAAAAACAAAATAGGTTAGAAGAACAAAAAACACTTGGGTGCAAAACAGAATCTTTCTTAATGATGACAATTTGATGAATGGTACTGGTATTCAACTGGACTTTTTATTTTACCTACGGACAACAATTTGGTTAATGCAAAAAAATAAGCCAATTAAGTATATTCAAATATCATGTCTACAATTTCTATCTTGTGTTACAAAAACAAAAAGTTGTTTTCATGTCCCTTGAAAAGAGCTTTTAACGGTTCATTCTCATTTATCCAACTTTTTAAAATTTGGTAGTACAGGTAAAAAATTAAAAATGGGATAAGTGGGATCAAAGGCAATTAGGAACAAAGGATGATTAATTAGAGGTTGGATTGTGTGTAAGGTCAAATTGTAACAGATAATTATGTCCATGTTACAATAAGAATAACATACATGTATATAGGCAATGCATTTAAAAATATTTGAAGAACTTTTTAAACTGACATTGTTCTTCTATAGGATACATCTTATTATATATGTAAAACTTTTTTTACTGTGCTACCTCATTCTGTGATTCAATAAAATCTTCAATCAATGTATTTGCAATTGAGAGTCAGTTATATTTGTGCATTCACAAGTTTTCTTTTTTGAAATACTTTAAATACATGTTCATGAGAAAATGACATAAAAAAAACTAAAAGTACATGTAATTAGAAACTTAAGCTTTCCTAATTTTCAGACTTTCAAAAATTTCAACAAAAGACTGCTAGGCAGGATACATGATTTTTTCACACACTTTCTATGTATTAAAAAAGCATTTTAAACAACAGTGAACACATGTCAAAGACTCGGAGTAAAATCATGAATAATCTCCCTTTTCTTATACAATTAAAAAAAAAACATTTGATAGGAGATCCTTTACTTAATACAAGTAAAACTTTATATTATACATGTACATGCATACATGTAATTACTATAGGATATTCTATAAAATTTCTAATATATTGTCGCTGAAATTTCCGATTGTTAAATTCAAAATTGATGAAAACACCAGGTTTCTTTCCTTGTAATGCACATGGTCGATATCCTCGGTGCTGGATTTGGCTTCCTTGTTCGAACGTTTTGGTTTTGAGTACTTTTCGTTTTCAACTGTTTTGGAATTTGATCTTCCAATGTTTTGGTTTAAATGCTACTGATGAGAGGTTACTCCTTGAAATATCGATATATAGCATATCCAAATTAACCGTTTATACCCGCGTTTTTGGTATTTGTAATTTTGAAACCACTGGGCGATAACCGCTGCTGGTGGACCAGAGGTCCCCGAGGGTAATCACAAGCCTGGTAGTCAGACTTGTCTGACACGAATTACCATAAAATTTCTAATATATTGTCGCTGAAATTTCCGATTGTTAAATTCAAAATTGATGAAAACACCAGGTTTCTTTCCTTGTAATGCACATGGTCGATATCCTCGGTGCTGGATTTGGCTTCCTTGTTCGAACGTTTTGGTTTTGAGTACTTTTCGTTTTCAACTGTTTTGGAATTTGATCTTCCAATGTTTTGGTTTAAATGCTACTGATGAGAGGTTACTCCTTGAAATATCGATATATAGCATATCCAAATTAACCGTTTATACCCGCGTTTTTGGTATTTGTAATTTTGAAACCACTGGGCGATAACCGCTGCTGGTGGACCAGAGGTCCCCGAGGGTAATCACAAGCCTGGTAGTCAGACTTGTCTGACACGAATTACCATAAAATTTCTAATATATTGTCGCTGAAATTTCCGATTGTTAAATTCAAAATTGATGAAAACACCAGGTTTCTTTCCTTGTAATGCACATGGTCGATATCCTCGGTGCTGGATTTGGCTTCCTTGTTCGAACGTTTTGGTTTTGAGTACTTTTCGTTTTCAACTGTTTTGGAATTTGATCTTCCAATGTTTTGGTTTAAATGCTACTGATGAGAGGTTACTCCTTGAAATATCGATATATAGCATATCCAAATTAACCGTTTATACCCGCGTTTTTGGTATTTGTAATTTTGAAACCACTGGGCGATAACCGCTGCTGGTGGACCAGAGGTCCCCGAGGGTAATCACAAGCCTGGTAGTCAGATTTGTCTGACACGAATTACCATAAAATTTCTAATATATTGTCGCTGAAATTTCCGATTGTTAAATTCAAAATTGATGAAAACACCAGGTTTCTTTCCTTGTAATGCACATGGTCGATATCCTCGGTGCTGGATTTGGCTTCCTTGTTCGAACGTTTTGGTTTTGAGTACTTTTCGTTTTCAACTGTTTTGGAATTTGATCTTCCAATGTTTTGGTTTAAATGCTACTGATGAGAGGTTACTCCTTGAAATATCGATATATAGCATATCCAAATTAACCGTTTATACCCGCGTTTTTGGTATTTGTAATTTTGAAACCACTGGGCGATAACCGCTGCTGGTGGACCAGAGGTCCCCGAGGGTAATCACAAGCCTGGTAGTCAGACTTGTCTGACACGAATTACCATAAAATTTCTAATATATTGTCGCTGAAATTTCCGATTGTTAAATTCAAAATTGATGAAAACACCAGGTTTCTTTCCTTGTAATGCACATGGTCGATATCCTCGGTGCTGGATTTGGCTTCCTTGTTCGAACGTTTTGGTTTTGAGTACTTTTCGTTTTCAACTGTTTTGGAATTTGATCTTCCAATGTTTTGGTTTAAATGCTACTGATGAGAGGTTACTCCTTGAAATATCGATATATAGCATATCCAAATTAACCGTTTATACCCGCGTTTTTGGTATTTGTAATTTTGAAACCACTGGGCGATAACCGCTGCTGGTGGACCAGAGGTCCCCGAGGGTAATCAAAAGCCTGGTAGTCAGACTTGTCTGACACGAATTACCATAAAATTTCTAATATATTGTCGCTGAAATTTCCGATTGTTAAATTCAAAATTGATGAAAACACCAGGTTTCTTTCCTTGTAATGCACATGGTCGATATCCTCAGTGCTGGATTTGGCTTCCTTGTTCGAACGTTTTGGTTTTGAGTACTTTTCGTTTTCAACTGTTTTGGAATTTGATCTTCCAATGTTTTGGTTTAAATGCTACTGATGAGAGGTTACTCCTTGAAATATCGATATATAGCATATCCAAATTAACCGTTTATACCCGCGTTTTTGGTATTTGTAATTCATACAATTATATAGATTTAACACAATTAATATACATTGGAAATTATATGTTGAACTACTGCAAAAAAAGTTTTGAGTCTTTCCCTTTGCCATGGACCAGTCATAGTATTTCTATAAACTTGTATGAAGGTCTTGATCTCATGATGTTGTTTTTATGATAATGGTGTTGCGTACAGCTCTGTTGTTTTTAGTTTATTTGTACATTCATCAGAAACATTTTTGTCTTGTCAGAGACAAAATTGGTCAAAACTACTGTTTTTATAACAGGTAGGATCTATACATATTACTTTGCTTTGTTTCTTTCTTGAATTACTGAAGGAGCAGCTTGGGCAAATAAGCCTAGCCCAGAGCATATATTTCAGTGGCACTGTCAGACAATTTGTGTCTTACAGTTGGTGATGGCCTTTTATATGTTGTAGTTCTTCAATGCTCTTGGTTTTGGAGGCTGTAATCAGATAAAGTTCTTGCTTCCTGATAGAATTCAGTTGTTGTTGAAGATAACTCATTTCAGATGTCTGGTCAGCGCTCAACAGAGATATTTTTGCACTGAAATATAAGAAAAATCAATTGTGAAATAAGTCCATTCAAGAAATTCAAAGTACAACAAATTTACAGACAATAAAGTTTTGCTATGCCTGACATGTGTTTTGTCTATTCAAAACTAAAGAGAGGGGCTAAGCAAAAGGTTGAAAAATTTCGAAAACAATTTAAATAAAAGAGTACAGAACAATCAAACAAGTAAAATTGAACAAAGTTTTATATAAGTTACTTCCACAAAAATAGTTAGTTTAAATTTGTTCAATATAAATGAATAAACTTCTAAAACACTAGCAATGTCCAAATGAGTGGATCATGACCAGTTTTCAATGATCAAAAGGGCATAATTTCTAAAAAATAGTCACTGGGTACCAAAATTTGAACTTGTCAAAGGTATTACATACATTAAGTATAAATTTCACAAACATCTGTTGAGAATTGTAGGCATGAGAGAACTTCACATTGTCGAAAATTGTGAATCAGGACCTTTTTTTAGTGGTCAAAGTTTGTTTGTTTAATTTATGCTACATGTAGTCAAAAATGCCAGTTTTACAAAAAACAATACATTTGTAATTTATATAATTACCTGATTTCTCCTCTCTGTTGTGCTAATCGAAAAATAATCCATGAGGCATCGGAAAAACCCTTGTTAAATCCAACTTGTAATTGCTCCTCGTTACCCTTCGACAGCCCCTCTCTGTAGCCACCCTGAAATCAATAGTCAAATAAATGATATTTGTGATATTAGAAGTCAGCATGAAAAGGTTATCCTTTCTGCTAGTCATTTGTTTGTACGACTGATTGGCTAAATTGAATCACTGTCACATTGAGACCTTCTTCTTCTTCTTCTTCCATATTAGAGCTGGATTCTCTGTGAGAATGTCTACGCTCTGCGGGACTACGCATGCTTAGTCACCTCTCAATATAATTTTATTGCAGATTTTTAAAGTTGCCTTTGGATTATAAAGGATGTGTCATGTACCTGTACACTTCTTCCATATCCTGTTACTATTGATAGCTCATTTTTTCTATCCCTATATCTTAGCCATTCAATTTTCTTATGACATCTTAATTGTTCTGAATGAATATATAAGTTTACATTCATGACATTGCTATTTATCATGAGAAGATCAAAATTTCACAAGATTTTTACAAATATCTACTTTTCTTCACCACAAGCCCTGAGCAACTTTGCAAGGACATAGAGGTATTCAGATATAATTTCATACCGACCAGGCCTATCAAGTCTCACACCATCAGGGCGAGACTCACACATCTTGTAGGTAATTTGGTGGCAAATTTCTTTTATATTATAATTTTTTTCTTTTGATCTTTCAATTTTTCATCAAATCTAACGCAAGCAGCTCATAAAAACTTGACAGTCCTGTATGGTCCCTTATCTTACTTTGGTATACACGGGTTGCACATTTGTGGGATTGGTCACTATTTTAGCCAAATGAGGAGGAACTGGTAAAAAAATGTATAATTTTTTTATTTCCATTCAAGATTTATTTTTTATGGGTTGGAAATGTCTGTGGGTTTGTTTGTCAGTTGCAAATAATTTTTACCCATATGTTGAATAATTACAGAATCGTTGATAGAGAATGCCATTCCCTAATTGGCCTTAATTGTCCCATGTTGAATGGCATCATTTTTCCTCCCCATGACCCCTGATGACCTTGTCTAAATGACAAGTCAAATCCGGAATGGAAACATTGTACAACCTGTAAAGGGGTTGCTCCCCTTCCTAGTAGATTTAAATAGCCAGCCTTTATCCACAGGCACTTGTTGACTATCAAAAATAAAGGGGGTAGTATGTATAAACAGGCACTTGTTGACTATCAAAAATAAAGGGGGTAGTATGTATAACTTATACATACTACCCCCTTTATTTTTGATAGTCAACAAGTGCCTGTGCTTTATCCTTGAACAAGAGATGTACTTCTTTGGTTCAGAGGTAGAGATATGGAATGCCATACTGTAAACCTGGAGGTCTTGGGTTCGAGTCCAGGTCAGGACATGTCGATTTTGTGAAGTGCCCAACTAAAAAACCCACGATGGTTTGAACAGGAAAACTAGCCAGGGTTAGTTGTGTTTTAAAAGAGTCATACATGAAGGTATGATGACTCTTGAGGAGGGGGAAGTTTTACAGGGTTGCTCCCCTTCCTAGTAGAATTAAATAGCCAGCCTTTATCCCTGAACAAGGGAAGTACTTCTTTGGTTCAGAGATAGAGCGCCTGACTGTAAACCAAGAGGTCTCAGGTTCGAGTCCAGGTCAGGACATGTCGATTTTGTGAAGTGATTCATGCTCTCCGGTTACAAGGTCCATCAGCATCTTTAATTTCCTTTTAAATGGGGCAAGTCTGGACCAATATTTTACATTACAATATATGTACAGCAGATACTGCATATATACATGTACATATGTTTTTTAAATGCCATTTAATATGGACTAGCACCTAAGTCCTTTCTCTTCCTTCAGATATCCTCACAAACAGTTAGTCCAAATATTTAGGCGGTTACGGGGAAGGCTAGACGATTTTATTTGGATTTTTTCTTGGACGCCAGCGTAACAACAAAAATCATAAAAAGCCTTACAAGACGTCCTATTTATTTGGACTAACAAACAGTGAGTGTATGGCATGGCACATTACAATAAAAAAATATTGTGTGTCATGCATTTCATTACAATCACTTTTTAATTAAAGAAAAGGTTTACTTTAATAATTTCGCCTAGTACTTTATTCCATTCTCTCGAAACCATGTAATCATCATCAACATCTTCGTCAAATATTTCCACGTTTTCGTCTGCCATCATGAAGTCATGTGACTGTCTTAAAAATAGATATTGTAAAGTGATGATGATCTGTTCACTAAATCATGTAAACTTAAATAATATATATTATCGTTTACTTCTGATAGAAAATAAAACTTAAGATAGTTTACATTTCTAAGTTACAATGTTATAAATACAAATTTTGAACATAGCCCTATTGAATTAACTTAGAAAATTGATTTGGAAATGAACACTTTACTCACAGTTTCCCGCAATTCTCAAAGTGAAAGTACAGCTCAGTGACCACATGTAACTTTTATATGTAGGCTACATGTAGCCTATCTAAGTAAGAAAATTATTTAGACTACAAATGGTTTAGAAATAAGTTAAAGTCCATTTAATTACAATAGGGAAAGACTGTTATAAAAACTAATATGATGCAGGTTATACCTGTGACGCTCCCGAAGTCTGAACGTATCCTTAAAATTATATTTTAAAAGCTAAAATAAGTTTTCAAATGTTTATTGGGCAATTAATTGAAACAAATTCTTATTCGAAAATAAAACAAAGTAGCTTTTCTTGTGGGTCCTGTGTGCGCTTAATGACGTCAGAAATCTTCAAAGAAAAAAGCGTTTAAAAGAGGCAGAAAGTCCGGGAAACCGCGCGTGGTTTACCGGACGTTGAAAGAAAATTGAGCCCATAGTACAACTAGAATATTGACATTTCTACCATTATCGCTCCCTTCGGAAGCGTATTAAAAACCCTGGGTTGAACTTGTTGACCATTATCATAAATGGGGGGTGGACAGGGGGGTTCTCTTCCCCCGTTCCCCGCCCCCTCCACCCCCGCTCCCCGCCCCTTCCACCCCCTCTCCCCGCCCCTTCCACCCCCTCTCCCCACCCCTTCCACCCCCTCTCCCCGCCATCTAAACCCCCGTACCCCCGTCCCCCTTGTCCGCCCGCTCCCCGCCCCTTTCACCCCTGTTCCCTGCCCCTTCTACACCCGCTCCCCGCCCCTTCTACACCCGCTCTCCACCTCCTCAACCCCCTGTACCCCCGTCCCCTCTGTCCGCCCCCTCATTAATCTTTGACTTTTTCAACACATCAGAACCTGGGCCACAATCTAATTTATAACAAAGAATGGTAAAAGTTTGATGGAATCATGTAGTTCAGGTGTCCTTGTGAATCAAGAATTGCGTGAAGATACATAATGTCCTTGATAAAAGGTACATACATTGGGTGTTATGCAAGAGTTCATATGGGTTGGCATGTTGAAAGTGAGAATGGTGACATTAATAAAATGTTAGCTGATTATTGTTAAAAGTTTTGGTTTTGTTAATTACATGTATATTTCACGGATTCTTGTATATGGCTTCTGATCATCAGCTGTCCTGCCATTGATAAAAACTAAGGTATGAGGTTGCAAAAATTGATTAAAACAAGGACAGTATATACATGATTCCGAGTATACCCTTCGTGGATAAAAAAATGTTCTCTTGGTAGAAGAGAAGATGAATTCTCTTGTTGAAAGAAATAAATAATTATGTGGTTTGTTGTTCTTGGTGATTTAGAATAATTAAACCAAGTTATAATTGCATGCAATCATAGATAAATATGAAATTGCCGATGAAATAATTTACTGATTGTCACGCTTGACCAGAGTGGAGGTTATAAGGTCAGCTATATTTTTGTTGCGTCTGTAAGCTACTATAGATGGTCTTGTAAATAGTGGATTGGCAGTAGGGTCATTAGTGATGAGCGGCCAATGTTTTCTTAATATGAGTGATAAGTTTTTCAGTGTGGGGTCATACATTGTGACCATAGTTAAGGGGTTGATCTGCTATTTGAGGAGTGCGATGATTTTAGGGCTATTGATCGCCGGATTTCTAAGGCCTCGTTCATAGCAGTTTCAATTTCCATTTTGTTATAACCTCTCTCGATGAGTTTTTTCTCAAAGTATTCTTAATAGCATCACGTCACCTTCACCATAATGTAATAAATTTATAATCCAAGTATACATAAAAGAGAAGGTTGATACATATTCCATTATTCACTTGTACATATACATTATACATTTGAAATCTTACCTCTAATAAAGCTTGAACCAAATGTCAATTGAAGAGATTTGTATACTTGCAACAAAATGTTGTTTTTGTAAAATATGATGCTGTCTAAAATTTCTAGGGAGAACACTGATATACATGATATAGTGCATGATAATATCATGAGATGACACATCTTTGAGAGCGTCAGTCAGGCAGATGGTTGTATATATAGTTTATCAAAATTAAACTGCATTATAAATAAATAGTAGTTTTAGTTCAGCTCTGCAATTAAAAAATGGCCTTACAAATGTATATGGACCACTCCACAAAATGTAAACTTGATCTGTAACTCATCTTGGTAGAATCACATACCAAACATCAGTTCATTATCTACAAGCATTGAGAAAAAAAAGTGTGAAAAAATGAAATTTCAGTAAATTTTCAAAGTTCAAAATAATATGTGGGTCGAAACAAAACGTGGACATGGTGGGCATGATTGTAATTCATCTATTATATTATAACATGCTGAAGGCTTAATAAAATAAATTAAATTGATGTAAATTAAATATATATTTTTTAGTATACTAAACATTATGTTACATGTCTATTCAACAAAAATTAATTGCCAGAAAAAAATAATTTACAATACATGCAGGTCCGCCAAAATAGAATCTTTGATTGGACCTAATAAAAATTTTTATGTGTCCTGTCAACTTTTGTAAAAATTTGCTAATATCTACTGGACATGGGTCTGGTAAGTATGTCTTATAAAATGCTGACCCTGCTTAAATTTTACCGACATATTTTGAGAATTCTGCATATGTATCTTGCATACACCTTTAATAATTCAGTCTGTGCCAAAAACTTTTTCAGCCACTGGACATTTGGGCTAGCAAATTTCTGATTCCACCAGACCGAATCAGATTCAAGCAGACCAATTTTTTTTCAGACTAAAAGTACCATACCAAGCACTGCACCAGTAAACAATACAATGACATGACAAAAGAAATGAGCTTGGTCTGACTAATATTTTTTTCCAGATTTTTAATGGGTAAATCTCAGAGTGCCTTCTTTTATTTTGAGAAATATGATATAAGACAAGCAAAGATATATTCTGTTTTATCTTTCAATACATATTGATATTTCAAAATATATTGCATTTTGCATGCATAATACATTGGCCATGTCAGTCATTCATCTTTATTTATTTTCTTGGTTGATGAACAATAACAAAAAAACACCATTGAGGGTGTTCCAAATGGCAGATTTTCGTTAATTTTTTATTTGGCATCTTTCCATTCAACGTACATGTCCCCGTATTAATTGTATGTGTCCCCCAAAGAAAAAAAATCATTTGAAAGTCGAGAATCTCTTTTCCGATGACAAAAATTATCCGTTATTTCAAGAAAATTCTGAAGAGCGAGTAACAAATTAATATAATCAAGTATCTTGTTACCCTCGTACACGTTTAAAATCATCCATATAAACGTACCGTGTTTAAAATGCCTTAAAACTGCGATTTTTTTATCTGAATTTCTCCATTTTTTTGTAAATAATTCAAGGATACCTTGACCTTTATTTACTGACCAATGCGCATATGCAAGAGGAAACCATTCCATTCAGAATGTTTTGCGCATGTTGGTAGTGTAGAGCGTTAACTCTCTACATCCGAATGCGGGATTTCCCCCTGACGTCACGGAATCCCTATTTAGATTATATATTTATTGAAAATGGCCGATTTCAAGGAGACGCTGATATAAAAACGGAGAAAAACAGATCTTTATTGGATAATAAATGAAAGATAAATGCAAGAATACTGAATAATATATATTTATTACTTTCAATTCACTAGACCGATCGGACCAGTAACTACCAAAATTAACTAGACCGATCAGATTTCCAATAGACACGGGCATTGGGCTACCCGTTAACGTCGCACACTGTTAATTTTTTTTTCTGTTGCATGTTAGTTCAAAATGAAAATTCTAAATAAGAAACAAATCATTTCCCCTCCCTTTCCCCTCCATTATTAAATAAGTGTGCCGAAACATTATCAAATAAATTGGCATTCAGAATTAATAAACAAACAAACATTTATTGTACGACCACAAAATACAATGGAGACCTGACCAATGGAGTTGACAAATCACTGTTACTTATTTCTTTCTTTGTAACACAATTATTACTGAAACAGTTATACTAGTTTTTCTTCTGATTCTTGACATAAATAAATAAAAAAATATATCTTTGAAATCGCCATGACAACATACATTTTCAGGACATTTGATTCAAGTGTGTGTGTGGGGGGGGGGGGGGGGGAGGTTGATGGATTATACATCCTTTTTCAAGGCAGGGTAATTTAGACCATTTCTTTATAGAGCTTGTAATGGTACATGGTGCTTGTGGATGATTTGAGAATAACAGTTTTTAATGCAATTCCAAACAAATCTGATCCTTAAAACCCCCAGTGGTCGTTCATAAATATCATAACGTCAATAACAAGCAAAAAAAAGCAACTACAGCATGCAGATCGCCGTTTTATTACAATCGGCATTTAAATCACACCTTTCCACTGTTTGGAAATAACGGGCGTTGTGGCAAAAAAGTCAAAAAGTGTTCGACGCTTATTGTCGTTCATTCTACATCATACATGTGTATCAATCCAATGTCCTTACGTCCCTTATAAGTCAAGGACAATTAAGAAATATCAGCCAATCAAATCATCGTATCCAAAAGATTTTGGTAAATGTAAACACTGGAGTAAAACTTCCCGATACTTATCTTTCATTTTGGATCGATCTTTTCTACTTCCAAAACGAAATATACATTATTTTTTTTTTTTAGTGTTTGAACCGACCAGAAAATTGCTTGAAATGGTCAATTTGGCTGGCGGCCGGTTCTTACAGAGAACACTGCATCATAGTAGACTCACATACCAAAAATCAGTCCATTATCTACAAGCATTTAAAGAAAATGTCCCCGTTTTGAAAACAAGTGTGAAAACTGAAATTTCAGTAAATCTTCAAAGTTCAAAGGGCCATAACTCTCATAAAAAATTTGAGATCTGAAATTAAAAGAAAACTTTATCTGTAACTAATAATGGTAGACCCACATACAAAAAATTAGTACATTATTTACAAGCATTTTAAAAAAAGTGCGGAAAACAGAAATTTTGTTCAAAGGGCCATAACTCCCATAAAAATTTGTGAACCAAAATGCAACCTAAATTCGATTTGTAACCCATCATCTTATACTAGCATGCCTAAAATTAGCTCATTATCAATAAGCGTTCAGAAAAAAAGTGAGGGAAACTGATTTGATTTTGTTACATGCGCATGGACAGACTGATTACTACATGTATAAGGAGGGCCCTTATTATTAGTTTATTAAATTTGTATAATGTAAACACATTTGAATAAATTACTCAAAATAGTTAGTAGACACTTAAATGTTATATCTTTGATCCATTAGTAAGAAAATAAGGAGACCAGAAGCCAGAAAAATAACTCTTCCTGGTCTGAATAACCCTGCCAAAAAATAAAAATCTAACCATTGCAATAGGCAAGGCTTGCCTAAAATAATTTATGAATTAGTTCTCTGGTTTATCCAGAAACAAAAATTAAATCTGGTAAACCTGGTAGGTTATTGTCTTTATGTGCATGTTGAAATGTGCTATTTCATTCCCTATTATTAGCTCGCTTGAGCTTTTGTTTGTTTCTATCATCTCTTAAACAATTTTGATTTTTCAAAAATCTTTTAAATGATGATTTTAAAGTTAGCCCATGTCTTTAAGGGCTAAATATTTTCAAAAAACTTGTGATGACATGCACTTAAGCAAAATTTTTTATTGCAATAGGCAAAGCTTGTCTAAATCAATGAGAACTTATTCATTAAAATTTGCTTTCTCAGCAACCTACTTTATGAGACCAGTTTCATACAATAATTTTAATAGCTTTGAAAATTTGCCCATGTTCTTTCTACTTGTGTATCAGATTTCTTTATTTTGATTGAGATAAACACCATAACTTGACTAAATATTTATGACTATAGTACAGTATAATGATTAAGAAAAGAAAAACCAAAAGCATCATAACATTGTATGTCTCATAAACAAGATTTAGAAACCGAAGTTAATTAGTTAGTTATCTGTTATGATCATTAGATTGTCTTTGAAGAAGTCAAGAACAATATTATTATTTGTGTTTAGGTGTTCTTTTTAGACTTGCTCAATAACTAAAAGAGCAGATATTTCTCACTAATTAAGTTTTTTTATCTGAGTTGTCTTTCTTTAAGTTCATTCTGGCAAAGTTTACATTGGTGAATTCTGCTTGCCTCTTTAAAAAGGAGGGGCCACATGTTTACCATGTTCAATGTTGCATGAAACATGCATGCACATTGAAGTTGAACCATGTGTTGGTCTGATATACTCAACACAGCTAGTGTAATTGACAAAAATATTAATTAACATGCAGATCTGCCAATCTTGATTGACTAAAAATTTTGTCTTTCATGGTTTGACCAACATAACTTTTAACAAAAGAAATGGATGGTGTTGACAAGAATTCAGGGACGACCTTTAAGTGATTATTAGATTTTGATGATTAATTAAATAAATTCTGTATGCATGTTTTGGTTTTCATTAATGCTGGCGTCACACTATCCCGATTTTGACCCCGATGGAAACACGATTATGGATATTTTCAAAATCGGGAGTGATCGTATTCAAATCGCGCTATTCGTGTTGCCATCTTAGACCATCGTAGCACCTTCGGCTGAAATATTCCAACTTCGGGAGCAACTTCGTAATGCCTTCCTAATTTTTTAACATGTTAAAAAACTCCCGAAGGTTCGTGCGAAGGTCCTTGTTCGTGTTGTGTTCGTTAATCCATCCTTTCTATCGTAATGCCTTCGTGAAAGCTTCTTCTGATTTCGTGTTGCCTTCTAAGTGTCGTCGGCTTAATTTATCTTACGATGGCGGCACGAATAAAACAAGAAGCTCTCCGAAGGTGGTGCGAAGGAAACACGGCGTCGCATAGACCTCGCTTTGTATTCGTATATCCGTCGTAACTAATGTAATGGCATAGAGTAATGGCATGGAGATGGAAACACGGCACTGGTCAAAGCAGTACGATTTCTGAAGTAAAAAAAATATCAAACGTGTCAAAGGTGCCTTATAGGGACATTTAGTAATCCATTTCAGTTAGGGGCGTGTTACAATAAACCGTTTAGAAAAAGAAAAGTTAGTACATGTATATAGCTCTGTTTTTCCCCCTCATAATTAAAATGCAGCAGGGGGAAGACTTACAAGACAGCAGCTTATGATACAAGTATCCTCATTAATTCTTTATTCATAATTTTTTTGGTTTCGAAAAATTGATAAAGGAAATTAAAAAAAAAATGAAACTAGAATGATCAGTCTCAAAAGTACAAGAAGAAAAGACAAAACAAAGCAAAGACAGTCTGGATCTATAGAATCTTCTGACGCTTTTCTTTTCGTCCTGTTCTTACCAGCCAGGCGCTTCACTCTTTCGCGTCCTCGTCCAGGCTTTTGTGCTTAAATTACCTACCCCAGACATAGGTTGAATATCTTAGTAATAATTTGGTTCCCCAGTTTGGTATTTTTGGTTATACTGTTCTATGCTCTTCATATTCATACAGTGTTTGGCATTTTCAATATTTTTGGTAGAGCGCCTCTGATGAGTCTAGAATAGACGAAACGCGCGTCTGGAACTTTGTTGTCATTTGTATTTCAATATCAGAAATTAAGGTTTAAACATTTTAAACTTATTTTAGTTTTTTCAGTCCCCTACCGACAAAAGCCGAAGGGGAATTTAGGTTTGCACTCCGTCTGCCCGTTTTTGTGTCTGTCCGGCCCGGCCGTCTCGCTGTCACAATAACTTTTTCGCACTTTTTTTTAAACCTTATAAATAGATATTAAACTTTAAACTGATTTTAGGTATGTGAGGCTTACCATGATGAGTTAAAGATCAAGTTAACGCGTTGTTCCGGTCCGCAATTTATTACAGAGTTAGGACCCTTTGAATTTTGGAATTTCACTGAAATATCAGCTCCCCACACTTTTTCTAAACCCTTAATTATAGTTATTAAACTGCTTTTTGGTATGTACTGTACGCCAGTCCACCATTACGGGTTACTGAGATCAAGTTTACATTCCGTTTCGGTCCGCAAATATTTACGGGACTTTGGAAGTTATGTATTATAAGTGGACACACGTTGTTCAAAAATCGTTCGCAACAGCTAAAATTGTTGAACTTTCTACATAGTTACAACATAATCTTCTTGTTTATCTCACACGAACAAAACAAGATAAAGTGGCGTCATTTTTTTTGTTCTATCTTAACAGGCTTTAGATCAAATGTTTTATCTACTCTTGGTTTGCTTGGAGAGCCATCGTTTTAACTTGTTATCCATAAATACTAATTAGAGGCTGCAAAGGACAATTTATATAGACTAAATAATATAATCTAATTGCAAATCGCGTTATTATATTTCATACTTCGTATACCCATCGTGATGCTTTGTAGACCCATCGTATGCTAAACACGACGTCGTACAGCCGTCGTATAAATTCGTGTCTCCTTCGGATCTAATTCTCCACTAATCTTGATAACATCGTTACAACTTCGTAATCGGTTCGCAGCTATTCGTATGTGCTACTTTTCCGATCGCTTAGCCATCGGTTCTAATTGTATACCCTTCGGTTTTGATTTTGATTTTTAGCAAGTTCGGGACTAACTTCGCACGAAGTTGAAATTTTCACATTCGTGTGTCCATCGTATGTCAAAATCGGGACAGTGTGACGCCAGCATAATCGACATTATACATGTCAGTACAAAAAATGTACATGTATTGCTGAAGATGTTTAGAATTTCCAATAACAAGCAATCAGTTGTGGAAGGATGAAAAACAACAGTATAAATTTCTAATAGTTATTCCGATTTTCGTTAATCATTATACCGCACCTTAAGAGTCGGGGTATACATTGTATATTGAGAGGGTTGTCTGTCTTTCCCTGTGTTTGTCCTTCTGTTGCTACTCCAGGTACCCATATCTGCTACTCCTTCTAAATCCCTCAATAAAATTATTTTTTTTGAAACTTTCACACAATATTACTGAAATTATATAGATGTGCCACCTATTTAGAATTCTATCAGATTCATATTTGGGGTTTCTTATAGCAAAACATGGACACATGTTGGATTTGTACAACAGTATTTAAGATGACAAGGGATACAGTACTAAAGATGACATGGGATACCCATCTCTTTTGTGGCCTACAGTTTTTTTATGCGACAGCAAATTTTTTGCGATCGTATTATGTTATGGCGATGTCGTTGGCGTTGGCGTTGGCGTTGTCGTCGTCGTCGTCTGTAGACACTTTGGTTTCCGTGCGATAACTTTAGTTGCAGTTAACCAATTGTTATAAAATTTTGAAATGATGTTTATAACCACTAAAGGAAGGTTGGGATTGCATTTGGGGTTTCTGGCCCCTACCGTTTTAGAAAAAAGGGCCAAAAGGGGCTAAAACGGGTGTATTGACAAAACGTCTGTAGAATGTTTTATTTTCATCCGATTTTGATCATTCTTTTTTAATTGTATTCCTCAATAAATTCTGTCAACAAAATGTAACAACACCTTTGATGTATCTTGTACCGTTACATTGCTATAAGGGGTCAAAAAGGGTCCACACCCAAAAAATCAACTTTTTTATTTATTGTCCGATTTTCAAAATCTTTTTTTCATTGGAATCCTTGTAAAAATCCCTGCCTGCATTTTTCAATCAGATTTGCAATATCTCATACCGTTTTCGAGAAATAAGGGGTCAAAAGTGCCAAAAACGCCATTTATAAAAGTTTGTCCAGGCAAATAGTTTTTTACCAATATTAAGTTGTATTGGGCCAGCCAAATGTTATGAAGTTTAAATATGAAGATTATATCCACAAAAGGAATGTTGGTTTTGTATCAGGGGTTTGTGGCCCCTACTGTTTTAGAAAAAAGGGCCAAAGGGGCTAAAACGGGTGTATTGACAAAACTGTTGTAGAATGTTCATTATTCATTCAATTTTGAAAATTCTTTTTTTTTGCTCATAAAATTCTGTCTGCTAAATGTGTCAATGATTTTGACATGTATTTCACCATTACATTGCTACAGGGGGCTAAAGACAGACCACGCCCATAAAATCAACTTTTTTTATTTTTGGTCCGATTTTCAAAATCTTTTTTTCATTGGAATCCTTGTGAAAATTCCTTGCTGTGTTTTCAATCAGATTTGCAATATCTCTTACCGTTTTCGAGAAATTAGGGGTCAAAGGGGCCAAAAATACCAATTTTAAAAGTTGTCAAGGCAAATAGTTTTATACTTAAAATTAAGTTGTAGTTATTACATGTATATAAATAAGGCTTTTTGTATTAGATGTTGATGTAAATATATATGTGTGAAAAATGCATTTTTAAGTCCACCACAGGATGCATGTGTCAAAAAGCTTTGTAAGTCCACCATGGGCTTCATGTGACCAAAGCAAAGGACTATCCATATTAGGTCTCCAATGTACAGAGTTAAACTTGTTGCGGTCGTATCATGCTGCGCTCGGCGTAGCTTTTTATTAGTTTATATTTGTGTGTTTTTTTTTATACGACCGCAAAATTTTTGCGATCGTATAATGTTATGGCGATGTCGTCGTCGTCGTCGTATTCATTGTCGTCGTCGTCGTCGTCGTCTGTGGACACTTTGGTTTCCGTGCGATAACTTGAGTAAATATTGACCGAATGTTATGAAATTTTGATATGATGTTTGTTACCACTTAAGGATGGTTGGTATTGTATTTGGGGGTTGTGGCCCCTATCATTTTAGAAAAAAAGGGCCAAAAAGGGCTAAAACAGGTGTATTGACAAAACTGTTGTAAAATGTTTATTATTCATTCGATTTTGGAAATTCTTTTTATATTGAATTCATCATTAAATTCTGTCAACAAAATGTGTCAATGGTTTTGATATATATTGCACTGTTACATTGATACTGGGGGTCAAAAAGGGGCCACACCCAAAAAATTGACTTTTTTATTTGTGGTCCGATTTTCAAAATCTTTTTTTCATTGGAATCCTTGTGAAAATCCCTGCCTGCATTTTTCAATCAGATTTGCAATATCTCTTACCGTTTTTGAGAAATTAGGGGTCAAAGGGGCCAAAAACGCCATTTCAATGCAAATAGTTTTATACCAAAAATTAAGTTGTAGTGGGCCTGCCAATTGTGATGAAGTTTATATATGATTATTATATCCACTAAAAGAATCTTGGTTTTGTATTTGGGGTTTGTGGCTCCTACTGTTTTAGAAAAAAGGGCCAAAAAGGGCTAAAACGGGTGTATTGACAAAACTGTTGTAGAATGTTTATCATTCATTAGATTTTGAAAATTCTTTCTTTGTTGAATTCATCATTAAATTCTGTCAACAAAATGTGTCAATGATTTTGATATGTTTTTCACCATTACATTGTTACAGGGGACTAAAGACAGGCCACACCCATAAAATCAACTTTTTTATTTGTGGTCCGATTTTCAAAATCTTTTTTTCGTCGGATTCCATGTACACAATTTCCTATTATTTCTTATCGGATTAGCAATATCTTTTACCATTTTTGAGGAATTAGGGGTCAAAGGGCCAAAATTGTAAATTAATAGAATTGTATAGAAATAAGGCTTTTTGTATAAGATGTTGATGTAAATATATTTGTCAAAAATGCATTTCTAAGTCCACCACAGGATGCATGTGTCAAAAAGCTTTGTAAGTCCACCATGGGCTTCATGTGACCAAAGCAATGGACTATCCATATTGGGCCTCCAACGTACAGGGTTCAACTTGTTGCGGTCGTATCATGCTGCGCTCGGCGTAGCTTTTTATTAATTTTTAAAATCCTTTGTAGTTTTCTTTTGCTCTGAATACTTGGATATTGCTCTTGAATTGACGCATATCAGATTTTCTTAATTTAAATTTGTTTCAAATGTTTTTTTTGCCATTAAGTCAAGAAATATTGACACTTTTCAATACTTCAGGCAAGCAATATGAAAAGGAAACATACTAATTAGTATTTTGAACTAGCTAGGATTGTAAATATTGATGAAAAAACTGACATGGAAACATTTCTCCTGTAGGCAAAGTTTGATGGAAGAAAATGAATCCAATCAGTTCACCTTGATGCTTGAGTTTGCTGTAAAGTGACAGTTGCAAATAAGAGTTTCGATGATCTTGTTTACTTTGCCAATTTTTAATATTACCAAATAAGCTTGGAGGATTTAAGTCGGTGTGATTTTGTTTGAACAAATTGGTTTAGAGCGTTTCGGAATGGCAGATTAGTAATCAAACGTCCAATAACGAGATTGATTAATTTTCTTACATCAGGAGTTTTCAAGTAGATACTACTCGAAGGTCAAAGGTCACTTGATTACTCAGGGTAGCTCATCATCATAACCAGAGTAATTTATTTGGTACATTAGACTTACACATAAAACAGTAGAACCATAGAATTTAGATAGTTTTCAAGAATACTGTAATTTACAACTAACCGTTTGTCTTCAAACTGTACAACTGGTATTTGGAGCATTTGCATTTTCTTTTGAATGTTGTATAGGCTCAAGAAACTTGTTGAATTCCCTGTCATTAAGTCAAAGGTCAAGGTAACAAATTATGAAAAACTTTAAAAAGTTGAGAGTGAAGCTTTACTTTTGAAAGCAGTGGATGAAATTTAAGGAAACAAACAAACACTAGACTAATGAGGCATTGACAAAAAAGCCCATTTGTTTTGAGTTACTTTATAAAGTATTTATTTTCGTGAGGTATTTATTTTCATGAATTTAGCAGTCGGATATTTTTCATGCAATTGAATACCCACAAAATGAAACAATATATATATGGCATGAATAGTAGAAGGAGTAGAAAATGCGGAATTAAGTACCAGTGAACTTTGGTGAAATCGTAAATTTGTGTAAATAATAATCAGCAAAAAATATGTACGTTTACAGTATGTAACACATTTATTGAAAAATATGTAAAAAATTAAACCTTAATTTCATATAGATTGAATTTCTCATGAAATATGAATCTAATTTGTGTAATAAAAACTAAAGCATAAATATAAATGAAAATTGATTTTGAAACAAATCCTGATTTGAAAATGACTTTTTAGTAAGAAGATCTGTTATTCCTATAAATTTCTTATTTATGTCATTCCCCTGGGGATACAAATTAGTCAGTATTATATATTTTGACATTTTCTTTTGTTTTCAATCTTGATATTGATATATTTATGAAAGTGTTGTTTTAGATATATGTTTGTTGTAATGTTCTAAGTTGTGTAAAATAAATTGCAAATACCCCAGTATGATATTTTTTCAATCATAAAAAACCATTTATATATTTTACCAACAGTAAAAAACCATAAATGACTGTCTTCTTAATCTAGTTATTACTATCCTGATTATTAAATGATATCAGTTTGCAATAGCAGTCTTGAAAATTCAGCATGACCTACTGGAAATATCCAGTTAAAATTGGTTCGGTCCAGTTAAATTTTGCATTAACTTATATTAAACAAATAGGAAAAAATAACAAATTTGATGAATATAGGCATCTGATCCACCAGACTCCACTTCCTAATTTCTTTGACTGCAATAGTTCTTGTTCTTTCCTCAAAAAAGAAAAAAAAATCCACTTATATGCATAGAAATATTGGCATGCTGAAGTAATAGTTCAATTAAACATATTCTATTAATTCATGCATAAAACCTGCTTTCAATTTGTATAAATATGCATATAGGTGAAAAGAATTGCTATTGAGGCATGCTGCATGAATAATTACATTTTTGCTATCTCACAGTTTTGCTGAAAGAGTTGCAGAAAATTGTATCGTGATAGTATCCGCATTAATAGTCGCTGGTTTTCCACAAAGGAAAATCACAGTGACATCTATTGTTAGTAGTTGACGTTAGTTAGGTCTATTTTAGATGTTATTGTGATTAGAACTATCGGAGCATCAATAACGAAAACAGATTGAATAGTCCTCAATTGAATCAATGTAGACTAGCACAAACAATATTGCTACTGAATGCAATCGGGAGAATTAAATCAGGAGAAACAACTTCTGTTTTTCCACGATGAAACAGGGCTTTTTATAATTCTATTAGCAGGAAAATGATACGAGACAATTTGGCCGGGAATTTGTTATAAGGCCTTTCTATAATCTCCTTTTCCATGAAATATTTTGCAGTCTTTTGTATAACAATGTATTAGGTATAATGAGATAAAGGCTTTTGTCACTTCTAATTTGACCTAATTTCATGGAATAATTGGATCAAGACTGTTTGTTTTTAAGGCAATTCTTGGTTTTGTCATTGCTTAAAGGAAATGCTTGGTTATTGCAGGGTTTCTAAGTTATGTTTTCAAATCTTTGAAGTCTAAAAGACAAACACAAAATCAGTCATGAATGGTTAACACAAAAGACAGCACGACAAAACAACACACAACAAAAGTAAATGGCAGTCAGCAAATGGGAACTATAGCAAGCAGGAACTGCTTATGCTTCTGGAGCACCTGAGTTCACTCTCGTCATGACTTTAGTTTACATTGAATAGTGTTCGGTTGATTTTGTGTTTTTTATGTTTTGTGTTTCTTTGTGCTGTTTTGTTGGTGTTTACTGTTTTTTTTTCCTTGCCATTGCAGACTTTTTACACTCAAGTGTCCCATTGATGCTGCCTCTTTGCTCTTCCATTAGAATTACATGTATAGTGAACCAATGGGTACCTTAAAATATAAGCAAGTAAAGGAAAGATTTGATCTAATTGTTTGTACTTATCCTACACAATCTTCATTTGTACTTTCAGATTTGGTGGTAGAACAAGTAGTAGAAGTTCCGTTTCAGAATGATTTAGTTTGAGAAGTAATACAAGGTGAGATTTTTGGTTTTCTTTGGGAAGAGTAAAGGAAGCAAAACATAATGGGGCATTAGATTATCAAAAATCCAAAATAGCAACGACAAAACCAGTAAACAGCAATGAAAGCAGCACAAAGAAACACAAAAACAACTCGAACTCAAGTCGTAATGAGATTGAACTCAGGTTTCAGGACGAGTAAGCAATTCCTGGATGCTATAGCACACCCACTGAGCTGCCAATTTCCAAATCAGTGTGTCAAATCTGGTAATGACCAAAAAACCTATGACATTAGACAAACTGACATCTGCACTCATCTTAGACTGTTACTGTAGCAGAAACAGTTGCATAATTTATAATTAATTGCTGATACTCCGATCAGTCATTTAAGTTTTTATCTGTGTCTTTGTAGATACATGTCCACTTCACCTCAATTTCTGAAAGTCAGGCTTGAATTAGAAATGACTTCTAAATAAAATCAATCAAACAAACAAAATAGATTATCATCCTATCATGTCTCTAGTCAATGAATTTTTTGAGCAGTCAAATAAGACTTGATGGAGTCATATAGAGCTCCTTGGCTCTCAGGGGCATTTCGTGCGGACTGACTAGTTGTGCTTGCTATGAAAGATTCTTTACTTTGATTGATTATAATATCATTTTTGTCTCGCCTGCGAAGCAGAGCGGGACATAGGTGTTACTTTACCGGCGGCGACGGCGACGGCGGCGGCGACGGCGGCGTTAACTTTTTGGAAAAGTTTTATGAGCACCTCCATATCTCAAGAACTATAGGTCCTGGGTTGATGAAACTTGGTATGCATATGCCCCAGTAGTAGCTTAGCACAGTTGCATCCCCATCTTTTGACCTTGACCTTGATTTTCCGGTTGAGTGACTTTGACAATTTTCAATACATATAATAGCAATGGAAAAGTTTTGCGAGCACCTCCATATCTCAAGAACTATAGGTCCTAGGTTGATGAAACTTGGTATGCATATGCCCCAGTAGTAGCTTAGCTCATTTGCATCCCCATCTTTTGACCTTGACCTTGATTTTCCGGTTGAGTGACTTTGACAATTTTCAATACATATAATAGCAATGGAAAAGTTTTGCGAGCACCTCCATATCTCAAGAACTATAGGTCCTAGGTTGATGAAACTTGGTATGCATATGCCCCAGTATTAGCTTAGCACAGTTGCATCCCCATCTTTTGACCTTGACCTTGATTTTTCGGTTGAGTGACTTTGACAATTTTCAATACATATAATAGCAATGGAAAAGTTTTGCGAGCACCTCCATATCTCAAGAACTATAGGTCCTAGGTTGATGAAACTTGGTATACATATGTCCCAGTAGTAGCTTAGCACAGTTGCATCCCCATCTTTTGACCTTGACCTTGATTTTCCGGTTGAGTGACTTTGATTATTTTTATTGCATATATTTGCAATGTTTAAGTTCTATAAACATCTTTTGATCTCAGAAACTGAAAATCCATGTAAATTCAAAATATAGTGGAAGTAAGAAAGAATAATTGTTTCTGATGGTGCCGGCAGGCGAGACATACTTTAGTGTTAACTCTTGTGTTAATTGTTTTACAATGACCTTGTGGAAAGACGTTAAGTTGCTACTGATGGAATTTTTTTATATGCCTTAGAATTGCCTTGTTTTGGTGATAGAGAGATTTTAATCTTTTTAATCTTCAGGCCTATTCATTCTTGCACTTTTTACCGTGTTATGTAATTCTGAAAATGAGATTGTATTCAATTAAGGAATTTTAGTTTTAGTTTTAATTAAAATGCTAAACTTTGAAATTTTGATTCTTCAAAGAAACTGAGTTTTGTGTTGATTAAATAGTTGAAAAAATCTAAATTTAATGTTCACTTTAATCTTTTGATGCTGTAAGATGTGTTGAATGGATGTTAATCTTCGCTCCTTATTCAATTCATTTAGCACTAAATCCAATAAATTGAAAATCTGATAAAAGATTGTTTTCTCTTTCAGAAATCATTTCAAATACCATTTCATTAATTTGGCCTCCATCACAAGTTACAATAGAAATATTTGTTGAAGATACGAACCAACTTCGACAAAGTTGATAAAACGCTTGTGACAATAAAGAGATAGATTTTCCGATGGTTAATTCTAAATTCTGCTATCCATTTCACTTAGACCCACATTTATCACAGTTTATCGAGGTCTTTCCTATTTATCCCATTATTTCGTAGAAATGAAAGACTTTTTCAATTTGATTAAAACAGTGATTGTTTTTTGAAAAGGAATGATAGATAAGTTTTGCAAGAAGGATAAAATCGTATCAACAATATTGTTTTCATTTAGGAATTAGATATTTGATTTGATATTGTTTTATCTTGGGTTTATTTATGGTAATGTTTAGCCAGTCTGAAACAACGTAGTTCTATAGGAAGAAGAATAAGAAGATTGCTACTTCGGGCTGTCAGAATGGATATTAACCAAATATTTATTTTCTGTGTAATGTGAAGAAATATAAAATTGTAGTTAGTCCCTTTATATTTTTTTAATCACATACTGTTTAAGAAATATCAGGGCTTGGGAAATTCTGTGGCTAATACTAAATGTATTTGAATGGGACTGGTACAAAATTTGATAAGCCACATTCACGTTTGATTAGCCTATGTTGATATGATGACTTGTAGCTCTAAAACAGACAGCTATTTTCAATCTTCATAGTACTTGTATGTTGCCACTTTTCTTTATATCTATAAGGCATATAGTTCAATCTATATAAATTAACTTCAGCCTCATCCTTTGAAACCCAAGTTGCACTCAGGGAGCATGCCAATAAGCTTTTGGATTGACTATCTTGGCTGTGAGTGCATATTTGTGGCTGCAGGAGATAAATGTTAAACTGGAATATCTTGTGTGTCTTTGAACCTTAAAAGATCAACTTCATTTTTGAAAGCCAAGTACTATGAAGTTGAATCTTTATAGAACTTTGTAAGTCATGGACTGAACTAATGTTACTAAAATGGGACAAAAATGTCACTTTTTAAGGGCCATTTATAATTTCACATTTAACTTGAGTTGGACTTGGTGGATAAAAGAGGTGGGTTTAACTAAAAGAAAATATTTAAAAAATGTACTTCCTCTTTTAATAGATCAAAGAAGAGACACCTATCATCAAAGAGTTACAGTCTGTGTTAAATTAATTGAGGGCATCAATTATTCATGTAAAGTAAGTACTTTCCACTTCCAATTCACACTTGGTTCTTTTGATAATAGCTGGAGAGCAGTGAAAAAATTCACCTTCTTGGAAAGGGGGGTAACCAAACGTGACAAATTATAGATGTGAAGCATCGTAAAAAATTCTCTTTTCTTGGGTCTTTTTCTGACGACTGATCAATAGACAGACAAAACAGAAAACAGTGAAATAATCACGTTATCTCCTAAGTGGTGCTAATGAACTTATCAGAGGCTTTTAAAGGGCTCGAGTTGGTGTGAAAAATTGACAAATCTCACGGAATTTGCAGATCAATTAACTCGTGGTAATTCCTTATAGAGACAAGAGCTGAAAAGAATTCAGCTGATTCCGTCAATTCTTTCTGATCATTCTGTCGAAAAAGCATTAATCTCGGTTCTTGAACAATAAAATATGATTAATAATTCATATTTTGATGTCCTCTATAAGGGAAAAGTGTCACCACTATTCATTCATCGGAGGGATAGTCAAATGAGGGTGGTAATGCTTTGGCGACACGTTTTGTGACCTTTGTCTATACAGAGACAAGGCCAGTCATTCAATTTGATGTATGAGATGGAGAGTCTGGACAAATTGATAAAAAAAACAACGGAATATTTTTAGAATGGGTAATACAGTAGAAGGTCCGTTCCATAATCAAATATGAGAGGAGGGATCTGGAGAAACTTCTATTAATTATGTCTCCCCCCACTTTGATAGGGAGACATATTGTTTTTGTCTTGTCCGTCCCTCCGTCTGTCCGTTACAAAGTTTGTCAGCGCAACTCCTCTGAAACTACTGTACCAATTTCAAAGAAACTTGAATGGTATGTTGGAAAGACACCATATATATAGTTGTGCATGTTGCCAGTATATTTGGATCCTTAAACTTTTGTGGGAGTTATCTACCTTTCGAACATAGAAATTTGGGGGGAAACAGGGGGAGACATCATTTTTGCAGACAGAATCAAACTTTAATTAATTATGGACTGTGGGTTTCAGAGGGAAGTATTAAATTAAATTTAATGTGTGATTGAGGAGTTAAAAATGTGCCTGACCTCTTCATATGTGTAATTTTGGAACAGCTATAAGCATAACTTGAAAAGCTAACAAACATGGTACATTCTTAGATTTCAGTATAGTAGTCTTTAATCTCATCACATATTTATGATTTTTTGCTTGATTTCACATATAATAAAAAGGTGTCAGAATCATGGGCATGAGGCGTTCAGTCTGGGGAAAACAGTTTTCTCAGCAACAACTGATAATAGCCCTTGATTTTTTGCATACAGTATATAGCACGAGGTCCCATAACTAAGGATTCATTTTCAGGTCTGTTGCATACGTACATTGTACTTCCATTTCCTGTTAAACGAAATCTGGCCATTTTTGACTAATAGAATTAAAGAATGTGCTTAGTACTTATCCCTTGTTTTAGAACAGATGGATTTAAACCTTAAAACTTTGCACTTATGAATATTATTAGTTTCAGTATGCAAATTGAAATTTCCACCATATTTTAAATTTTTAAAAGAAGATGTGTTTACGATATGCATCTGTGTATACAAAAGATATGAAAATACCTTTAAACAGGTGAAAGTAAATTAGGCATAAACTTTGCTCAGTACATTTTATTCAGTAGCACCAACTACATGTTTATTTAAGGGTGGCTTGTTTATATAAAAGTGCAAGCTTTTAAAATAATATAAAGGCAGGTTTATGTAGCGAGATTTTGACTTTTTATAGAATGCTTCATTAGGTCTGATTAATAATCAGTTGTATCATTTTCGCTTCAGGTTTACGGTTAATTGCTCCTGAAAATTCACCATTAAGCATCATTATAAAATCTAATTTTGGCATAACCCGATGTTATAACAGTTGAATCCGTAATCAATTTCATTAAGATGTGTTTCTAAAAGAGCTTCAATACCTTTAATTATCCGCTTAGATTCCAGACAAATGTATTGAATTTGAATCCTGAGGCGCTTAACATTATTCGATTGAGGAGTCAAATTGAAAAGAACATTCTGTCACAGAAGACTGAAGGGCCATATCTTAGACAAATGTAGGCAATGATGAGAAATCCAGTGCCTTGTACAGACATGTTGGGGCAGTGTGCAAATTGTATCATGTCACAGAAGACAGAGTGAATGATTAACTTGGTTTCACTGACATTACTGTATTTTATTTACCAGGTTTGAAAAAGTCTAAATTTCTCAGTCCTTTTGGTTAGGTTTAGTTGAAGAAATCAGGAAAAATTGACCATCCATGTTTATTCAGGTTAAGAAAGAGGAATACAAAATGTTAAATCTTTATGGATAGTGTGTTTTGGTACATTCAGGTTTTTGTCTCCCACCACAATGCAGAGCGAGGACATAGAAATGCTGGTGTCTGTCAGTCCGTCACACTTTTTAACATATCAGTTTTCTCGCTGTTTAACGAGCCAACTTAGATTTTTCCCACTCAGTGGACAGGGGACCAAGAATGTTCTTGTTATTATGTAATAAGTAAGGAATAAGGGAACTAAAACACCCTTTATTATATGTATGTATATATATGTATACCCCTTTATATATCAGGTTTTGAAAATGCCATCTTAAAAATTTGGTTACTCTTACCACCTTTAAGAACCAAAATGTCTATAAAAAACCTTAACACAAACAAAAGATTCATTCTTATTCTTTGACCTCATTAAACAAGAAACTCAGATCACACTGCCTTTTACTGACATGATTCCATTAAGACATTGCCTTGAAAAGTGCACATAAGTATCTGTTACCGTAATGTTGTAGATCCAAACGTATACATTTTCCATGGATTTTTACAAACATATTTTAACGCTGGAGTTTGAATCAATGTTGCGTCATGAATTCAATCCTGAAATATGAGTTGTGGCAATGCTTATCAATATTCACCGATGGTCTTCAGATTGGAAGGAAATTAGATATTTTTTAAGAAGTATAGAAGTAGAAATCTGAAGATTTTCTAGATAAGCCCTTATCTTCTCATTAAAAATGTATGGACTTTTCTATAGAAGAACAAGACTGTAACAATTTTCAGGATTTCTATTTTTATGACTGACTAACAATTTGGGGACAAGACCTTGACTGTCCCATCTCAAGTTTACCTTTACTTTCTGTTTTAAGCTGAAATCAAACAGTGACAGATTTAGGGGGCTTGCCATCTCCCCTTTTGAAGAAAAAATTTAGTGGTTATATATTCATGTATAGCAGATAACTGAAGCATGGTCTTAGCCATAATCTTTGGTCACTTATTATAATAGAACATTATAGGCAAACAAACTTTGCAATTCAAAATTTTTTGATGCACAGATTGAAAATGATCAAATTTTGGATTTTGTTACCAATCTGAGGTTTTCTTTAAGTTTTTTTTTTATCAGTCTGTGCTTGGTTGTCTGCTTGATAATGTATCATGTAACTATAACTGTTACTATAAAATGGTAGCATCCAATAGAAAAATGGAAATGGAAATCTTTTGATAAAGTACTAACACTTTGCATTGATTTCATATTAGGTAATTGAGATCACTCTTGTGACATTTATATATAAAATGAAATCAACTTTTTCTTCGAGAATAATCTTTGGCCTATAATTATTCTGAAGATCATCAAAAAGTTACAATAATCAAAGAAGAAAATTTGTTTCTGTATGAGATTTTAATGAGAAAGTCAATTTCTCTAGGATTGCTCTATCATTATTGCAATATTGACCATTGTTTCATGAAGTTGAGTGGAATCTTTATGGTGTTCAATATCTTGTCTAGTACCAGAAAAAACTCTGCAATGATTTTCTATAATGTTGGCTGATACTTTCTAAGTACGGGATATGAATTCCAATCTGAGACAACTTTGATACTGGTATAAATTTGAAGTGCTTTGTGAAGTAGTTTGTTTGTGAGAGGTTTAGTTGAGTTCTGACTTGAAGGTGATAAGGGATTTGGGCCTAAGTCAGCTAGGATTGTGGGGGCAATCTTGTATTAGTATTTCTTGGAATGTGATATATGGCATTTTGAGTCATCCTGTTAGAGAATTAATTATTAAAAGACCGAGACATTTGACAGTTTGAGAGAAAGGTCATGTAAATATTGGAATAAAAGACATACGGTATAAGCTTTTTCTAGTCACAATTTTTTAATCCCATTTATCCCCCCTTCCCAACTTTCATGAAAGAAATAAGGGGTATGTAATTTTTCTTTCAGTCTTTCAATGTGGACTGGCTTTTCAAGTTTTATTTTTACCACCTTGTTAGGACTAGGATTTGATTGATCTTTTACACATCAAAGCTTTGAGGTAAAAAAGAACAAGACCTGAATAAGGGGTCAAGGTCACAAGTTTGGAAAAACTTGGATTTTTATGTTGCCTGCAACATGTTGCAAAGCGACATGTAGATGTCACTTTGGTGCTATCTGTCACCTTGCAGCATTCTGCATCCATTGTCCTTTGGTGTCACTAAAATTAACACTGGATTTTTCTGGGCAACTACAGTGTTCCTATAGTACTTTATGGTGTATAGCAATTTTATGGCCTTAACTCATCTACTTCCTGTTTACTGAATATTTTAAGACGCAGGCAACAATTAGGTCTTCAATGGATTAGACTGTCTTTCTAGTTTAAAAAATTGGTTTCTTGAGACATAATTCAAATGATTTGATAGAATTCCATGAAACAAATATCAATACAATCTAATATGAGTTTTGATAAATTTGTAAAATTAAGGTGTTTTCTGAAGTATAACTTTTGGAAGCCGTGATAGAATTTTATGAGCCCACATGAGTTTTGGGAGAAGCCTATCAATTTTTGGGATAAAAGGTCAAATATCAAAAGTTAAGGTCACAGGTCTTTTCATGAAAAATTTTCAATTTTTTAAAGTGGAATTGGTGTCAGAAGCATAACTTTTTAACATCTATTCCAGAATTTCCTAAGACCTGCACATATTATAGTAAGAAGTATGGAGAAGCCAATTGATTCTGGGGTTTTGCCAGTCTAGGCTCAGCTTAAAGCCATGTTTTTGTATAAATTGATGAATTAAAGACTCCGGTCTATGCATTAACTCTCCAGTCTTTGTTGTATTAGCATGTAATGATGAATATATCCCTTCAACTTTGTGGCAGAACATGTAATTTTTTCAGTCTGAGAAATACTCATTGAAGAAAATGCAAAGTAAATGAAAAAAAAAACTTGTATGATTCAAATGCCGCTGATGAGGAGATACTTCTCTAAATATGCTTGTGTAGCATGCTTTTATTTCTTTATTTTAGCAACATGTATAGGTTTGTTACAAACAAAAAAAAAACAACCACAAAATGGCATTTAAAAGTGTGATGGATGTGCTCATATAAAAGTTCATTTTTGTCTCGCCTGCGACGAATGTCGCAAAAGGCGAGACTTAGGTATGGTGATTCCGACGGCGGCGGCGGCGTCCACAATTGGTTAAAGTTATTGCTTAAGTCTGTTTTGTGTGAACTAATTATGTTACACCATTGATATTTGGTATGCAGATGCATCAGCATCAGTACAGATCAGTTTTAAAAGGATTTCACCTGTATGCTCCTGCAGTCACGGTCTACTGACTTTGAAATTTTATACTGATTTGGCCGAGGTTAACCTTTTTAGCTCACCTGGACCAAAGGTCCATGTGAGCTATTGCCATCACTTGGCGTCCGTCGTCGTCCGTCGTCGTCGTCGTCCGTCGTCGTTAACTTTTCTTTGATAATCTTCTCCTCCGAAATGACTGAAGGGATTGCTTTGAAACTTTGCACACTTCATCTATGGGATGTCCTCTACCAAGATTGCACAAATGGTGACCGTCGTCCAAACAACATGGCTGCCGTTACTAAAAATAGACCAGGGGGGCCAGACTACTGTTTTTGGCTTGTAAATCAAAAAGTATAAGAGATAGATGAACATTTTTGCATGTTTTTGCATGTTTTTGGCCTGTAGAATGAAAACTATTGCAGATAGAGAAAAGCTGTTGCTTGCTAAAATGTTCAGCCCATTTAGCTCTACAAAAGTCTCTATAGGGTCGAAGTTGTCAGATGACCCTTTATAGGGGTTTAAGCCCCTTAAAGGCGAAAAATGGCGTTTTTGCATGTTTTTGGCCTATAGAATGAAAACTATTGCAGATAGAGAAAAGTTGTTGCTTGCTTAAATGTTCAGCTCATTTAGCTCTACAAAAGTCTCCATAAGGTCAAAGTTGTCAGATGATCCCTTATAGGGGTTAAAGCCCCTTAAATGTGAAAAATACGTTTTTGCATGTTTTTGGCCTATAGAATGAAAACTATTTTAGATAAAGAAAAGTTGTTGCTTGCTTAAATGTTCAGCTCATTTAGCTCTACAAAAGTCTCCATAGGGTTTAAGTTGTCTCATGACCCCTTATAGGGGTAACAGCCCCTTAAAGGCGAAAAATAGTGTTTTTGGCCTATAGAATGAAAACTATTACAGATAGAGAAAAGCTTTTGCTTGCTTAAACATTCAGCTCATTTAGCTCTACAAAAGTCTTCATAGGGTTGACATCAAGACCAGGTGAGCGATTCAGGCTCCTGGGAGCCTCTTGTTTCTTAAGTCTGTTTAACATGAAGCAGTTATGTTACACCATTGATATTTGGTATGCAGTTGCATCAGCATCAGTACAGATAAGTTTTAAGAGGATTTCACCTGTATGCTCCTGCAGTCAGGGTCTACTGACTTTGAAATTTTACACTGATTTGGCCGAGGTTAACCTTTTTTTTTAAGTCTGTTTAACATGAAGCAGTTATGTTACACCATTGATATTTGGTATGCAGTTGCATCAGCATCAGTACAGATCAGTTTTTAAAGGATTTCACCTGTGTGCTCCTGCAGTCACGGTCTACTGACTTTGAAATTTTGCAATGATTTGGCCTAGGTTAACCTTTTTTCTTAAGTCTGTTTAACATGAAGCAGTTATGTTACACCATTGATATTTGGTATGCAGTTGCATCAGCATCAGTACAGGTCAGTTTTTAAAGGATTTCACCTGTATGATCCTGCAGTCACGGTCTACTGACTTAGAGATTTTACACTTTTTTACTTTTTACTTATGTACTTAAGGAGGATTTTTACTTCATTTTATACGGTGTCCAGTTGCGACAGGCGAGACATGTCTCTGTGTTAACAGTTTATCCATTAGTTGTATTTCTTCTTTAATGCTTCAAAACTAGGCTTGAAAAATAATATTATCATTTCTTTCAGTCTTAAGGGGGTACTTACACCAAACACCAAAAATTTCCTGTCAATAGATTTTCTTTAAAATTTGTAAATAAACACATCAAGAGATACACTTTGAAAATCCAATTCGAAAAAGGCATGCTTCTGAGTTAGTTTTCGAGATAACTGGTTCTGAAGGTTGGCTTTTTTACATTGAAATGTTAAAGAAAGTACATAATTTTCAAGGAAAATTCTAAATTTTTTTGGAAAATCTGATCAATAGAATTTTGTAATTTTTTGATATTATTTTGGGCTGTTATATTGCTTTAAAATGAAATGAAGAAAAGGGGGTGCTTCTGAGTTCGTTTTTCAAATAACTTCAAAAATATGTCAAAAAGTGGTCAAAGTTGGCAAATTTAGACATAAATTATCTCCCTTTGTCAAAATGCAAAAATATGAGAATCCGTTAGGTTTGAGTAATATTTTATAAAATGAAACTAACATAATAAAGAAAAAATAGTTTTAATGCTTTTAATATCAAAACAAAGTTAAGAATATATCATTATGATATTTTTTAAATGGAATTTCAAAATCTTGAACACCTTTTAATATTAAATTAAATGGCAAGTTTAAATTAATTTTTGGCTAATCTTGTGATCACATAAGTCTTCCAGAATTCCGACCAGTACCTCCCCGTGGTGGAAGACGGGCCCTGCTCCAGTGACAACAAAGGATACTCTGGAGCAGCTAACACTGGCGGTGGTGTGTCATGGGCTGGACGACCCATGGCACATAGCGAGTCTATACCGATTGGTATAAGTCGACGCAGAGGGGCTTTCCCCTAGTCGCGACTATAAATACCCATCAGTCAGTCTTGTGATCACCTGCAAGTTCCCCCTTAATTAGGTTTGTCAGTAAAAATACATGCTCAAGATCTGTTGTTTCCTCCGGGTACACTGGTTTCCTCCACCATTAAAATTGACTGCTCTATATCAGTCTTCAACTTATAAATTTCACAGCACAAGCCAGAAGGGCTTTTACCTTTTCAAATCAGCAAGCCATCAAAAATTTTTACAAGCCCTAACCAAAGAATATGCTACATATCTAAAAAAAAATCAGAAGCCAGTCGGGCATTCAGCAGCACATTTTACATGCCCCCAAAGCCTTTTAACAGCCAGGGCTGTAGGGCTTGTGGCCAATTTCTCAGACTGCTATATCACCCAGGTGTGTCAAAATGTGTCTTGAATTGTTTTTATGTCGCCAACAACAACAGATCAGCTGACAGCAACATTCATATACATTGGTCATTTTGGCACCCTCTGTCCTCTTGCGGCCTCTTTCGTCCTGTGGCATCACAAAAAAATTTCAACAACAGTATTCTGAACAACTGCATGCCACAGTCTCTTGATATTTGGTATTCATGTAGTTTTATCCTATAGTACTGTATGGTGTAAAGTCATTTAATTTCTCACTTTTTGGACAGGACAGTTCCTATTTTTAGCGGTGTGAGATTTTTCTGTCTCACACCACCCCATGTGAGATAGCCTTGTGCAGTTTCCAAGGGACGTAACTCTATTGTTTACGTCACGCTATGTTTTGTAAACAAATCGACGTTGTACAATTTACGGGTTTAGTGAGAAAAATAATCAAACACCGATGATTAGGGCAAGATAAGGAAATCTCCGACACCCTTGGGTAAGATTTCTTTACATCTGCAACTCGGCAGAGCCTCGTTGCAGACTTGAAATCTTACCCTCGGGGTGTCGGAGATTTCCTTATCTTGCCCTAACACCGGTGTTAGATTCTTATAGTCAGTAACTTATCTTTCTCCAG
The DNA here is from genome assembly GCA_963971305.1 of Arcuatula senhousia. NCBI lineage: Eukaryota > Metazoa > Mollusca > Bivalvia > Mytilida > Mytilidae > Arcuatula > Arcuatula senhousia. The sequence continues at coordinate 32,092,445 of OZ020315.1, forward strand.
TTTATTGCAGTGGAAGACCACCATTCTAGTTATAGAATTGTTCTGTCTTTTCAAATCTTTCAATACTTATGATATTATTTTTCTAGTTTCAGATCTTCTTTAAAGTCTGGATGAAATCTTAATGCTGACAGAGGTTGTAAAAAGGAAAGAGTCATGGTACAAATGTGAGAAAAAACTATTTGAAAGGTACCGGTATGGATAGTCTTTCTTATTAAGGGGATACGTTATGTGAAAAAAACGACGTTATTGATAACATTTACATGTGAAACAGAAAAACGTCCATTTTCGATTTGAAACGTGACGTCAATTTTTCTTGAACAGCGTTGAACTGAAACGCTATTGTTTATATTTGATGTAAATTCTTGAAAAAAGATTGTCCATGACCTATGACAAAAAATATACGGTTGTTTAGAGAAAGATTTGGACTTTCTTGTGTTAGTTTGTGGTTGAAATGTAATGAGAAAATTGTGAGTAAATAAATGGAGAATAACAAAGTTTTGAAAATATGGAATTTTTCCCAGGACTTCTATAAATTTCCCGCCAAAAACGATAATTTCAAAGTGAAATAACCCATGACCCCTATTTCAAATGAATATTTCAATGTGTCATGGTATTACCATTCATTATGCAAATTTGTTTTGAAAAGTTAGATGGTCGACCAAAGGACCAAAGTAAAGTAACGTATCCCCTTAAGTCAATGGATCTTCATGAAAATTTTCATGAAGACCAGATGACAGTAATTAGTCTTTGTAAATAGTATTTGAAACTGTAAATGATATAAGAAGGAAACCTTAAATATAATAAGAAATTTAATTGCATAATAAGATCATTCATAGGTCAGCCAAAAAAAAAAAGGTTGGGCAATACAACAAAAATCATAGGATGGTTGGGGCACTACATAAAAAATCAAAAGTTGGACAGACAAGACAAAAAATTCATAGGTTGGGCAATATATATATAAAAAAAACAATAGCATACACAACAAACAACACATATATGCATGTTTTTGCATACATTCCTATTCAACCAGTATATGACATGTCTGGTTTGAACTTAGATGGTCATCAAAGTTTCCATACCTTTTTTCACTGGTTCATATTAGAATTTCCATTTTCCAGTGAATCACAGAGTCTTTTTTAGGAAAAGCACCTGCATTACCTTTTGTATTCTGCTGATGAATGATAAAGATCTAAAAGTATCCATGCAATTGTTATTTTACTTTTGCTGAATGTTATTTTGGATTGAACTGAATTGCCCTATTGTAAGGAAATTGGAATAATATGTGAGTGTAATGACGGGGAAAGTGAACAAGGCATGTCATAAAACTTCTAATTTGAAAACATTTTTTTTGCATTTAATTTGGTTCATTAATTCAGCAAATTAACTTGTGGTGCTGATTTCCCAGAAACTATTCCCCAAATGAAATCGATGAATTAAAAAAATGGAATACATTACAATTTTGTTCGAATAATAACACTTCATTTGAATTTTGATAGCTGTGTTTTTGGAATCAATTGCATTATTGAATTTTTGCATATTTAAAATTTTATGATATAATTTGCAAACTTTTCTTTCAGTCAAATGTACGGAATCCTGAATTTCTAATCCCTGTGCCTGACCACCCCTCATAATGAATAAGACAATCCGTTTCAGATTCTGTTTTGCCTGTTAATTGATTTGTTTTCAATATGGATTGCTCCTGTCAATAGGGAAAGCAGGTCACAATTTGTCTCTGAAATCAATTGATGTCTTAGATTGAACTTTTGACAACAAGTCTTTAAATGCTTGTTCAATATCATGGAATTTGCATTCCATTTTAGGCAAAGATCCAAAGAAGACGTGCAGAAGATTTAAAGTCCTGTGACACGATTTGATTTCCATTGAAATTGGTAAGTAGATTTTTTACGATGATATTTATATTGATTGTACTTGTTTCAGTCGTAGAGTTTCTTCCGTGATAACTTGAAACATTTGACTTCTTCGGAATCGTTTTCTGTCAACAGAGAAATGTAAACAAGAGTTAAGACGTAATATCGTGGATTCAAATTAGATATAATAGAAGTTACTGCGGAGACGGCACGATGAACATGACATCAGCTGATACCAGCAGTATTTATAAGAGAAATTGGTTTTCAAACTTTATGCAATTTAAATGATGTAATAAGAAAAAAAAAACATTGTACAAGTAGAATAGTTCAAAATAAATGAAACAGTAAAAGTAATTTTAATTTTTAGTACTTAAAGTCTTCCTAAAACTGATACATGTATATGAATTAAAAACAAAACACAACAATGTTGAGACTTTTAGGTGAATATGCAGTATTTTAGCCTATCCAACATGTAAAATACTTCTAAATTAGGATTTAATCCCAAGTAATTATTTTGTTAATCAGAAATGCCATTCCAGAAAAAAAAGAATTAATGTTTGTAATGAAAAATTTAGGTTCATAAATTCATTGTTTATGAAGTATTATAATTTCATACCTCCAAAAGAGGGCGGGGAGGAAATTGTTAATAACATTGGGATTGGCAAAAAAAAACCCATTTTCACTAATACTTGTATTCAACCCCATATTTTGAATAATTTGTTATGGTAGTTTTATATACATGATATTTTCTCAATCTAAAAAATTTCTAGAAACATTTTTAAAAGTTTATCTATTTGTTGTTATCAGGGTTCCCACGGACCCGGGAAAAGGGGAAGGAAAAACCCTTGAATTTCAGAATTTCCTTCCCGGCCGGGAAAAGCCCTTGAAAATTGTTATATTTGCCCAAATCCGGGAAAAACCCTTGAAATTTTATTACACGTGTACCAGCGTTTCTTAACAGTATCAAAATCAACCACATAGAGTTTGTTAAACGTATTTCGTTTCGTTTACTTTCCGCCTATCAACTTTCATTTAAATGTTCGTCTTTTTCCTTATTCAGTACGTAAAAGTCCGAGCATTTCTGAATGCGTCTCTTGGTCTTTGGTGCGCTTTTTCAAACAGTGGTTTTCTCTTCTATTCTGTAATTATTTTTTACATCGAAGAGATATGAATAGTCATGGCGGTTTATTTGAGACAATATTTCAATTCTGAAACAAAAGGATTAAATATTCCCAACACGCTAACGGTTAAATCTAATGCAACCCCGGAAAAGTGTGTTGTGGAACATCAACATCAACGAAATGAATTAACCAAGATAAAGAAAATAAACGATTAAAGGGGCTTGTTTAGGGGGGTACCAATATCCCATATCTCCATAAATTTTTCATCAAATATCCTGTATCCCAAAAAGTGTTTTTCCAGTATCCCGTATCCCTGTAAATAAAATTGACAAAAATATCCCATATCCCAGTAAGTTTTGCCTCAAATATCCCGTATCACACTAAGAAAAGGTGAGAATATCCCATATCCCAATATACCCTAAACAAGCCTCATTGAAAAACAATACTCAGAGTCAACCACTGCAAAGGAGAATGTGACAATGTTTACACATTAACAATTGAGAGAGCCTTTTATAGTCCATCACAGGTGGATTTCAACACAAATTCCAGCACTGAAGATCTGTAAATTTAGTCTTACAATGTAGATGGACCCGGCAGAGAGATATAAGTGTAAATTAAATCTTGTGAATGTCTAGATGCTATTAATTAGACAATATTACTTTGAAACAAAGTACAATAACATGTTCATATAATGAACCAACAAATTTTATCATGCAACTATCAAAAGTTAAGAAAAGCAGTCAAAATCAGTCGACACCAGAGCAACAATACATGTACATTGAAAGGAGCAAGGCATTCAAATATCCAAAATCTGACACAAAGAAAAAGACAACACATTAAACGCTTATAAATGTCTGAAAGCAATCAACACTGGAAACTCAAGAGACAATGAGCGTTAACTTGGATGTACACGTAGGTGAATCTGTAAGGGTAGAAAGCAGTTTGAGAAAACACCTATTACAAGCTCTCATACATACAAACACAAATGAATCGTTTGATTAAAGAACATTTGTGCAACACAAACTTAAAGGTCTTAGTTACATGTATTCAATTTGAAATCAATTATATATATTTCACAATACAGTATTAGCTTGAACGAAACATGATTTTCAGATATAACATTAAAGTATCAAAGTATTAAGTGAGTGATTTGGTGTTTTACGCCCATTCTACGCTACATAGTTGTTTTTTTTACAGGCGATGAACATGAAAAGGATGATAAAATGAACATGAAATGATGATGATGAATGAAACATGGGGTGGGATGGAAACAATTTGACGTCCACAGGAAAAGGGGAGAGATGGGTTAGGCGGAAAATTTAGCCTATGTGGTGCACTACTTGGCGGCCATCAGAGGGTTCTTTTACGTGCATGACGCTTGGCATTCTCTACACACGTTGGCCAACTATGGTCAGCGGTAAGGGTTTCCATATTATAGACCTGTCAAACCCCGCAGTCAAGGGCCACCCTATTCAGCCATCTAAGGTACACACTTGGTCGCTCTGTGGGCTGAACACTGACCCGACGTCAGAATGCCAAGACCCTTAGTCGCCTCTTATGACAAGCTAGGCTCTGCTGTGGACCTTTTCGCCATCCGGGCCCTGCACGGGCTTCAAAACGTTTTAAGCATGTTTATGATTACTTGTAAAATATGGCCCGAGACATCCTTGAAAACTGGAAAAAATCCTTGAAAAACCCTGGAAAAACCCTTGAATTTCATCTTGAAAAAAGAGTGGGAACCCTGTGTTATGTCAAAAATGTTTCATGCAATATTTTAACGCTGACCCATCATTTTGAAATGGTGAAAATTTTTATTAACCGTTTATGAGTTAAGCTTTATAGAACTGGACAAAGTTAAGACTTTTTAAAAAATGATGTTAAATATTGAACTAAATTGTATAAAATAATTTTGAATTTGTAATTTGAACATACAAATTCTTTACATGTATTATAACATGTACAATATTTTCAAAGCCAAGTGTATTTACACATGGAAAAAAGCTACTAAACACCAGAGAAAAATCAGAAAATCCATTTTCTGACAATGATAAACTGTATTCCCCTCCAGAGACTATAACAACAATATACTGCAGACATACTGTGAAAGCAATTAATATAAAATACTGCCTTATATGGGCTCCCAGTGCGTGTCTGTGAAATAGCAATAATTAGACACCACCATCAGCTAATGAAAACGAATTGACATTTCTAATCATCTGTGTTTATCTATTTATTGTTGGGTAATTGATTATTTAACATGGCTGTGTATGGTGGTATATGGAGTGTGAATTCCTTGGGGGGATGGGACAATGGTTATGATGTTGGGTATTTAGAGATCTTAATTGGGTGCGTGTGACCTTGTTTGATTAGTGGCGAGGGAGTTAAAATGAAATATGATATGTAAAGTGCAAATGTGTTTTAGTATTCCATGCCCCCTAAATGGGGAAAACTTGATCATTAGAATTGAAATTTTGTACATGTACTAAAACTGGTTTTAAAGAGAATTATTTTCAGTCCCTATCACATGACTGGTTTAAAGCTTGGGCTGAAATTCTTTGCATGGAACGTGTTTGTTAATCTTTCTGTTGCCTGTAACATTATATTAGCCATTTAAATTGGCACTGTCCTGAATTCCACAAATTACTGTCACATTTAAAAAAAAATTTCATGAGGACAGACATCCCACAACCTATTATATTGGGTATATAGCTTTGTCCTGCAGTACTGTAGTTTACTGCAAGTATCTGATCTGTTTACTGAAAATTTCAAGATCTAGCAGGCAACATACAACATACCGGTATGTCTTCCATTAGATCAGGAAGACTTTGTTGTTTAAGGGTTGCAATGCATCCTTGAAACCTAGAAAAACCCTTGAATTTCATTTGTCAGTTCAAGGTCCTGGAAAAGACTTTGGATTTTGTTGTTACCAAATATTCATTCTAACATTTGCATATACATGTATTTGTGCACTTGACAAAAAAGCTAGGAAATAATATTCATTACTCCACATTTTAAAAAGAAGAAAAAAACATTTCAAAAATGTATTTATACTTAGTCAAAGCTTCCTTTCAATTCATTCATATTTTACAAATTATCTATTTGTAGGTGTGAAAATCCTTGTCAAAACATGTGAATTAACCCAATTCAATGAAGATATAATCGAATTATGTTCTGTGCACTAAGATGGAAAAGTTGATCAGATGAAATTCATAGATGTGTTGGGTTTTGTAAACATATAAAGAAAATTGATTTCAGGCCTGTGTAGAGATTGATACAAGGTTGACATGCGATGTTTGTTTTCTCTATTCCTCTAAAGGTCACTGGGGAATTTTATTACTTTCTATGTATATGTTATTGTTATTTATGGTCATTTATGTATTTCCTTGCTTGATGTATATACATACATCTTTTACACTCTGATAGTCAATGATTTTAAGAAAAGGAGTTTTGTTGTGTCATTCCCACCAATTTTGTTTTAGGACATAATACAATCTTGTTTTGTATTCATAGTTTTCATCTTGGTTTATGAACTAGTAGATTTCTTATTTTCTTGTATAAAGGTGTCAAAATTTGTCTTTTTTGACATGATCAAATTTGTGCTCTTTGATGTATTACTTGTTTTTTTGTAGCCATTTTTACCTAAGCCGTAGGTAAATTATCCTGATGATTTAATAAGGATCAGATATTTGATATGGTGACAACTTTCTATGAAAGAGACACTTACAAACACCTTTTTCTTGGGAAAATGTTTTTCTTTTACAAAATAACATCTTTATGGGGTTTTGAATACACTTTTATGAAAGGTAAACATGTTGAATGTAGACATTTTGTCAGCAGAAGTTTGTCGAAAAAATGCATGTTTCAAACAGAGTCTGGAGAAGGATTAAACCTCAAACAGTATAAATTGATTGCCTGTGTTGTGTATTGCATTTGACTGTAGAATGTAATCCAACATCAAGATGTTGCATGATACAAGGCCTTATTTGATAAATAAGCCTCCCTAATGAAAGGGATAACAGTTAATCAGAAAAAGCCAAGTCTTAGCTGTAAGCCTATAATATCCATAAATTACAGCATTATAAAGAGATGATTGAGACAAATTCTATAAATTCTGTAATTAATAGAGATCAGAAGACCGATTTGAAGTTTCTAAGCTTATAAAATACCATATTTGAGGTCCAGGCACGCAATGGGTGGTGACCAAATGAATACAGATTAATCTTTTCTTAGTAGAGTATTATAAATATTATTTTCTAGCTTCTATGAACTTACCAAACATAAACATTGTTTTGCCTGGTTTAGCATTATATTTTTTCGGTCATGTATCTGGATTTTCTGAAAAATTATATACAGTCACATGAAATGAACCCTGCTATTTCCCAGTGAGTAATACTGCTTTTATCACCCTTACATGCTACCAGCACCTTATGTTATAAGACAAGGATAAATTCACAGATTTCTTAGCTCACCTGGACCGAAGGTCCATGTGAGCTATTGCCATCACTTGGCGTCTGTTGTCGTCCGTCGTTAACTTTTCTTTGAAAATCTTCTCCTCCAAAACAACTGAAGCGATTGCTTTGAAACTTTGCACACTTTATCTATGGGATGTCCTCTACCAAGATTGCACAAATGGTGACCGCCCTCCAAACAACATGGCCGCCGTTACTAAAAATAGACCAGGAGGGTCAGACTACTGTTTTTGGCTTGTAAATCAAAAAGTATAAGAGATAGATGAAATCTGATGCCACGCTGCTGCTTCAGCATCAAAAGCTCTATTAAAGTCTCCATTGAGTTGAAGTCGTCAGATGACCCCTTATAGGAGTTACGGCCCCTTAAAGGTGAAACATAGCATTTTGTTCATGTTTTTGGCTTAAAGAATGAAAAGTATGACAGATAGAGAAAAGTCGTTGCTTGCTTAAATGTTCAGCTCATTTAGCCCTACAAAAGTCTCCATAGGGTCGAAGTTGTCAGATGAACCCTTAAAGGGGTTACAGCCCATAAAATAACGTTTTTTCATATTTTTGGCCTATGGAATGAAAACTATAGCAGATAGAGAGAAGCTGTTGCTTGCTGAAATGATCAGCTTATTTAGCTCTACAAAAGTCTCCATAGGGCCGAAGTTGTCAGATTCCCCATTATAGGGGTTTCAGCCTCTAAAATAACGTTCTTTCATGTTTTTTGTCTATGGAATGAAAACTATAGTAGATGGAGAAAAGCTGTTGCTTGCTGAAATGTTGAGTTCATTTAGCTCTACAAAAGTCTTCATAGGGTGATAGTTGTCAGATAACCTCTTATAGGGGTTATGGCCCTTAAAGTAACGATTTTTCATGTTTTTGGCCTTTAAAATGAAATTATAGCAGATAGAGAAAAGCTGTTGCTTGCTTAAATGTTCAGTTAATTTAACGCTACAAAAGTTTTCATAGGGTCGAAGTTGTCAGATGACCCTTATAGGGGTTTTGGCCCCTGGAATAATTTTTTTTCATGATTTGGGCCTATGGCCATAGAATGAAACTATAGTTAATGGAGAAAAGCTGTTACTTGCTTAAATGTTCAGCTCATTTAGCTCTAGAAAAGTTTTTATCAACATTAAAAGGGTCAACATCAAGACCAGGTGAGCGATTCAGGCTCCTGGGAACCTCTTGTTTTAATGCACCAGCACTTTCTAAGCAACTAATAATTTAAATTCCAGTTTCAGAGGAGAAAATTTTTGTTCTAAAAGACAAACCTTGATATGACCAAGACAAATCACATATAGTGTTATACAGTAGACACATTTTTAGCTCACCTGGACCGAAGGTCCATGTGAGCTATTACCATCACTTGGCGTCCATCGTCGTCGTCGTCGTCGTCGTCGTCTGTCGTCGTCGTCTGTTAACAATTTTTCAAAAATCTTCTCCTCTGAAACTACTGAACAGAATTTAATGAAACTTGGTATGAATGATCCTTAGGGTGTCCTGCACCAAACTTGTGTTTTGATTTTCGATCCGTTAAAAAACATGGCCGCCGTTACTAAAAATAGACTAGGGGGGTCAGACTACTGTTTTTGGCTTATAAATCAAAAAGTTTAAGAGATAGAGGAAATCTGAGGCCACGCTGCTGATTCAGCATCAAAAGCTCTACAAAAGTCTCCATTTGGTCAAAGTTGTCAGATGACCCCTTATAGGGGTTACGGCCCCTTGAAGGTGAAAAATAGCCATTTTTCATGTTTTTGGCCTACAGAGTGAAAAGTATTGCAGATAGAGATTAGCTGTTGCTTGCTTAAATGTTCAGCTCATTTAGCTCTACAAAAGCCTCCATAGGGTCGAAGTTGTCAGATGACCCCTTATAGGGGTTACGGCCCCTTGAAGGTGAAAAATAGCGTTTTTTCATGTTTTTGTCCTACAGAATGAAAACTATTGCACATAGAGATTAGCTGTTGCTTACTTAAATGTTCAGCTCATTTAGCTCTACAAAATTCTCCAAAGGGTCGAAGTTGTCAGATGACCTCTTATAGGGGTTACGGCCCCTGAAAAATAGCGATTTTTCATGTTTTTAGCTCACCTGGACCGAAGGTCCATGTGAGCTATTACCATCACTTGGCGTCCGTCGTCGTCGTCGTCTGTCGTCGTCGTCGTCGTCGTCTGTCGTCGTCGTCTGTTAACAATTTTTCAAAAATCTTCTCCTCTGAAACTACCAAACAGAATTTAATGAAACTTGGTATGAATGATCCTTAGGGTGTCCTGCACCAAACTTGTGTTTTGATTTTTAATCCGTTAAAAAACATGGCCGCCGTTACTAAAAATAGACTAGGGGGGTCAGACTACTGTTTTTGGCTTATAAATCAAAAAGTATAAGAGATAGAGGAAATCTGAGGCCACGCTACTGATTCAGCATCAAAAGCTCTACAAAAGTCTCCATTTGGTCAAAGTTGTCAGATGACCCCTTATAGGGGTTACGGCCCCTTAAAGGTGAAAAATAGCATTTTTTCATGTTTTTGGCCTACAGAATGAAAACTATTGCAGATAGAGATTAGCTGTTGCTTGCTTAAATGTTCAGCTCATTTAACTCTACAAAAGTCTCCATAGGGTCGAAGTTGTCAGATGACCCCTTATAGGGGTTACGGCCCCTTAAAGTTGAAAAATAGCCATTTTTCATGTTTTTGGCCTACAGAATGAAAACTATTGCAGATAGAGATTAGCTGTTGCTTGCTTAAATGTTTAGCTCATTTAGCTCTACGAAAGTCTCCATAGGATCGAAGTTGTCAGATAACCCCTTATAGGGGTTACAGCCCCTGAAAAATGGCATTTTTTCATGTTTTTGGCCTACAGAATGAAAACTATTGCACATAGAGATTAGCTGTTGCTTGCTTAAATGTTCAGCTCATTGAGCTCTACAAAATTCTCCATAGGGTCGAAGTTGGCAGATGACCCCTTATAGGGGTTACGGCCCCTGAAAAATAGCGATTTTTCATTTTTAGCTCACCTGGACCGAAGGTCCATGTGAGCTTTTACCATCACTTGGCGTCCGTCGTCGTCGTCGTCGTCTGTCGTCTGTCGTCGTCTGTCGTCGTCTGTAAACAATTTTTCAAACGTTAACTTGTCCGACACCATAAGTCCAATTGCAACCAAACTTGGTATAGTTGTTAAGTGGCATTATGTGTACAAAACTATCGTTCGGATTTTTGATTCGTAAAAAAACATGGCCGCCATGGCCAAAAATAGAACATAGGGGTAAATTGCAATTTTTTGCAAATAACTCGAAAACAGTTACAGATATCAAAATTCTGGCATAGGGTAAAAGTGATCAGCACCTCAAGATCTACATGCCCAGAAATTTTCAAGAAGATCCAACAACCGATGTAGGAGTTATTGCCCTTTTTCTGGATTTTTTCAAAATTTTGCACTTATTTTGCCTTATATCTTAAAAACTATACAAGATATTTTAAAAATTCAAATTGCATATGATTAAGCACATCAAGATCTACATTTCATGTATTTAGGTCAAAGCTGTAGAACCGTTTCTTTTAGGAGTTATGGCCCTTAAAGCGTCAAAATTTACCATTTTTCATATTTTTTCCCCTGAATTTCAAAGATTAACTTGTCTAACACCATACATCCAACTTCAACCAAACTTGGCACAGTTGTTAAATAGCATACATGCTACAATTCTATCGTTCAGATTTTTGATTGGTCAAAAGATATGGCCGCCATGGCTGAAAATAGAACATAGGAGTAAATTGCAGTTTTTTGCTAATATCTCAAAAATGGTTACAGATATCAAAATTTGGATGGGAATCAAAAGTGATCAGCATCTCAAGATCTACCTGCTCTGAAAGTTTCAAGAAGATCCAACAATTGATGTAGGAGTTATTGCACTTTTTTTGGATTTTTAAATTTTTTTTCACTTATTTATCCATATATCAGGAAAACTATACAAGATATTTCAACAATTTAAAGTGCATATGATTTAAGCACTTCAACATGTTCAAGATCTACATTAAATGTATTTAGGTCAAAGCTGTAGGACTATTTCTTTCAGGAGTTATTGTCCTAAAACAACAAAACTTATCAGTTTTTCATTACTTTTCCCCTGAATTTCAATATTCACTTGTCTGACACCCTAAGACCAACTGCATCTTAACTTAGCACACTTGTTCAATAGCTTATATGCTACAACTCTATCGTTTAGATTTTTGATTCGTCAAAAACATGGCCACCATGGCTAAAAATAGAACATAGGGGTAAATTTCATTTTTTGCTAATAAACTCAAAACTGGTTTCAGATATCAAAATTGTGTGAGGATCAAAAGTTATCAGCATATTAAGATGTACCTGTCCTGAAATTTTGGAAAAAATCTGACTGCTGATGTGGGAGTTATTGCCCTTTTTCGTACTTTTTGCCCAATTTTGCACTTATTAAGCCCAATATCTTGAAAACTAACCAAGATATTTCAGTAATTTAAATTTATATGGACAAGCACAATAATATCTTCTATATATATGTATCTGTGTAGTTCAGGTGAGCGATTAAGGCTCCTGGGAGCCTCTTGTTGTCCTACAGAATGAAAACTATTGCAGATAGAGATTAGCAGTTGCTTGCTTAAATGTTCAGCTCATTTAGCTCTACAAAATTTTCCATAGGGTCGAAGTTGTCAGATGAGACCTCATAGGGGTTACGGCCCCTTAAAGGTGAAAAATAGCCATTTTTCATGTTTTTGGCCTACAGAATGAAAACTATTGCAGATAGAGATTAGCTGTTGCTTGCTTAAATGTTCAGCTCATTTAGCTCTACAAAAGTCTCCATAGGGTCGAAGTTGTCAGACAACCCCTGATAGGGGTTACGGCCCATGAAAAATAGCGTTTTTTCATGTTTTTGTCCTACAGAATGAAAACTATTGCACATAGAGATTAGCTGTTGCTTACTTAAATGTTCAGCTTATTTAGCTCTACAAAATTCTCCATAGGGTCGAAATTGTCAGATGACCCCTTATAGGGGTTACGGCCCCTGAATAATAGCGATTTTTCATGTTTTTGGCCTACAGAATGAAAACTATTGCAGATAGAGATTAGCTGTTGCTTGCTTAAATGTTCTGCTCATTTAGCTCTACAAAATTTTCCATAGGGTCGAAGTTGTCAGATGACCCCTGATAGGGGTTACGGCCCCTGAAAAATAGCTATTTTTCATGTTTTTGGCCTACAGAATGAAAACTATTGCAGATAGAGATTAGCTGTTGCTTGCTTAAATGTTCAGCTCATTTAGCTCTACAAAATTTTCCATAGGGTCGAAGTTGTCAGGTGACCCCTTGGCCTCTGAAAAAAGCGATTTTTCAGGTTTTTGGCCTACAGAATGAAAACTATTGCAGATAGAGATTAGCTGTTGTTTGCTTTAATGTTCAGCTCATTTAGCTCTACAAAATTCTCCATAGGGTCGAAGTTGTCAGATGACTCCTTATAGGGGTTATGGCCCCTTATAGGTGAAAAATGGTGTTTTTGGCCTATAGAATGAAAATATTGCAGGTAGAGAAAAGCTGTTGCTTGCTTAAATGTTTAGCTCATTTAGCTGGGAGCCTCTTGTTTATCTCCATTGCAGCAGGTAAAGAATTGATAGACTTGAGTCTCCAATAGACTTTTCAAAAGTGTTTCATGTAAAGACTTTAAAAAGATTACAATTCAAGACTTGTAAGTTTTGTCCAAAATTTGCTGACAATATATAAGCTACATGTTGAATCTAACTGGACTGTCACCAACCTGTACATTACACAAGTACTTTAATATAATAGAATTTCAAAATCTCATTAATTTTCAAAAATTAATTAGAACAACATAGATTTAATATTTATCATCTTCAAGTTTAGGATATCAGGAAGTTTAACCAGATTATATTCAATCTCTGGAGGAATTAAATTCTGGGCTAGATGGCCTTCACTGAGTTACAGTTAATAATTATTAGTTGGTGTCATTGACACTGCTATTTAAATTACATCTTTAAACTAATAATTGATGCCTTTACCATCACATTGCAGTCACAAACCCATTCTCCCCTTTATAAGGCTGAAATATTGTCTCCCAGGTCTAAGGCCTTACATCAATACTTTTATACTTATAATTAAAGATCTGACCAAGGACCAGCATGTTGCTAGACATAATTAGTGGTTTCTCGTTATAACTAATGAAAAGGTCAGTTGACACCAACTTAACTTGTGTGACAGGTTCTCTCTACCCTGTAATGATGGTGGTCCTCCGGGAATTAGGTGATATATTTCAGAAGGTGAGAAGGAGCTATTAATTAGGCTTCTTCCTGTTCTAATGATGAGGGTTTTACTATAATTGATGGATTTTCTCCTTTATAATAAATTTACTTGTTTTGGAAGAAGAGGGATGTTCACTTATGAATTTAATTTGTTGTTATTGGTTTGTGGTAATAATATGACAATTGTGGAAGACCACTTAACTTCAGAAATTGATCTGTTGACTTATTGCTGCAATATTGACTTTTAAAATTTTAACAGTTAAGGGACACAGAAGGAATAGAAACATAAAAACATACTAAGTTATCCTCCAGAAACTGGTGTCAGAAAATTCTAATCTAAAGGGCCTTTTTGTATAATATATATCAGAGTTCTTCTAAAAGTGTAATTTTTGTCTCACCTGCGAAGCAGAGCGGGACATAGGTGTTACTTTACCGGCGGCGACGGCTGTGTTAACTTTTTGGAAAAGTTTTATGAGCACCTCATATCTCAAGAACTATAGGTCCTGGGTTGATGAAACTTGGTATGCATATGCCCCAGTAGTAGCTTAGCACAGTTGCATCCTCATCTTTTGACCTTGACCTTGATTTTCCGGTTGAGTGACTTTGACAATTTTCAATACATATAATAACAATGGAAAAGTTTTGCGAGCACCTCCATATCTCAAGAACTATAGGTCCTAGGTTGATGAACTTGGTATGCATATGCCCCAGTAGTAGCTTAGCACAGTTGCATCCCCATCTTTTGACCTTGACCTTGATTTTTTGGTTGAGTGACTTTGACAATTTTCAATACATATAATAGCAATGGAAAAGTTTTACGAGCACCTCCATATCTCAAGAACTATAGGTCCTAGGTTGATGAAACTTGGTATGCATATGCCCCAGTAGTAGCTTAGCACAGTTACATCATCATCTTTTGACCTTGACCTTGATTTTCTGGTTGAGTGACTGATTATTTTTATTGCATATATTTGCAATGTTTAAGTTCTATAAACATCTTTTGATCTCAGAAACTGAAAATCCATGTTAATTCAAAATATAGTGAAATTAAGAAAGAATAATTGTTTCTGATGGTGCCGGCAGGCGAGACATACTTTAGTGTTAACTCTTGTTGTATAATATATATCAGAGTTCTTCTTAAAGTGTAACCCGAATGGCTTAACTGAAAACCTGTCAAATCCAAATTGGATTTATGAAGTCCCTACCTTAAATTTCTATATTTTTAAAACGTATAACTTGAACACCTCTATCAACAAATTTTTCAGATTCAAAATGGTTCAGTTTAGTACACAATTTTCTGCCACATGTTCCTATTCAGGGTATCCATGTATCTAGCATTATGTCCCTCCTGTCTGTCCATCTGACATCAGCATGACTCTTGCTAAACCCTTGTGGGATAAAACTTTACATGAAGGAAGTACATTATATGTGCATGAGATTGTGAATTTTTTTTGGGCTCCATAATATTATTCAGGGGAGATAAATGCTTAACTTTACATAAACTTTAATTTTCACCATTGATTTATGATCCTGCAAGATAATTATTGTTCAATCAAGTGGTTCTATTGATTTACGATAATTGGCCTGTAATTATCTGGTCAAAGAAAATTTATTTCTGTGTGGGATCTTTCTGCTTGGATTGGTTTCTGGTTTGATAACCTCAATTGGTCCTCGATATCTTCTGATCTAAGGATGTTGGTTTTTTATACCATCCAATTTAAATTCTGAAATTGTGTTTGATAGAAATACAATGTTTTCTTTACTGATAAACATTTATAGAGACATTATCTTTATGATTGATTGCATGTTGAATTGTTATCCATGAATTTGTTCCCATCTATGGAAGTAGAGTCCTTTTATCCAAAATCAGGTAAAACTTCAGGTTTTCAATGGATAGACTGGGACCTTGATTTGAAATACAGAGGCAGATCCAGGATTTTATGTCTAGGGGAGGAGTAAAAAATATTATCGCTGAGGATAGCTGTGTGCAAATTTTTTTACGCCTTGTAGGCCTTTCTATAGATCAGCGCCTGAAATAAATCCTATAGTGACAATTGTACAAATTGAGACACTGATCTGTGTTTTTTTTGACAGCTAATGGTCATATAGTTTACCTATCAATCTGAGAACTTGAATGACCAAACATTTTTACCCAGAGACCAAATGATTAATTTTCATTCATGACTCAATGTATCTTTTCATTATTTTTTATTGCTCATATAAAGGATATAAATGATCCACCTTCTTGAGATCATTTTCCCCGTTAGGCTTTGTTCTTTATCAGATTTCACTAATGCACATAAACTTGTTCTTTATTCTCCTTATTTTAGCCGTTTTTTCCTTGAAAACTATTTAATGTACCTGCAGTTTTTAAAAGTTTTATCGCCTATTATGGCATCGTTTACTTTGAAACGAAATACTTCAGCTACCTTTTCTAAAAGCACGTCCCATTAAAATGACATTTTATGGCCTGTTCTTGGATAATTCTTTAGAAATTGTGTATTGATTCTAAATTTCCAGATTTGAGCACTCGTCTTTCCGAGTTAATGGTAGTTTCACTTTGTAGAGTGGGTAATGGTGCTGAAAGAACACGGGCTTTTGTTCTTATAAATTCCTCCGTCTTTTTGATGATGATTGAGATCAGGTGAATGTTTATGAAGTTTAAGTCGGGACTTCAAACAATTCGTTAGGATTGCATCATTGGTTTTCAACCCGAATGACAATGAAAGGTTTATGCTAAAGTTTTAATCAACATGGTTTAAGGACTCTTCTTAAAGGTCTTTAGCATTTTGCATTTCATAATGTTTCCGTTTGGTTTCTCATGACAATGAGGAAAATGTTTTGTAAACATTGACCTGATGTACTCTTAGTGCACAAATTTTTCCTGAGTAGTATAATGCTGACATTGAAACTGCAGATTTTTTTTCTGATTTGGCAAACTCTGAAGAAAGGAAAATATTGTCTAATCAACACAGACTCTCTAAAGTGGATGATTTTTTTGTCACTGCATATAAAAACTTTTACTGGAAAATTGCTGGTTAAATTTTGAAAAAAAAAAATCAAATTCACAATTTTTCTTATTTGCTCTCTTGTAATGTTCATAGTAGAAGTTTAATTTTAGTCTGTACCAGATCAAAAAGTTCAAACACAATACAAATTGAAAATTGCATAATAGTGCAATTTGATCTATCTTATATCCCTGATGATCTGAGAAGTGCTGAGAAATATGTATGAAGTGGTAAAAGGGGTTGAAGACACTTTGGTATAGAGTAAAGAAGAAAAGATGGTCCTGTTGAGTGAATGTTTGTCAGTCTGCCTCTATGTCTTAAACATTTATAAGATCAAATATTTCATTCTGTTTATTCTAAGATAAGGCTACAAAAAACATCTGTTTAATTTATGTGTGGAATTTGCGTTATAATTTTGATTTATATTATACTATAATATTTTACTTGTTTCCACCATAACTTTGGTCCTAGTTGGCCTATTGCTGTGAAATTTGTCAATAAAATTTTTTGCGCCCCCCCCTTTTTCTCCGTTGTGTAATTAGGGGCCAAACGGGGCCAAAATAAAAAAGTTTTTATTTGTGGTCCGATTTTGAAATTTTTTTTTACATGTTTGTTCTTGTCAAATAGCGGATACAAAATTAAGAATTAATTTTTGCGACCCCCCCCCTTTTTCCCCCTATTACGTAATTAGGGGCCAAATGGGGCCAAAATCGAAACTTTTTTATTTGTGGTCAGATTTTGAAATTTTTTTTTGCAAGTTTATTTTTGTCAAGTAGCGAATCCAAATTTGAGAATTTATTTTTGCGAACCCCACCCCTTTTTCACCTGTTACGTAATAAGGGGCCAAAAGGGGCCGAAATTGAAACTTTTTTATTTCTGGTCCGATTTTGAAAATTTTTTTTGCATGTTTGTTCTTGTCAAATTGCGAATACAAAATTAAGAATTAATTTTTGCGACCCCCCCCTTTTCCCCCCTATTACGTAATTAGGGGCCAAATGGGGCTTTTTTATTTCGGTCCGATTTTGAAAATTTTTTTTGCAAATTTATTCTTGTCAGGTAGCGATTCTAAATTTAAGAATAAATTTTTTGGGCTGTAATCATAATTTTTAAAAAATTCTGGTTCGATTTTTAATTTTTTCCCCAAACATTATTCTTTTAAAGAGTAGAATACAACATTCAAAATTTATATTTTTAGCCCCTGGGTTGAAAGTCCATCAGAGAAGCATGTGTCAAAAACCTTTGTCAGTCCACCATGGGCTGCATGTGTCCAGAACAATAGACTATCCATATTAGGCCTAAAACGTACAGGGTTCAACATGTTGCGGTCGTATCATGCTGCGCTCGGCGAAGCTTTTTATTTCAGGAACTTCTAATCACTGCCTCTTGATATTTGGTATACAACAATAGCTCACATAATGTAGGATTGGATTTCAAGTCTGTTGCTTACCTACTTCCTGTTTATTGAAATCCTGCCATTTTAGTCTTTGACAGATTTTTTGGGGCCAATTGAAAGACAGCAAGCAGCAACCACTAGTGACATTAAAAACTACTGCAGGTTTTAGATTGCTATATAATAAGTTGTGTCACATACACTTATCTTACATCCTATTATCTATCTTATTAAGAATTTCTTTTAAGGGGGTTTGCTCCTCTGTCCAAAAGTAAATAAAAACGTATAGACTTGCATTTATTTGAAAGAATATGTTCACATGATCAAAATAAGCAAGAAAAAATGTAGGTCCATGTGCTCGTTTTTATGCTATAAGCGTTTATAATTTTGGCGGGAAATAAGTTCTCTCTAGATTTTTCATTACTTTTGCATTGCCACAGATTGGCATCTTAAAACCTTTTGAAATGTATTACAGAGTAAATAAAATTTCATAAAAAATTGTCAACTGCATATTCAGTGGACATATTGTTGAATAAGAAAAGGAAATAGGGGGTTCATGGGCAAAAACATTCAAGCATAATAGATGGACAAACCCTGAGGATCTCGAAAATCTGACAAAAATCCCAAAATATGAAGAGAAAACCTCTCCTTAAAAAGTTCCAGTAATATTCATGAATCATTGATTTAAAAATTCAACATTTACCATTTTACCTGATGAAAGGAAAAACATCATAAGAGATATGGATAGAAAGAAGAACAGAAACCTGAACCAAAATTAATGAAAAATTAAAGAAATGATAAGAATGGTACATTATGCTATTTATTGTTGTACTGAAATAAGTAATTTAAAGTCTCTATATAGTAATAATACATGTACTTACTTAAGAGTAGCTTACACTTAATTAATATGCTAAGTGTGAACTTAAATAATCAGGCAGTCCTTGAATGATACTTTGACAATAAAACACTAGTTCAGCTTGACAACACGAAGCTTACCATTTCCAGCTATACCACACCCTATCCACAACAACCCATTGGTGTCCATAGCCAGACTTAAGGGGGACTCTATCCCTAAAGTTTTGACATTGTGACAGACAATGACCTCTCCAGTAGGGGTCAGAACATGTAATGTATCATTTTTACAATCAGAAACCAGAATCATATCATTTGAGGTCACTGTCATGTCACGGGGGTAAAACTTTGGTCTGTCTGTACCACACCCATTGTAGACCCATTGAATCTGACCCCTATTATCAATGACCACCACTTTCCCCTCACCTGACTCATTCAGAATATCAACAACACATAAATTATCCCCACAAGTTATAATTCTAAATGGACCAGTAAAAAGTCTCCGATTGTTTTTATCATATTCATATGTATGTTGTATTGTATGTTTCCTGAATGGTTAAGGACTACAACCTGCCTGATACTATCCTTACGAATAGAAAAGGTATGTGAGGGTTCTGTTAGACCCACTAATACCTCCTTGTATTTATTTACATGTACACCTAATGTTCCTAAACCTGGGAAGGTTTTGTATGTTTGAAATGTTCCTGATTTTGTACAAAGTATAAGTCCTGATTCTAATGTTGAGATAACTAGATCTTTGTTATCCATCATGTCCATGTCGAAAACTGGAAATTTTCCCCCCTTGATCACTTCTAAGTTGTCATTTTCAGCTTTAACTTTTTGTAGCTTTTTACTATCAAAGCTACCAATGAATGTCATGCAATGATCAGAATGTACAATGCTCCATACTTGTTTAAGATTTGTCTGGTATGATTGAGACAACTTGAACTCTGGGATTCTATGAACACTTCCATATACTTCATTCATTGAAATACTGTCAAGGTCACTTTGAATGAATTTAGCCTGGGGTGTTTCAATGACACATTGCATTCTTTCTGGTAATGTTTTTCCTTCAAAATAAACTTTATTCAGCACATCAAAAGCTTTGTATGATAATAGTACTTTATTGATATTTTGTTTCTGTCCTTTTAAGTCTTCTCTTGTTTTCTGAATTCTCTTTAGTTCATCTTGGAGTTTAACCTGGCCCGGGTTATAAATGTCGTCCACTTGTTGTTGTAGATTCTGAGAGAATTTGTCAATGGCTGCCTTGAGGTCCCTTTCCTGGTCTTGAATTTGTTTTCTAAGCTGATCACTCTGTTGTCTGGACTCAGATAAAGATTTCTCAAGTCTGTTTTCTTCATTGTTATAGAATGTAATGTCATTTTTCATTTGTTTCTCAATTTCTTTGATTCTTGAATATTTTGATTCATAACTTTCACATAAATCCTCATGATTATGACTGTGACATTTGTCTCTGGTACATTTCATACATATTGCTCTTACACAGTCAGTACAAAAAGAAACACATTTTTTACCATGATGAGTGGAACATGTTAGGTTTTCTAGGTCAAATTTACGTTGCAAATCAGCTGAGTCTAAACTGCCAAGATCCTTAAGGTCTATGATAAAGTGATCCTTGTTAGATTTACTCTTAGAATGAATCCTTGAGGAGCACTTCTGACACAGATATAGGTCACACTGGAGACACTTCACCTTAATATCAGACACCTCACATACATGACACTTTACAGGGATTTGTGCTGGGTCATCAGAGTTCCCTGAAGCCATTCTTCAAAGTTAGAGATTTATACATTCAATTCATTTAGGAATTTATCCATTTAGATTAATAATATCCATGTTGAAATAGGAACACCCTAATACTTGACAAAGTTTAAACTTCCTGGTTCATCACCAGGTAAACAAAGGTAACAAATCTTATCGATATAAAGATATTTTAAAAATGGGGTCTACTATGTTCGAGCCTTAATAGCTTCACAATGCCATGATAATCATGATATCTACTAAATACAAATCTTTATATTATTAGATTATGCAGTTTGCTGTTATTGTTTAAGTGAATATAGACTATGCCCTCCCCCCACCCACCATAAGAATTAATTTTTATGCCCCATCTACGAAAGTAAAGGGGCATATAGTGTTCAGGTCTGTCCGTCAGTTAACTTTTCTTCAAAGATCTTCTTCTCTGAAACCACTGAAGGGATTGCATTGAAACTTGGTATACTTGACCTTTAGGATGTCCTCTACCAAGTTTGTGAATAATATACATGTCGACCAACCAACATGGCCGCCATTGCTAAAAATAGAACAGGGGGGTCAGACCATTGTTTTTGGCTTATAACTCGAAAAGTAATAAGAGATAAAGAAAATCCAAAGCAACCTACCTTGTTCAGCATCAAAAGCTCTACAAATCTCTTCATTGAGTCGAAGTTGTGAAACGACTCCTTTTAGGAGTTATTGCCCTTTAATCATCAAAATTGACCATTTTTGCAGATTTTGGACTATATCTTGAAAACCAATAGAGCTAGAGGAAAAGTTAGCATTTCAGGATTGTTAAGCTCATTGAGATCTCAAAAATGATCTCAGGGTTAAAATTGTCAGATCAGCCATTTAAGAGTTATTCCCCTTTAACTGTTTTTTTCCATTAATTTACACTGATTTTCAAAAATCTTCTTCTCTGAAACCACTGAAGGGATTGCATTGATACTTGGTATACTTGATCTTTATGATGTCCTCTACAAAGTTTGTGAATTATATACACGTTGACCAACCAACATGGTCGCCGTTGCTAAAAATAGAACAGGGGGGTCAGACCATTGTTTTTGGCTAATAACTCAAAAAGTATAAGAGATAAAGAAAATCCGAAGCAACCTTTCATGTTCAGCATTAAAAGCTCTACAAATCTCTCTGTTGAGTCAAAATTGTGAAACAACTCCTTATAGGAGTTATTGCCCTTTAATCGTTAAAATTGACCATTTTTGCAGTTTTCGGACATTATCTTGAAAACCCTTAGAGCTAGAGGAAAAGTTCCATTGCAGAATTGTTTAGCTCATTGAGATCTACAAAATGATTGTCAGATCAGCCATTTAAGAGTTATTCCCCTTTAACTGTTTTTTTTTCCATTAATTTTAACTGATTTTCAATAATCTTTTTCTCTGAAACCACTGAAGGGATTGCTTTGAAACTTGGTACACTTGATCTTTAGGATGTCCGTTACCAAGTTTGTGAATTATATACATGTCGACCAACCAACATGGCTGCCATTGCTATGGCCCTTATAGGAGTTATTGCCCTTTAACTGTTTTTTTTCTATTAATTTAAACGGATTTCCAAAAATCTTCTCTGAAACCACTGAAAGGATTGTTTTGCAACTTTGTAAGTTTGTGAAATTAATTTAAACTTTGGCTTAAGAGATCAGGTGAGCGATTCAGGCTCCTGGGAGCCTCTAGTTCTGAATAGCCGCTTGTTTGTGGGCTGTGTTGCGTACACTTATTCCACATCTCATTATTTTCTATTCGAGAACAAATTTCAGGACAGATGGCAAAACCTAGTGAAATCTACAGTTTACAAATTTACCTCTGTGAACTTCAAAACAAACAGTCAAATACATTGATAACTGTTTAATCAAAGTGAATTTTTAATTGCTAATTTGTAAGTCAATCAATTTGAAGAAGCTCGATATAATTGTAATTGTCTTCCAACCTCTACCAATGATGATCAAAGATAAAGTTGTTAGAATGATACTTTAATTGTTGTATAGATTGTTATGGCCCATGGTTTACTTGATGTTCCCTTAAGTTACTGGGTGCAGAAGTCAAAGTTATCTAAGTGTATGACAATAGATTTTTGTTTCAGTTAGCATAAATTGATACATTTGCATTTTATATTTGCAGGAAGTCTTCAAATGTCACTCTATCAGAAAGCCTTTATTAGAATTTAGGAAAAGACATAAAGATTTATTGGCATTTAAAAGACAGAGATTTCTGTTGCAAAAAAAAGTTAAGGTATGTGCATACAATTATTGAAACTTATTTTGAGGTGTCTTGACTCGTGAAATATTGTAAGAGCAGCAAAATTGAAATTCACATTGTAGAGGTTATAACTTGCATCACGAACACTTAGGGCTGCATGTTTATAGAACAGCTCATGCATACATTTGTATATCTTGCACAGTTTATGTCGAATCTGTAATTCATGAAGTATTAAACACTGGTGCAGTCATATAAAAATTTGGTCTTTCATTTTAGATTAAATGCACAAATATTAAAATTGATTAGAGGAATGAGTTATTTAAAGAATCATTAGAGAACAAAAAAGAACATTTTTTGTCTTCTGTCTTTCACAAAGTACAGGAAAAGTAGAGGTACCTATGGGTCATCTGAATGTCAAAAGTTTGAAAGGGCAGAGACAAAACCATTACTCACAAACAAAAACAGGACAAAAAAACAAACAAAATAAAACACAGAAATTAAAAAACAACTGAATAGCAAACAACGATGTGAACTCAAATCGTAATGAGATTGAACTCGGGTGCTCCGGAAGAGTTAAAGCAGTTCCTGCTTGCTAAAGTAAAAGAATTTGGTTTTCTGTCTGTTAGTCAGATTGTATAGGTTTTGGTGTTTGTATTTTTAATGATTGATATATCATAAAATTTTAACCCATTGAAGCTAAAGAGTCTAAAGTTGAGAAATGTTAGGCTAATTATTGGGTTTCAGAGCATAAATTATTAAACAGAATTCTATGAAACTTCCTCACACAAAATATGAAATTTCAGTAAGGGTAACTTGAGTCAAACTTTAACCTGTTTCATATTATTGAGTCAGCAAAAGTAGGACTGAAAACTGTGTAAACTGAATAATTCATTAAATAGAAAATAATGTAATGCGGAATAAGTATATGGGACACAACCTTCATATATCAGAGACAATGAAAAAATCATCAATGGAAAATAGCCAGCAATCCTTTGATGTGACCAATGGTGTTTTGCTGCTTTGTCACTGGCCCTCTAGTAGTTGAAAAATGCTTGATAAAAATATAGTTTTTATGCTTCATCTAGGAAAGAAGGGGGGCATATAGTGGTTGGGTCTTTTGGTCAGTCCATTCCAAATTGTGAGATGGGGTATTATGTCTCTTGGACATATTCTTGTTATGATTCAAAACCCTTTTTAAATTTGCCAATGAAATACCCCCATTTGGACATAAAAACAAATAACATAAATACATATAAAACAATATAATCTTAAAAGTAAGTACTACTCATTATAGATTCAATAAGGACATTGCACTTTCTAATTTCATGTAAATAAACAAGGATTAGTATCAAATAACAGGGGTTAAAAAATCCACTAGCCCGACGCCCGGGGCTAGTGAAAATCATATTCGGGCTACCAAAGTTTACAACCACCTACGCCCGACGGGCTAGTTAAAAATTATGGTTGACTTAATTTGCGCTATAAATAAAACTATGAAAACCCTAGATCTATTATTATCGCCATTAACCGGTGTTGGGGGATATCACTATTGATTAAATCACCCAAATCATTCATGTCTCGCAATTTATCGTCATTGCCTGGTAGGGGGGGGGGGATAACACAATTGATTTAATCTATGTCCCGCAATGCTGTCTATTTTCATCGTCATTATCTGGTACTGGGGGGTGGTACAATTGATTTAATAAGTGCAATATCCCGTACTTTCGATTTCACATTGGGTTATTTCCTTGGGAGGAAAATTATGATAAGACAATCATTACAATCCCCTTTCCAAACTTAAATACAGGTAGTTTTACTCTCAAAAAGGTCAAAGTCTCCTGAATTTATTTTAAAATCAGTCTGAAAGTTTAATGAAAAAGATCGACGGCCACATTTATTTTAAGGGGAAAATTATGATAGGGGACTGAAACGCCATAAAAACTGTTATGAAAGTGTTCTATGATACAAGAAAGTGCCAAGGTGTGAAGAAGGTACAAGAGAACCCCAGGATGATGGATTTTTTGCAATTTTTATGTCCAGAGTCTCTTGGGCCCTGAGTGCCCCCTAGATTCCCTGCCACACTGACATCGAGCTAACTGAAGCTTGTTGCAATCTGTTATTCTGCTACCTACTTTCTTGAATCAGGAACATTTTAAAACAAGTTTAATGTTCCTGTTTGAATTTACCTGCTTTTCTTTAACTTTAAAAGCGACATAAATGCATCTGATGCATTTTTATAAAATAAAAGAAAAAGAATTAATAACATAAATACATGTACCAAATCTACATGTATAGATTGAGCTTTACATCATACTTTGGCTAGTGTCAGATTTTCCTTGGGCTAGTTGATCCTTCTGTCGGGCTAGTGGTTTTCTAGTGCTGATAGGCCCTTGGCTAGTAAGGTATTAGAAATTTTTTTAACCCCTGAATAAATATCCTGTCAGTATGATTCATGTGGGAGGTTGGTGTAAGATTGCAGATATCAGGGTGATAATTACCCCTATTTACACAGATTAATCAAACTGAGTGCTTTCTCTGATAAAGAGCCAGTATAACTGCAGCTCATAGAATGATTGAAGACTGTGTTTTGTTAAATTGTTACATGCATGTACTGTTGAAGTGTTGACTAAATTTGAAATTTTGCTGAACATTTTAGGAGCAGGAATTAGTTTTCATTTTGTTGGTTGTGTGAGAAGATTGGTCAAATGTTGCAATTGTTTTTGCTTTGTACAGACTTTTAAGGTAATAGTCATTTAAATTGATGTTACATTTTATACACATTTTTTTAGCTCACCTGGACATAATGCCCCATCTCTCAATTTTTAGCTCATCTAATCTATGTGAGCTATTACCATCACTTGGCATCCGTCGTCGTCGTCGTCTGTTAACAATTTTTCAAAAATCTTCTCCTCTGAAACTACTGAACAGAATTTAATGAAACTTGGTATGAATGATCCTTAGGGTGTCCTGCACCAAACTTGTGTTTCAATTTTTGATCCGTCAAAAAACATGGCCACCGTTACTAAAAATAGACTAGGGGGGTCAGACTACTGTTTTTGGCTTGTAAATCAAAAAGTATAAGAGATAGATGAAATCTGATGCCACGCTACTGCTTCAGCATCAAAAGTTCTACTAAAGTCTCCATTTGGTCGAAGTTGTCAGATGATCCCTTAAAGGAGTTACAGCCCCTTAAAGGTGAAAAATAGCGTTTTTGCATGTTTTTGGGCTATAGAATGAAAACAATTTTAAATAGAGAAAAGCTGTTGCTTGCTTAAATGTTCAGCTCATTTTGCTCTACAAAAGTCTCCATAGAGTCGAAGTTGTCAGATGACCCCTTATAGGGGTTACAGCCCCTTAAAGACGTAAAATAGTGTTTTTGGCTTTAAGAATGATAACTATTGCAGTTAGAGAAAAGCTGTTGCTTGCTTAAATGTTCAGCTCATTTAGCTCTACAAAAGTCTCCATAGGGTTGAAGTTGTCTGATAACCCCATATAGGGGTTACAGGCCCTTAGTGTTTTTTGATTATTTAGAATGAAAGCAATTGCAAATAGAGAAAAGATTTTTTATGCTTATAAACATTCAGCTCATTTAGCTATAGGGTTGACATCAAGACCAGGTGAGCAATTCAGGCTCCTGGGAGCCTCTTGTTTTTACTTTACTGTTGACAAGCAGAATGGATATAAATTTAAATGGAAAATTATAGTCAAAGACTATATGGCCTGCGGAAAGGGTTACCAACTTTCAAAACACACGAGAGTCGAGCATGTCAATCACTTTAAAAACATATGTCATTATATGATAATTGGGGGGATAAACTGGTAAGAGATATTTCAGTTTTGGGATAAAGATACGTAAAAGAACAACTGTCAGATGGAAAAAATGCTAAAACTATATAGGTTATAAATATAAAGGTTGAACTGTGTCTTTTATACAACCAAATAAAATGTATTTGGCCCACAGTGATTTGGACCTCAAAAGATATAACAAAATATTTTTACAAGAGAATAGAAGTAACAATAAAAGTAATGCACATTCAGATTCTTGATCTTTGACCTGAACAAGGGAGATAATTCAATAACTGTCAATTAAAAAGGGAGATAACTTGTTAATGTCAGTGTTAACATAAGAGATAAATATTTTGATTGTCAGTTTTGTAAATGACCTAGAACTTGAGGTGCAATAGTACAATGGAAGCTGCTATAATTGTCTTGTTTGCAGAGGTCAGTCACTTGGGAGGAGATGTTGTTATTGGCAAACCTTTCTATTAATTAGGAGGTTATTAACTCTGATGCCTAGACAGTCTTAGTAAGTCAGTACAGTCAAACATAATTGAATCCAGAAGAAGTACATTGAAGTGCTTTAGTCCCAGAGTTTGCTTAATGTGTTGGACCTGTCAGACCTGACTTATAAAAGTAAAGCAGGTCCTGCATTTTAAACGTACTTACTGGACCCATGTCTGGTAGATTTTAGTAATTTTATTATATAGTAGTAATAGTCAGGACAAGTGAAAAAAAATTAGACCAAAGATTCCATTTTGACGGACCTATGTCTGACAGCAATATTCTAAGTTTCGCGAACACTGTTAAGTGCTATCTTTAAATTATAAATATTTTTGAATGTTTAAATTCAAACACCTAGTCTGTACTTTTTTACTGCTTTGGGACTATAGAAGAAAAATAATATCTTAAAGACAGGTGTGAATCCAGAAGCAGAGCATTCCATAACATGTACAGTCTACTGAGAATGAACAGGTTCTAGACCAATTTTGCAAAATATTTAGAGGATAGGATGAGGATTTCAATCCCCCCACTCACCACCCCCACCCCCCTCAGATCCACCACTGTTCAGCACTTTTGCTTGTTTGACTGGGAATGTTTAATAGTTATTGAGATATCAGTTATTTTAAACAACATGTATGAATGTAATACATTGTATATTGATTTGGGATTTTATATTTTGTTGCAGTTACATGGTATAATAACTTTTGAAGTAAAAGTTAATACACTGTAATTTTTATTTTGATAAAAACAAAAACAAAAAAACACTCCATCTTCCGGAAAAAAGATTAAGGTTATTCCTTACGATAATTAAAGACCCTATAAAACTCGATGATCATTATGATTTGATCCTGATTTCCCATGAGCCTTTGTTGTAAGTGGATCTACGATTCCATCATTGTTGTCGTAGTCAGTGTTCTGTAGATGCGTCTCGATGTCTGGCAGTAATATATCCTTTGCTGGTGACAAATCCCTTCTGTGGTAGTCTTGAAGTATAACAATTCAGTCTGTAATTGTTATGATTTTGTCCAATTTCGTGCTATTTAATAGACATTGCAAGACATTGTAAATATCTTGTTGAAGCAAGTCCTTGATTGAATGAATTAATTTTTATCTTGTCCCAACAATGGGTGGGATATTGTTTTAAAGATTGAATTCTACAAAAGTCTTAATTACTTCATTTGGTCGAAGTTGAACCCTGGTCATTTAAAGGTTAAAAATAACATTAATAATGTTGAATAATGAATGAAAACTTAATTGCAGTCTCAGACTTAAACCTTCAGCTCAATAATCTCTACAAATGTCTTCATTCCGTTGAAGTTCCCAGATGACCCTTTATATAACCTTATGGAATTAGGACCAGTCAGGTGAGCAATTCAGGCTCCTAGGAGCCTCTTGTGTATCTAACAATTCCACAACAATTTTCCTGATGCTTGCAGATATTTGGCTGATCTTTTTCTATGTGAATCTAACACAGTGAGTTACAGATGGAGTTCGTGTTTTATTTGGCATATACAATGTATATAACATGCAATGTTTACAATAGAAATGCCACAAATTGACCTGTTAAAATAAAAATGGGGGCAACCTTAAGTGGGGCATGCACATTTCAGTTTCATTGTTGTTGTCTTCGTTTTTGCCTCCTTGTTTCTGTGCCATAAAATTACAGCACACCTCCACAGAGGCTTTCTGTCTTAGATGATTAATAAATACAAATTGGATTTGAAATTTTGACAACTGCTGAGAAATTGGAGTTTGACTTTAACATTGATTTTACTACCATGAAAATAAATTAAATGATTTTATGTCTCCATGTTGAAAGAAAATAATTATTTTAAGGAATTTCCTCTGTTGAGGATTTATGATATGCTGTCAGTTTACAATTTTCATTGCTGTTGTATGTTTATTGGTGATTTTGTTACAATTAAGCAATTGGTTGTAGCTTTGCAGTTAAACTGATATTGGTCGAGGCTGAGCAGAGTCTGATATTGCATTTCCTATTTCCATAACATTTAAGAACACAATTTGTATTGTCCACAGGTTCAGTAATATAAACTTTTGTCTTGCTTAATGCCCATAAGTTAAATGGAAAGCTTGAATAAGTGTATTAACACTTTCTTCAAAAGTTCAAAGATTTGAACTTTTGTTTACAGTCAATTAAGATACTTGGAGATAAAACGTCCAAAATATTGTTAAAATTAACAGTGCATGTATCGTAATGTCTAGCAGATCTATGGAATTAAAAGAAAAGTGCAGGGTCTGAGTTATTTTCCATGTATGTTTTGATTTGGATCTTCAACTTTGAAATTTACCATCCAATGATTTTGAATCAATGTATGAAATTGATTCTGAGTCGAGTTTTCTAAGCTTAATCCATGCAGAAATTATGTTCTATTAACGAGGAGATATAATGTTCTTTTTCCATGATAATCATTGAAAATTAACTGATTTTAATGCTGGTAGGCAAACAATACCACCTCCATGTTCTGCTCTGATCAGCAATATTTACCTTCTCTGTACAACTGTTTGTATTGTTCAATGTTTCATCCTTTAATTAAACATCAGGATGGAAGACAAATACAACATTGAGAAACAAATCGCTTTAATTATCGACCAATTGAAGGGGATTAAGCAATGCACTGTTTATTAATTGATTTTTCACAATTTGTTGTGTTGTGTTTGTCTGTCAGAACTGGTTTGACAGGTGGGTTGTTGTTTTAATTATTTATTTATACATGGCAAATGATGTCGAAGTAAAATTTAAGTGTATTGTATGTTTTGTATGTCCTGCAAACTTGTTGTTTGACTTTAAAATGAGTTTTTGCAAAGCTAAATTGTTGCAACAGCAAGAGCTGCTTTCTCTTTCAGAGCACCTTAGTCAACTTTAATAACTTGATGTTAGCTTCATAAGTTTAATTATATGTGTGTGCATTTTGTTTGTTTCCAATTCTATGTCTACTGCCCCATCTCAAAATTACACTTATACATATAAAGCTCCAAAAATGTATTAAGCTCCTTTGTGAGCCTCAATTTTAAAGTTCCTCTGCACTTCTAGAATGACAATAGTATTATGATATTTATTACAGTAATACACAAGATAAACATAATCAATGTGATTATTGTATGGGTTATCATTCTACCAGCTGCTCTTTGTTTTCTTGGTAAATCTCAATCTCAGTTTTAGTGGCTAATTTGATGGGTTTCATATTATAGGTGATTTCAGAAAATTGAATTATTGGCAAAGTAATAAAACAAAGAGTTATCTATTGGATTGGATTTATGAATTCTTTTCTGATATTTTCATCATGTACTTCAAACTTTGAAACAGCTTGACATTTCTTTTTTCAATAGCCCCTTGCATAAAATTTATTGTGACCCCATGGTCTTATTTGGGATATATGGCTTTCTGCATCTATTACACCTAGGAGTAACTTTCTGCAACTCCTCCTGGACAACTCAATGGATTTTTATGAACATTTACATAATCTTCGACACATCATGTAGATTTGAACCCTTTTTTAGCACACATTTGATTATGCGGATTGATATTTGGGTATTTTGGTATTCTTTCAGGTTAACTACCAACTAAACTCTCATCTTCAATATATTCCTGTTAGAAGACCCCAACCAACCCTTGGCTTGCATGCAGTCTTTCTAGTTAATGAACTGAAATAAATCTCGTACAAGGACAACAGGGACTTTGGTATTCATCTTGATCCAGCTTCACTATAATAACTGTCTAGTACCATCTATTGTTTATCGTTTCTCCTGTAAGCTCTGCATTCCCTCCTCTCTTAGATCATATTGTACTAGACAAGAGTTTGGCAAATGGTACTTATATATCTCAAGTTATTATTGTTTCATATTTATATAAGAAGATTGGTTTAATAAAATTATATAATAAATCTGACATTTTAGTCTAGAGAGAATGGTTATTTTAGTGTCTAGTTAGTAATAAACAGGAATAATATCAGTGGCTAATATGAACAGAATGTTCTAGGAATTCTTGTATTTAGTGGATATATATAGTCTGGTATTTTGGATTTATGTTTATTAGTTTTTAATTGCCCACAAGACTAATTTAACTCTTTGTGTCTGTCTGAATATAAGTCTGAAAACTTTTGTTGTGGACTGGACATAGTTTTACCCTTGTCAATCCTTCCGTAATTTCGTTCGTACACTTTGCCTTTTGTTAAGTTCTTGGTTAAGGTCCATAACTCGATGCTAGATGTTGGGGCAAATGATATTTCACACCCATTTGTCTTGGGTAGCACTACACTACCTACTAGAACTTAAGTCACTGTGACCTATATTTTATGCATGAACAACTTTTAATTTTCAGTAAAGGCCCATTTATATCTCATATACATGTTTGGGGCCTATGATATTTAAGAAAGCAACTGCCATCTGTGGCTCATTTTCTAGTTTGTATCATATTTAATGCACAAAATGAAAAAACATGGACCACTAAATGTCACATTGTAGGCTGCTGGACATTATAAGGATTGTAATACTTAAGGATTGTAACATGGACACTTATACTGAACCAGACTTTTATTAAAAATCTTCAGTGTTCTTGAGAAAATTGAATTTGATATAAATATTTCATATGCCATTTTATCAAGAAATTGGTTGATAGGTTATAAAAGAACAACAACAAAAATATCATTGCACTTCATCATTAGCACATAAATCCTGCTAACATAGCATCAGTACACAACTTGATGGCTGATTCTTCAGTTTATTGACAATTCCCCTGTGAGCTCTATAGTATGTGTGAGATTGTCTTATTACAGTGATTTCTCCAATCTATAGGGACACTTCTATTGTAATGGACAATTCATTGGGCTAGTGTAATACTGAAATGATGATCGTTTTCACTGATTGCAGATTGAGAATAGACTTGGTGTGGAATGATACTAGAGCTTATATAAAGGTAAGGGATTTTGAATGTGTGTAAGTCATGACAGTATCCATGTTTCTGGTCTATGTATTGACATGCAAGTTGTAAAAGAAAACAAATAACAAATGAAAGTACTAAATCTGGAGGCATCATTTTTCGTGAAAATTTGGGAATAAAATGAGAATTCTTTATTTCTTTTTTGCTGAGAATTAAATTTCTTGGTTTGCCTAACGTGTGAAAAATAATACTTTTCCCAAATAATATGTTAAATTTAATTTCAACAGAATTTAATGTTATTTTAAAAAATCTGCAAATTAGTGTAAAGAAGTCTTTAATTGAATAAATTTTCTTATTAAATTTTCAAATCATTTAAAGGCTGATTTTGAAACTGCTGAAAAGTGGATTAGAACGAACAAAAACAGAAATTTTCTGCTTGAATTCCCATTTTCATTTCTTTCTTGGAGGTTATAACGATAATTGAATCTGCAATCAATTGCAGCTAGGGCTGTTTGATTTTTTACTTCAATTTTGATTGAGAGAAATTGAGAATTGCCGTGTCATTTTATTTTCTCTGGCAAAAACAGAGAAATTACAATTGAAAATTAAGACAACCTTATCTCTAACCATGGCTCATTACATCTTCAAATTTATTGCATTCTTTTCTTTTTCTAAAACTTGTTTTTCTAAAGTTTATGCCTTGAGGTGAAATGAAACTTCTATTTCGATTAAGTCGATCAGATTTGAAATATGCTGCAATAAAATGAATAGTTTGCCAATATGATTTACAATGTATGGAAGCAGAGATGGATTAATACTTTATTTGGTGCAGGGCATTTGACTTTTTTGATGAGAAGGAAGCTATTTAGACTATTTGGCATGCACTGTAAAAATGCTTAAAATACTGTTTTTGCAATCAAAATAATTTAAATTTGTATGGCCATGAAGGACCATATAACTAATGGGTATTAAAAAAGGACAATAAGTGCTGCTTGAAATAGATTTCTATTTATATGAGTTAATTTTTTGTCAAAAAGATTTTTACAAACAAGTATTTGGGTAAGAAGTAAAAAAAATGTAATGAATGTAGAATTGATGTAATTGGAGACAATTCAATTAGTTCAGCCATTGTACAGATTATTGTATATTTACACAGCAGATTTCTTCCTACAATGGTTCTTGTTATAGTTAATGAAATCAGTTTCAATTTTCATCACAGCACAGCATCACTCCATAACTTTGTTCTATTATGATTGTAAGGACAGTTTTATTGCTCTCGAATTACAAGAAACCCTTTTGTCTTTTCTGCTCTGACAGTGTTTGTAAAATGTTTCTGGAATGGTTCCAAGCAGGGAAGCCATTCAGGTGCGGCATACTGTAAAACATGGTATGGTACGGTGGTATGGTATGTGGTATGGTACGATGGTATGGTATAAATTTTGCCATACCATGGTACGGTGGTATGGTACGATGGTATGGTATCATGGTATGGTATGAATTTTCATACCATTGTATAGAGTTGGGTATACCATATGGTATGGTACGGATTTGAAAACTTTTTAAAAATGAAATAGTTAATTTAATTACATGTTTATAATAATATTGTTTGACTATAATACAGATTAAGCACTCAAAGGGGGTGTTGCTGGGTTTAACTGGAACCTCTGATGACTTTGTTATTTTGGTGTAGATATTGACAAAATTAAACTGGAACCCCCATTTCTTTCTCAGCTGACTGTTAGTGGAACCCTCCCCCTTTCAATTATTTCTTGATTTGCCTATTTTAGATTCTGAATATCATTAACTTTAAGATAACAGAAAATTATGTTTTTAATACATTTTTGTTAAAATGTGTTTGTATACAATACACTAACTATTAAAAGAGAAGTCTCAAGAGGACTTTATGAGAAATTGTTTCTTTTAAGCAATTATAAGTATCTTATCCTCGAATCTACCACAGTATGATCAGCAACACAAAACAAGAAAGTTTATTTTTAAATTGAGTTGACTTTTTTATTGCTGGAATTTACATGTGGCTTGATGGTTCTTTAGCAGAATACAGGATTACTTAGCAATAAATCTGTTAAGATAAAAGAAACTGAAAGTAGATCCTAATCTTGATCTAGATTGTGTTATAAAAACTATGTTTTAGTCAATTAACACCTGTTTTATTACTGAGTAGCTTTCGATGGCCATGAAGCACACACAACAATTAAAGTGATTTATCATCATCTTTGAGTGTAGAGATTTCAACTAGATTTTTTATAAATTTAATTTAATATTAAGATGCTTTATATTATAAGGCATACTATAGTTAAGCATAATGTTACTAAAAAAAGAGATTCATATTACATGTATTTACTTAAGAAAAAGAAATTTCAAATCCATACCATACCATAGACTGTATACCATGGTATGAAAATTCGTACCATACCATGATACCATACCATCGTACCATACCACCGTACCATGGTATGGCAAAATTTATACCATACCATCGTACCATACCACATACCATACCACCGTACCATACCATGTTTTACAGTATGCCTTCAGGTGCTGCTGTTGAAGATAGTTATTGCTATGAAAGAGATGTTTTGAAGTGCTTCCATCAGTTTTTGCAAAAGAAAATACAAATGTAACAGCATTATGCAAACTGACTGGTTACATTTTTAATAGGTTGTAAATTAGGACAAAGTATTTAACTGTGCCTAGCATGTGTTATACAGTCTTTCTACAATAAAATACAACATGGAAAAATTATTGTTTTGAAAGGCATGTTTTAAAATCATGCATCAAATGACACATATCAGTCAAGATACTTGATCACATCTAAATTTAAAACTTTTAATGTCTTGAGAACATTAGTACAAGATAACTGACATCTCATTGTTTTAAGGTTTACCAGAATGGTAATATATTGGTTGTTAATTGTATGGCATGTCATTTCAAGTGATGTGTAAATTGTGAAATCTGAACATTTAACAGACCCTTTGTGAAATTATGGGTAGTTTTATCATGCAATATAAGGCATTAATTCCTTAACAAATGTCACAGATTTTGGGGTAATGATCTTTTCAATAAATAAAAGCTGTAAAGAATTGAAAGATTTTTAACACTACAGTATGTTTTATAACCTTAATGAGATTTTGTAGTAAAATTTAAGATTTAAGAGGAAAGTAGTATCTTGAGATAGTGGTTTAGCTTTCAATAGATTATAAAATAGGTTATTTGTTACAAAAGTGGTACATATGAAAAAAGTTTTGACTTGTTTAATAATGACTATACATGGCCTTCCCATTGTTATATATTGAGGCCAAGGTTTAAATTTTAGTTTCAGAAAAAAAGTTGTGACTTATGTAATTTGTTGATTAATACTTCGCTTTTGTGAACATCATCAATACACAGGTTTAGCATTATCAACATTAAGAAAAAAATATCCTTAATTGGTGCTAAAGGGACACCCAAAACTTGCTGTAATCAAGTATTGTCACTCCTGAACTTTTTTATATTGAATGTTTTATGATTTGTGATGTAAATGATAGATGATTGTCCACTATTAAATGCTAAAAAGAAAACCAAGAAATGGAGCAATTTTGGCGGGAAATCATACAATCATACACCTCTAGATTTTATATTGTGACGTTGTATCAAGAATTTTGAGAAATTTATACATTTGGTTTTTTTTTCTGTCTTAATAATAAAAAAATGTTATCAGAAGTAGTAGTCCATATGCAAAAAAGAATAAAATAATTCATGTATAATTAAGTTCTAGAGGAGTTCCAAAATCTTACTTTAAATCTGAAACATGAAGAGTGGCCATCCTTAATTATATAAAGTGCAAGCCATAGCTCTACATTAAAAGCCCTTTAACTTTAGGATAAAGAATAGCAATAAAAACTTTCTGTCTCTTGTTATGACTTCAAAGAAGTGAATATCCAAACTGCTGATATATAGTAATATCTTTCAGTGCTGTGGAACTAAGCAATACTGAAATTTAGTTATATCTATCAGTATTAACTTGAAACCATAAGTTAAGAATCGTTTGTTTGCATGTGAAGATGACTTCCTGGTAGTCTGAAGCATATACTTCATCAAACTTGATGCATTGCCTCTCATCCTGTTTCCCTCAAGTCTTAATACTGGTATGGCCTTATTTTTACACTGATCCTTTATTAAAGAAGTAACGTCCTCCTTGAGACAGCTTATGAATTTAAGTCTTGATTGCTTGTTTCATTAGATGGATTCGTTATTTTAACCCTAAAAAATAGTTTTCACTTCTAAGGCCAAACAAAAAAGTATGCGTGTTTACTGTCACATGCTGAAAAAAATTAGGGTCGGAAGGTAGGGAATAATTTTTTTTTATAATTTTTTTTTACCTTGAGTCTATGGGGACAGCTTTGTGACTTTAACAGTGCTTAATGGAAAATGCTCAAAAAAACTTTAGGGTAGGGGGGTAAAAATTAGGTAGGGTCGGGTGACAGTAAACTCACCTACTTTTTTTTTTGGCCTAAGCCTTTTTGAAAATACAAAAGCAGTCATAGGAAGTCAGATGGCTGTAGCATTATCTAAGGACCAGACCCCTCTTCAAAGGATAGCCAATAAACACCCTTTCCCTTAACGAAATGGATTTACCTATAATATAAATGATGTTTGTTTATTTTTATACATCTAAGTTCTCTGTTATATTAATTTTTAGGCTTTTTATATTTTCACAAACCTTACTGGAGTCAGGTTTGTTTTTATTCAGTCTATGCCTTGATGGATTAGAACTCATGTGATTTATGTAAAAACAACAGCAGCTACAGCAAAATAAATAATCTTCCATAATCAAAAAGGATTCCTATCTTCCTTTGATTGTTTTCACTCAAATACTTCAGATGATCACAGAAGTTTTGATTAAGAGAATGTTGTTTTTGCTATGTTGAAATAACCCTCTCATCTTTCTATTGTATAAAGTAGGAATTGAACGTAATGTTGTTTCATTTGTCAAATAGAAATAAATTGGTTTCTGTTTAACTCTAGTTTGAAAAAAATGCCATAAATTTAATTTTTCTAATTTTGTTAGTTAATAATTTAATTGTAAAAAATGTTATTTATTGCATATTTAAATTTTGAAGCTGTTGAAATTGTTCACTTTGTTTAATTTGAAGATCCAATAGAATTTGTTATTTATCAAGTTTCAATTAAATTTTCCTTCAAAAGTATTCACACTATAAGGCAAAATTGTTCAAAGAAAGACCTCTTTTCGGGGGGTATTTCTTGATAGTGTACAAGAATACTGAATCAGGGACTATAATATTTGAGTCTCCTAAAAACTGGGGGAGACACAAAAACCAAACAGGTTTGAGGTCTTTGTACCAAATGTCTTACAATTCCAGTAAACAATGCTCAATATTTTATTCTGTCACACAGAGCTGAAGACACACACAAAAACAGGTTGGAGTTGTACGTATGTCAGCTTATAATATCTAATGCATTGTTTGGTCAATTTGAGTGATGCTAAATGCAAGTGACTATATAAAGGACATTTAGAACACAGACCACATGTTTTTCTATATATAGTCCTGATGTCTTTTGTGTCCAAAATATTTACCATTTAAAGTATCCCTATATTGTCATGATTGTCAGCTGGCAAAAACCACAAACAGGTTTTTTAAGTCCCATGTCTAATTTCAGGGTAATGTTGAGGATGGTTTGTTTGCAAATTCTCTGGTCAGAAAGAATGATGGTATTGTATCAAACCTAAGTCTTGATATATTGAACATCACTGAAAAAAATGTTGTGTGAAATATATAAAAAGCTCAAACTTAAACAAAAAAAATATCTGAAATTTTTAACCATTATTTGAAATCATAGATATAGATCTTAATGATGATGCATGCAAAGCCCCTCCGTCTCATTTACGTCAAATTTTCTGATCTTGTTCTGTTACACAACGTTTGTGATGTTAAAACCAGAGATCCACAGACACAGGGTGTAATCGGCAGGAATTTTGTCTGCCTTAGATTGGTTAGATCATTATTTTCTAGGTTCAATGTATCAATGTACCACTGTGCTGGATTCCAATTAGCATAAGATAAAGACACTTCTAAAAAGACATATTTTTATGATGAAAATCTGTTTTTAATGCTTTAGGCTAATACAACTTCCAAGTGATTTGGAAATATTTAAGAGGTTACATAATTTGTTTCTGCTTTCAAATGTTTATGGGTGTTTTCTAGAATTGTAATGTACACTAGTCTATTGTATTTTTCTAATAATAGTATATGATTTAATTTAAATCCAACATGAGTCAGAGTTTACTGAGACATGACCTTGAGATGGTTTTTTTTTTAGCAATATGATCACAATGACTTCATAGATCCTCCCAAGATCCACTAGCTATTTCCACAAAAAAAAAAAAGAAAGAAAGCAAGATAAAGAACCCAAATGTCTATAAGCAATGTGTTGCAAAGACATATATGAGTCACTTTACACTAGCAATCATCACAAAAATTTCCATCACAGTTTACCATGAAATTATGTCAGACACATTTGGCATGTACCTTCCTCCTATAACAGTACCTCATGCATCGGCTTCCTGTTTACCTAATATTTTAAGACACAGGCGACATATGTCTACCATGGAAGACAACCACTTTAGTTCTATTCAAAAAGGTTGCTCTCACAAGAAATAAGTTATAATTTTGCCCTTTGTAATGCATGGATTTACAGAGGTAACCTGTGAATTTGAAGATACTATTTCCCACAACCAGCCATAACTCAGAATATCCTTATAGTGGACTCTCTAATCCTTCTGTCTTTGAACGGTTTATCCCTGTTAATCTTATGTCAGACAATATAAGCCATTGATGGATGGTCATATTACATTGATCATCAAGGTTCTGTCTCTTCTGGATTTAGCTTGTGCTTTGAATGTAGTTTGCAGGTCTCTCAGATTGTCTCTAGATAATAACTCTGTATGGACATTGATTTGTTTTACTTAATATATAAATAGTTTTCAATATGTTATAATTTTGTGAATAACCGTTTGAAATTGAATTTTCCAGAAAAAAACTTCAAACTTTTGTATTTGCTCATGCAACTACTGCAAAAATATTCAACCCAACATAATGAAACTTTGTATTGATACATTATTGCACCACATTTTTTTGTGCAATTTCCAGACAATTTAGTTCTACAAAATTTTGTTTGAGTTATGACCCTTTGAACTCATAAAGAGTTATGAACCTTTAAAACTTAGAATTTTCAAAAATACCATTATCAACCAATACGTCTTTTTCACGATAGCATGGAGTGGCTAGTGAACCCCGGCAAAAGTTCTTTTATTATAATTTTTTGGGGGCATGACGACTTACGGTGCAAGTAAGAGCAACAGACCAAAATGAATACTGCTGTGTTGTTTATTTACGATGGAATCTTCATTTCTGGAAATGTTTCTACACATGTAAAAACATTTTTTCATTCAATTGAAGTATTTACCGTTTATAAAGATATCACCGTTTTCATGAACCCACAAACGCTTTTACATAGTCTACGAGGCAGCAAACCAGTTTGACTCAAAAACTGGCAAAGTCACGTGATAATTTCTGTCTAATTGAGGGATTTTTCCAGAAAAGCAATGAACTCGAAAATGAGGTATTATCTCATCCAACATTGTTGCTAGGAAGTACACAATGTGTAGTTGTGAAAATTACCACAAATAGTCCTCAAAATTTTTGGTGATTTAGTTTGGCAATTTTGGAAATGGAGGAAACATTTATATTAATGCTTAGTGGCAGTCAAAAACAAACTACAAATCATTCAAGCATTTTCAGGGGGTTAAAAAAGAGGGAACAGGTAGGAAAGATTCATTAAGCAGGTGCATACAACATTGTTACAATCCATCAAAATAAACAGAACATGGTGGTAATGCCTCACATAGAGGGGCCAATAACCATGAAATCAACTTGTAAAAC
The DNA here is from genome assembly GCA_963971305.1 of Arcuatula senhousia. Lineage (NCBI taxonomy): Eukaryota > Metazoa > Mollusca > Bivalvia > Mytilida > Mytilidae > Arcuatula > Arcuatula senhousia. The sequence goes on from OZ020315.1 coordinate 32,132,540, forward strand.
AAATTATACCTGGATTTTCACACTGATTCATTCCCATCAGATGTAATTATCTTGTTCAATTAACTGGAGTGAGTTTGATATGATGTTTTACATGGTAGACATGCCTTATTGATGATGATTACGATAATTGACCAGTGGGGAATACACATCCATCATTTATGAAGCATAAACATCCATCAACCAATCAAATTTGATCTTCAAAGGTCACCCCTGATCTGCAGAGGTCAATTAACATGCATTGTATTAGATCATCAATCAGGCAATTAGATGAATTAGAACTTTTTTGGAGATCATCAATATTTCAAGGTTTTCTGAGTGACAGTTAAGAATATTTTTCACATGATTGTAGTGTTATGTTTATTTTTTCATTTAGCTGCTGTACTATATATTGGACCAATTGGCCACTTGTATAAGCAAGAGAGATCACCATTTTTCAAAATTATTGAAAAAACTGTTTAAAGTTTTATGTAAAATCTCATACAACATTTAAAGAAATTCAATGTTGGGGACCTTTTGATATTTGGTTTGCTGGATCAGCATGGGGTTCCATATAAGTTGGTCTGCCACTTACTTACTTCCTGTTGAACAAATCAGGCCATTTTTGTCTATGACCCATGTTTTATTAGCTTTACATTGTTAATAATTAATGCATCAAGAAGATGACCTTATACTCTGGTTCAGAGCCTGCCTTCTGTTGAAAAAAATCCCTCTGATTGAAGTTTCAAATATAAATATAAAGTTCTGTGTTCAATACACATAGATTTAAAAATGTCCCCTTTATTCCTTTAATAACATTTATATATTACAAAACAGAATAATGATAGAAACTAATAAGTTAAGCAATAAAGAGGATTGAACTATAACTTGTCATTTATTAACCTGGAAAATGTCATTTTGAGGTCACCAAGATTACAATGTTACTGTTTTATTGGGAAGACTTTTATAACATCTATTAATTAATGTCATACATTGGTTTGGTTTGATAGTTTGATGGCCAGTTATTTTCCTCATGTTCCCAGTAGGAACACTTAAAACATTAATCGGTTATTTCTATAAGAAGAACAATCATTTTGCGGCAATATGTTATAACCAACTTTTATGTACATGTATTTAACTACCTTGTATACTCCTTTTCAATTTTTAGCTCACCTGGCCAAAGGCCAGGTGAGCTATTGCCATCACTTGGCGTCCGTTGTCGTCGTTGCCCGTCGTCGTTAACTTTTCTTCAAACTTCTTCTCCTCTGAAACGGCTGCACAGATTCAAACCAAATTTGGTCTGGTGGTACTTTAGGGTAACCCCCACAGAACTGATGTGGGGATTTTTGATTCGTCAAAAAACATGGCCGCCGTTGCTAAAAATAGACCAGGGGGGTCAGACTACTGTTTTTGGCTTGTAAATCAAAAAGTATAAGAGATAGATGAAATCTGATGCCACGCTACTGCTTCAGCATCAAAAGCTCTACAAAAGTCTCCATTGAGTCGAAGTTGTCAGATGACCCCTTATGGGAGTAACGGCCCCTTAAAGGTGAAAAATAGCATTTTTTCATGTTTTTGGCCTATGGAATGAAAACTATTGCAGATAGAGAGGAGCTGTTGCTTGCTTAAATGTTCAGCTCATGTAGCTCTACAAAAGTCTCCATAAGGTCAAAGTTGTCAGATGACCCCTTATAGGGGTTATGGCCCCTTAAAGGAAAAAAATAGAGTTTTTAGCGAAGGTCCATGTGAGCTATTGCCATCACTTGGCGTCCGTCGTCGTCCGTCGTCCGTCGTCAGTCGTCCGTCGTCCGTCGTCGTTAACATTTTTCAAACTTTAACTCCTCTAACACCATAAGTCCAATGGCTTTTAAATTTGGCACAGTTGTTAATTAGCATAGGTAGTATAAAACTAGCGTGGGGATTTTTGATTCGTTGAAAAACATGGCCGCCATGGCTAAAAATAGAACATAGGGGTAAATTGCAGTTTTTTGCAAATAACTCAAAAACGGTAACAGATATCAAAATTCTGGCATGGGTAAAAGTGATCAGCACCTCAAGATCTACCTGCCCAGAAATTTTCAAGAAGATCCAACAACCGATGTAGGAGTTATTGCCCTTTTTCTGGATTTTTTCAAAATTTTGCACTAATTTAGCCCTATATCTTGAAAACTATACAGGATATTTAAAAAATTCAAATTGCATATGATTAAGCACATCAAGATCTACATTTCATGTAATAAGGTCAAAGCTGTAGAACCATTTCTTTTAGGAGTTATGGCCCTTAAAGCGTCAAATTTTACCATTTTTCATTACTTTTATCCTGAATTTCAAAGATTAACTTGTCTGACACCATACATCCAACTTCAACCAAACTTGGCACAGTTGTTTAATAGCATTAATGCTACAATCCTATTGTTCGGATTTTTGATTCGTCAAAAAATATGGCCTCCATGGCTTAAAATAGAACATAGGGGTCAAATTACAGTTTTTTGCAAATAACTCAAAAACAGTAACAGATATCAAAATTCTGATGGGAGACAAAAGTGATAAGCATCTCAAGATCTACCTTCTCTGAAATTTTTAAGAAGATCCAACAAAAGACATAGGAGTTATTGCCCTTTTTCTGGATATTTTTCAAAATTTTTCACTTATTTAGCCCTATATCTTGAAAACTATACAAGATATTTCCAAAATTCAAATCGCATATGATTAAGCACATCAAGATCTACAATTCATGTAATTAGGTCAAAGCTGTAGAACCATTTCCAGTGTTTTTGCTTGCTTGATTTTACCTCCGAATACAGGCTGTTTCCCCTAGTAAATTTCTTTCAAAATCATGCAACATTCCCAAAATCATCAATTTACCCCCCTATTTTAGGTTCCCAAATACCTATTTTTTGTGATTTTTTTTCCCAAAACATACAGGAGGGGGCTGCTTTGAAAGAGGGCAACAAAAACACTGATTTCTTTTAGGAGTTATGGCCCTTAAAGGGTCAATATTTACTACTGTTCATTACTTTTCCCCTGACTTGTCTGAAACGGTAAGACCAACTGCATCTTAACATGGCACACTGTTTGATAGCTTATATGCTACAACTCTATCGTTCAGATTTTTGATTCGTAAAAAAACATGGCCACCATGTCTAAAAATAGAACATAAGGGCAAATTTCATTTTTTTGCTAATAACTCAAAACTGGTTTCAGATATCAAAATTGTGCAAGAATCAAAAGTGATCAGCATATTAAGATCTACCTGTCCTGAAATTTCGGAAAAGATCTGACTGCTGATGTGGGAGTTATTGTTCTTTTTCCTAATTTTTGCCAAATTTGCACTTATTAAGCCCAATATCTTGAAAAATAACCAAGATATTTCATAAATTTAAATCGCATATGGTTAAGCACAATAATATCTACAAATATATGTATCTGTGTAGTTCAGGTGAGCGATTCAGGCTCTTGGGAGCCTCTTGTTGGCCTATAGAATGAAAACTATTGCAGATAGAGAAAAGCTGTTGCTTGCTTAAATGTTCAGCTCGTTTAGCTCTACACAAGCCTTCATAGGGTCGAAGTTGTCAGATGACCCCTTATAGGGGTTACAGCCCCTTAAAGGCAAAAAAATTGAGTTTTTGGCCTATAGAATGAAAACTATTGCAGATAGAGAAAAGCTGTTGCTTGCTTAAATGTTCAGCTCATTCAGCTCTACACAAGTCTCCATATGGTAGGAGTTGTCAGATGACCCCCTATAGGGGTTACAGCCCCTTAAAGGCAAAAAATAGTGTTTTTGGCCTATGGAATGAAAACTATTGCAGATAGAGAAAAGTTGTTGCTTGCTTAAATGTTCAGCTCATTTAGCTCTACAAAAGTTTCCATAGGGTCAAAGCTGCCAGATGACCCCTTATAGTGGTTACGGCCCCTTAAAGGCAAAAAAATAGTGTTTTTGGCCTAAAGAAAGAAAACTTTTGCAGATAGAGAAAAGATGTTGCTTGCTTAAATGTATAATTAGCTTTACAAAAGTCTTTTTAGGGTCGAAGTTGTCAGATGACCCCTTTAAGGGGTTATGGCCCTTTAAAGGTGAAAAATAGTGTTTTTTGCTTTGGAATGAAAACTATTGCAGATAGAGAAAAGCTTTTTATTGCTTAAACATTCAGCTCATTTAGCTATACAAAAGTCTTTAAAGGGTTGACATTAAGACCAGTTGAGCAATTCAGGCTCCTGGGAGCCTCTTGTTACAATTTATTCTGAGAGGATCCAGAAATTTTAAGGTGGAAAGATTTATCTGCCGATTTACCTCAGTCCACTGAGATCAAGCAACCAAAAATCTGCACAAAAGAAAGAAGGGGTAGTTTACTTATCATTGTTGTAAGCTACAATAATGAAGCTCGACCTTTGACTTCTTAGAATGGGCGGAGCTACAATGTGGTCCAATTACTCATTATGGAGCAAATCAATTATTTCCCTCTCCATTACTCAAACATAGCTTCAAGATGGTTCAAATTACCAAAAACACTCTGAATAATATTGGGTCAATAAAAATTTTGGTTAAAAGCCATTGGTAACTATTAATTTGTCTAAAAAAAAAACACCACATTTTCAATCTTCTGACTTCAAAAATTTATATTTTCACGGAAGTCTTTTAAATCGCTCAAAATGTCGGAAAATTTTAACCTGATTCGTCCTTAAAATACTATGAGCAATATTTTAGTACCAAAATTTGACGTCTGATAGATTGAATTGCTCCCAGTGTAGTGTAGCTCTGTTACGAGCAATGGGACTGCATTGTAGCTCCGCCTAATCAAAGATGTCAAAGGGGCTTCATTATTGTAGCTAGTTCTTGATTTGCCACTGGATTAGTTTGATGTTCCTTTTTGAGTTGAACATAAAAATGCTTGAACTTCTAAAACATTATACTCATGAAGGATATGTGCTTTCCACTGATAGATACTATCCATGTATTGTAAATAATATTTTTCCATTCCTGATTTCTAGAAGTATAAAATCAATGTCATAATTTAGAATTAATCAACCTCTTACTATTTCTGGTCTTAGAGTTGGGTCTAATCATCATTATAAGTCTCCCTCTATCAGGATTAGTCAGTGTAAAAAGAGAAACATATATCCCATTACATTGACAGCTATTATAAACAATTTGTTACATAAAACCAAGTTTTTCCAATGTATATATATTTTTAGGGTGATTTATAATTCTCATTCTAATCAATTCACTGGGGGTTTAGCAACAGATATTTTCTGGCAAAGAATTATGGGTAATTATTGTTAAAGCAGCTTGTATACATCTGTTTAAGCCTCCTGCTGAGAAGAAACTAAATATTTACAATGGTAAATGTTGCAATGTTCTTTTTATTATTATGAGTGGGCTTTGACATTCTGAGATATAAAATTTCTGTTGTTTCTTCTTCACAGTAAGTTGCATTCTTTTCAGATATTTATAGTTTAAAATGATGTTTATTTTTCCATTATTGAGTTTGTAAATTTTATTATTTTAATATTACAATTTCTCTGTTTTTCCAATAAATTTTGTGATAATGTAAAGTTCAATAAAAAAAGGCATTTTAATGGAAATGCATGAGCAAAAATTCATCAAACAGTACAAAAAGAAATGCACACCATGTAATTAAATTGTAATCCTTAGAGACAACATTACCTGAACAAACCATAAAATTACCCATTGCTATCTTCTTTTCATTGGATAATTCCTGGATATATATTTCCTGGATCAGTAGACTCTCAATTCCCTTATGAAATAGCATCATGTGCTGCTTATCCAATACACTGCTTATTTAAAATGCTTCTAAAATATTTCATATTTGCTGATAATAAAACTGTATTTAATTCTGCAAATATGCTGCTGTTCCATAAGGGACACCTTGAGTTCTTGAGTTGGGTGAAAATTATCTTCCTTATTAGGCTTCTTAGTTCTAGTTCTTTAAACTTAAGTCTTTTGTTAAAAAGACCACTGCAGATTCAGATGGGGCGGAGGTGATGTTTGCCCCCCCATAAACCTTGAAATTCTAGCTAGGGACTTAAAAGTTATTGCAAATTTTGGCAATTTCTACCTGTTTCGCTCCCTCTAAACTCAAACTCAAACTTTGGATCAGCCCCTGAAGACGGCTCATGATTTAAGATATACTCATTTGAAGGTCCAGTAAAGATACATTTAATAGTAAATTTATTGCCATTCACAATTATACTGTAAAGAAAAAAGTTGCCTTCTGTTTTCAATATACTATGAGACACACCTCCCTAATTAACCAGAGAACCTTCAAAAGCATTTATCTTTTTCATGTTGTTTTTTTCTGATAAAATGTTTGAGCCATCTGGAAAAGATATGAAAAGACTCCCAGATCTGTAGTTATGGCATAGCATATTCATAATTGGGGACATTTTTTGGTTCATGCAGTTAGTGCATTGTTCATTCATCTATCTGTCATGATAAATACATGATACATACAAATTTTCCATCTGTATTAGAGAACCCTTCTGCTCTTCAGTATTTTCAGGCTATGAATATAAAGGTAATAACAAAATTACCGAACTTGAAGGATCAATCTCAATGTCCAAGAGAAAAGACAAAACATGCAAGACAAACCGGAATAGTTATAGATCGCAATGGTCCTGACTTGGTACAGACATTTCAAATGAAATGGTGGGTTAAACCAGGTTTTATGGCGTGCCAAACCTCCCTCTTCCAATGCGATCTTACGGACCGGTAGTGACACACACCACAACACGGTTGTGAAGACATATAGGGATAATAAGATGATCATCTCAGTACAACAATCATCAAAACAGTAATCAAAACAATTACTAACCAAAACATTCAACTGAATTTTGAATTTTTCCACCAGTGGCTGATAACGAAGGTAGATTTTTTTAGGGATCGTATGAGACGCATTTTCTTGTAACCTTGGTCTAAGAGTCGGTCACGGAGACAGCGGTGTCGTATAAACTAGAGGCTCCCAGGAGCCTGAATCGCTCACCTGATCGCGTATGCCAAAGTTTGAATAAATTTCACAAACTTTCAAGTATACAAAGTTGCAAAACAATCCTTTCAGTGGTTTCAGAGAAGATTTTTGGAAATCAGTTTAAATTTATAGAAAAAACAGTTAAAGGGCAATAACTACTGTAAGGACCTTTTGATGCTAAACAAAAAAAATTGCTTCTGATTTTCTTTATCTCTTATACTTTTTGAGTTATAAGCCAAAAACAATGGTTTGACCCCCCTGTTCTATTTTTAGCAACGGCGGCTATGTTGGTTGGTTGACATGTATATAATTCACAAACTTGGTAGAGGACATCATAAAAATCATGTATACCAAGTATCAATGCAATCCCTTCAGTGGTTAAAGAGAAGAAGATTTTTTGAAAATCAGTTTAAATTCATGGTAAAAAAACAGTTAAAGGGGAATAACTCTTAAACGGCTGATCTGACAATTTAGACCCTGAAATCATTTTTGTAGATCTCAATGAGCTTAACAATTCTGCAATGCTAACTTTTCCTCTAGCTCTAATGGTTTTCAAGATATTGTCCAAAAACTGCAAAAATGGTCAATTTTGAAAATTAAAGGGCAACAACTTATAAGGAGTTGTTTCACAACTTTGACTCAATGGAGAGATTCGTTGAGCTTTTGATGCTGAACAAGGTAAGTTGCTTTGGATTTTCTCTATCTCTTATACTTTTTGAGTTATAAGCCAAAAACAATGGTTTGACCCCCCTGTTCTATTTTTAGCAAGGACGGCCATGTTGGTTGGTTGACATGTATATAATTCACAAACTTGGTAGAGGACATCCTAAAAATCATGTATACCTAGTATCAATGCAATCCCTTCAGTGGTTAAAGAGAAGAAGATTTTTGAAAATCAGTGTAAATTAATGGAAAAAAAAACAGTTAAAGGGGAATAACTCTTAAACGGCTGATCTGACAATTTAGACCCTGAAATCATTTTTGTAGATCTCAATGTGCTAAACAATTCTGCAATGCTAACTTTTCCTCTAGCTCTAATGGTTTTCAAGATATTGTCCAAAAACTGCAAAAATGGTCAATTTTGATAATTAAAGGGCAATAACTCCTATAAGGAGTCGTTTCACAACTTTGACTCAATGGAGAGATTGGTAGAGCTTTTGATGCTGAACAAGGTAAGTTGCTTTTGATTTGCTCTATCTCTTATACTTTTTGAGTTATAAGCCAAAAACAATGGTCTGACCCCCCTATTCTATTTTTAGCAACGGCGGCCATGTTGGTTGGTCGACATGTATATAATTCACAAACTTGGTAGAGGACATCCTTAAGATCATGTATACCAAGTATCAATGCAATCCCTTCAGTAGTTTTAGAAAAGAAGATTTTTGAAAATCAGTGTAAATTCATGGAAAAAACAGTAAAAGGGGAATAACTCTTAAACAGCTGATCTGACAATTTAGACCCTGAAATCAGTTTTCGAACATCTCAATGAGCTTAACAATTCTGCAATGCTAACTTTTCCTCTAGCTTCAACAGTTTTCAAGATATTGTCCAAAAACTGCAAAAATGGTCAATTTTGATGATTAAAGGGCATTAACTCCTATAAGGAGTTGTTTCACAACTTCGACTCAATGGAGAGATTCGTAGAGCTTTTGATGCTGAACAAGGAGGGTTGCTTTGGATTTTCTCTATCTTTTATACTTTTTGAGTTATAAGCCAAAAACAATGGTCTGACCCCCCTATTCTATTTTTAGCAACGGCGGCCATGTTGGTTGGTCGACATGTATATAATTCACAAACTTGGTAGAGGACATCCTAAAGATCATGTATACCAAGTATCAATGCAATCCCTTCAGTGGTTTCAGAGAAGAAGATTTTTGAAAATCAGTGTAAATTCATGGAAAAAACAGTTAAAGGGGAATAACTCTTAAACGGCTGATCTGACAATTTAGACCCTGAAATCATTTTTGTAGATCTCAATGAGCTAAACAATTCTGCAATGCTAACTTTTCTTCTAGCTCTAACAGTTTTCAAGATATTGTCCAAAAACTGCAAAAATGATCAAATTTGATGATTAAAGGGCAATAACTCCTATAAGGAGTTGTTTCACAACTTCGACTCAATGGAGAGATTCGTAGAGCTTTTGATGCTGAACAAGGAAGGTTGCTTCAGATTTTCTCTATCTCTTATTCTTTTTGAGTTATTAGCCAAAAACAATGGTCTGACCCCCCTGTTCTATTTTTAGCAACGGCGGCCATCTTGGTTGGTCGACATGTATATAATTCACAAACTTGGTAGAGGACATCCTAAAGATCATGTATACCAAGTATCCATGCAATCCCTTCAGTGGTTTCAGAGAAGAAGATCTTTGAAGAAAAGTTAACGGACGACGGACGCTTAACGATGACAATAGCTCACATGACCCTTCGGGTCAGGTGAGCTAAAAATCAGAAAAATTTGTACTAACCCTGGCATATCGAATAAGTTGTGAAATATATAAACACCGTAAGTAGAAGGGGTAGGTATGTTGCTTTCAAGGTTAGTGAAATTAATAATTTGAAAATTAAAGTCGTTTCTTTTATCGTAAATTTTTGTACTGAGATGACCATCCTTGTAATATTCGAGATGCAAATCCAAGAACAATAATTGCTCTCTTCAAACACAGGACAATCGTTGTCCTATCTGGATGACTTGTGTTGTTTCTTTGAGTCGGCTCAATTAGGGGAGGGGGCAGCCTCAGGGCCGCTATAAAGGCATTAAGACTTGCAAACTGCAAATTGAAAATTGGTGTTTGAAATTTTCTTTCCTGAAAAGGATCAAACATGAATGAACTTAAGATTTACTGTTAGTAGTCAGAAATGTAAAACAATGGGTATTAGCGATGCTCAACCCAGTTGAAGAGATGCAGAGTGTCAGACTTGTCGCTACTATTCACAGAGGTCTGTGGTTGAATCTTCGTCACAGATGACTCACTTGACACAGGCTTATGCCAGGATGATATGTTATTTTCGAGTTCATTGCTTTTCCGGCAAAATTCCTCAACATTACTGTAAACCAACATATTTTGCTTTCTTTCAAGTTTTTATATCAGAGGGCGATTTCGTGGATATTTGTTTATGTGATTCCTGGTTACAATAATCATTTTTTTAATATAATATAATATCATTAAAGCTAAATACTTCAATGAAATAATGAAACATTCTTACATTTGTAGAAATATTGTCAGAATCAAAGATTTCATCATTACTAAACAACAAAGCATTATTTATTCAGATCTATTGCTCTTTATTGCACTGAAAGTTGCCATGCCCCCAAAAAATTGTAATACTAGAATTTTCTTTGGATTTACCAGCTATTCCATGCTAATAATAATCTAGCAGGGGCGGATCCAGAAATTTTCAAAAGGGGGGTCCACATACTGGGTTCTGTGGGCCAAAGGGGGGGGTCCAGACCAATTTTACTGAACATCTACACAGAAATTAAAAAAAATCTGAGGAAAGGGGACCCCAGAACCCCCCTAAACTGGATCTCTAAAATGTGATGCTCACCAACTTTTTATGTTCAAGTTTTTTGCCAAAAAAATTAATGTTTTAATCATGTTCCAATATGTTTCACAAAATTGATTGATTTTTCATGTAAAATATGTCATTAATTTTGTAGACTTGTATGTCATAATTTATCCTGATGTATTGATGTATAAAGCTTTCATTTATATTTTAGTTCAAAAATGTGAGTCTGACAATTAATTTATGTAGTGTACATGTTTCCGAAAACTGACATTAATCTCATCTTACTGTTTTACTCCATATTATTTATGTTGGAAAACCACAAGTAGTAAGAAAATCTGTTAAAAATCAATGGAATTAGAAATGTAACAGGTGGTCTATAAAAGGAATTAAGCCATACTTAGTTAATAACTGCAGTAAATTGTCTGTTTTTTTATGAGTTTTCTTAAAATGGCTCTGCAAGGAAATTGGAGGTTTAATTGTCACATTTAGAAGATGATGTAGGATGTTTTAATGTTCTCCTTTAGTGAATTTAAGAAGTATAATAGAATAATGTGAGATAGGGAGAGGTATGTCAATAATTAGTGCAGTCATACTCTTCTATGGCAGTTGAAGTAAACCATTGTCATGACAACATTGGTAAGCTGCGATTCCATACATCTTTATGGTCATATTGTTATTTGACTGCCAAATCAGAAAGTTTCAAAAGGAACCATTAAGAGCTACAGAACTGCAGCTTGAATTTGGCAGAAAAGATAGCCAAAAGTGAGCTTGATTTAAAAAAAAACCCAAATGATACCTTTGATATGTTTGAAGCAAAGACTGAGTGTAAGGCAAGAAGCAAAGAGGCACCAATGGGTCATTCCAGTGTCATATGTCCGAAAGGGCAACGACAAAACCAGTTTACACAAACAAGAACAGCACGAATAAACAGACAACATATAAATCAGGGAAACACAAAACTACTGAATATCAATTAACAACGCGAACTCTAGTCGTAATGAGAGTGAACTCAGGTGCTCCGGAAGAGTAAGCGGTTCCTGCCTGCTATAGCACAACCGAAACCTACCAGGAAATCAAATTATTGATAATCAGCAAGCAGCTTTTGCCTTTCAGCTCATCTTCCTGAAATATTTAAGTATCACGGACAGTCTGTGATACTAAAAATATCAAGTGGAGCATTTGATTACTGTGATGTAATGTGATGAGATTAAGCATAAAAACTCATGATATTGTTTGTTTGGTTTATTACCTATAAAATAATATTATATACTTTCCTTTTTGATACTATCTACATCTAATTTCATATCAGACTCGTCCTACTGTGTTGTTCTGATACTCGCTTAGATATAGGTATATCAAAAAGCAGGGAACATAACATTCTATAAATGATACATCATGCAACTAGATTTATGATACTTTTTATATGAATTTAATAAAATATTCTAAGTATATAAAACAATTTTTCTAGGGTCTAAAGAAAACCAGAAAACTTTTACTAAACCGTCGAGAAGCAGACTGGATCGAAAAGATGCATAGTTATTAAAAAACTGGTACAATAAAATTAGAGAATAACAAAACAGTCTGGCGATAAGGTCTTAATACTGGGAGAATCTTTCCACAAAGGAAAATTCTTGAAAAAGTGCTTGAAAATTCCTTTGTGGAAAGATTCTCCCAGTATTAACACCTAATCGCCCGACTGTTTTGTTATTCTCCGATTTTATTAAACAATTTTTCTGATATTTATTCTTTTTTTTTCTTTTTCAGAACTGGACTGTTTGAAAGAGAAATCTATTGAAAAAGGAGACAAGATTATTTACAGTACATGTTCAAGGTAGTATTAGAAATATTAACAACAAAACCAAAAACATAAAAACAGATATGCAATACAATATTAAAAAAATTAAATTTAACAATTGTTTTAAATTAATATTTCATCTTAAACTCAGAAACAAAATGAAAAGAGATATTTGATAAAAAAAAAATACTTATAATCATACATAATATTGAAAATTACTTTTTAATCTGAAAAAAGTAGGGAATTTAAATTTTACATTTTTTATTGAATTAAAAAAAGTACTATTAAGGATCAGACATGAAAAAAAAAATCATTGTAAAATTTTGCACTATCATGCTATTACAAATATTATTGTCATAAAATCTACATTAGAAATAAGTAAAATCTTAAATGTTCTTTAAATAAAACACCAAAGAAGAGAGAAAAAGAAAGGAAATAAAGCAAATCGTCAAAATTAAAAACTAGAGTTCAAAAGAGATTGACTCTATTGAAGATGAAATGAATGAGATGACATTTAATTTCAAAAGAGATGCATTTGTCAAGTTTAAAGGGAATAAGATGGGTAGAAATTACTTTTTAAAGACCTTTTATTTAGTTTATTCAGGGTGGATTTTAAAATTCAAAATCTGTGACTTTCTCTACTGACTTTCCGCCCCTATCCTTAATAGCCTTGAACGATTTTCTATGGCGTTATCTCCAACATTTTCTGCTTGAGTCCACTGCATTTCGTTTACAAAGCACGAAATCAAATATGTTAATTATTTTTTTCGATGAAACTCTCTTATTGACATGCTGTGTTTTTTTAACGACAGGATTAAATGAAGTATTTTTTAAAAAATCTTGTTCGGTGGTTATACGTCAAGTTTAAAAAAAGGGGAGTTAACATGCACTTAATATAAGGTAAGGTTTGAGACTAATTGATGTTCAGTCTTTGACGAATCTTTCTAAATTAGATAAATTATTCTCAAGATATTACAAGAAATCGTTGTGATTTAATTCTTGCTCTGTTGAAATGTCTGGATTTTAATGAACATACTACCTGCCCTCTGACTTCAAGGCAGGTAATCGTTGAAGTACTAAATAAACATGGGGAGATTTAATGCTGTAGACCCATTGAGAAGGTTTAAATTATGTACTTTGGTCAAATATTGTAGTCTGGGTCAACATTTAATATGAAAGCTATTCTTTGATAAAAAACGAAGCTGTTGATTTTGACTTCTCTGAAGTATATGCTAAGGTCCAATTAAATCTAATAAGGCTTCTGACATAAAAAGGAATTTTTTAAATGATTATTTATTTCAATACAACCTTTCTTTAACCTCAAGGTATTTGGACATATCTTTGTTACGCCTTTGTAATTTATCCTGAGTGACTTCCCCTTACGGTATTTCGGTTGGAGTGTTGGTTTTTTATTATGTCCCTGTGATAACATGATGGATAGGTGGTCATAACTTTTCTGACAAGAGATCTTGCCAATACACATGTAAGTCACTTATGTTTACCTGTAATTACAGGTAAAAATCATAGGTAAAAATGTTATTAGTCAGACCAGGTGTCATTTATCAATAGGTTTTCTCACAGTGACGAACAAGGGATGTTAATTTTCAATAATTGACCATGATTTGGTCACATGTTGCTGTATTTAGGCTTTGGACATTTATATTTTGACACTCATTGATTTTAATCAGGATTGTTTTTGTTCACATATTATCAAGGTTAGTGTATTGAAATTTAATCTGATTTTGTTTTACATGGTATACTTATAGGGCAGGTTTAAATTTGTCAGCATGTATATAGAACTTGAATTGTTTAAACAGGAAATGATAGGTTTAAATTGATTTGGATTTTCCGCTATCAGAGCGTTGAGTGTTAGTTAATCTGAGGTATGTTTATATTTTGTTTTAGCATAGGTTGTAGAAGAAAATTTATATATTTTTGGGGGAAATTTAGTTTACTTTTGTTTTTTTTTAAGTTGTTTATATTTTTAAGGCTAAATTCATTATCTGTTAAATATAAAAAGGATACTATTTTTATTCTTTCATGAATAGGTATTCTAATTTGTGATATTAAATTGTCTTTTTTTTTTCTTTTTTTTTTAATGATTACTTTCTTTATTCAAATACTGTATAGCCTTAAATGGGCTGAATCAGTACACAATATCCAGCCAGCACAATAAGCTACAAAACCATATAACATAAAACATGATGAAAAAACAATTAAACAAATCAAATATAGTCGATCATTTTGCCTCCTTTTTTAAGCTGGACAATTTCATCTTAGAATATTTACTTGGAAACCAAATACCTGTCATCTTTCCCTTTCATAGCTGTAAGGACCAGAAATATAAACAGAAGCCAAACCTATGCCCCTCTCACAAGTAACAAAATTCACATGTAAATATCTTCTATTGATACAGCCAAACACTTCAGAATCTTTTGAAATAATATTTACCCTGAGATTAAAAAGAATTTCATCAAGTGGCTATACTTATCTTTGGGGAGGAATGTAGAGGACAAGAGTGTTTAAAGTACATGTAACCTTAGACATCTCTTCCTACTTATTTGAACAGTTGATGTCATTGAGCAGTCCTCTGGCTACCATATCAAGTTTACAGTTAAGGTAGAATCAAGTTACAGTTTTTGAAATTTATGTGTTTTCTTTTTATACCTTAGGACCATTTGCACTTCTTGAATGTTGGAATGTTTAATTTTTGTATCAAAGATTTTGACACTGGACAATTGTGGAGATTTTTTTCAGTTTTGATTTGTCATTCCACTAGGATGTCATGTAATTTTATCTAATGTGTCCTTAGTTTGGTGAAATATAAATTACATCTACATGCATAAAGAAAAGTAATTTTTTTTTGCGTCCCTGTATTTTTTTTTAAAACAAACAAATTACTAAAAATGCAAAATTGAATAAAGCAACATTACAAGCAGATACATTATCTTTATCTATTTTGAGGTAAAACAATGTTCATTAACTTTTTACTAAGTATGATAAATTTATCTTGCCGAATATAATCCTACTAAGGTCACTTACTCTGTCTTATATAATATTTACATACTTACAGATAAAACAGTGTAATAGCACTGTCAAGATTTTTATGATTAGATAATTACATTAGTACACATCCTAGTTTAACCTTTCACCTTGTACCTCTAACCTCACCTGTGGTGCTAAAAATAGCCTCAGGGAATGACCTTCTAAGGACAAGTTTATTGTGAGTTACAGAGATCATGCAAGGTCATGACCTAAATCAACTATCAAAACACAACATGTTATGCATGAGATGGTATTTTCATGAGGAAGCTGTCACAATCAAATAGTACTAGAACATATAATTGATTGGTCTTTAATACATAAAGATCTAAACATTCTCCTGTTGTGGTTTGAGGAAGAGATTTTTATTAATATTTTGTAGTTGTTTTATGACATGAAGAAATACAATAAAAGAATTGGATGTGCATAAAATTTCTCTGTGAATTATAATCAAAGAGGCAATGATATTAGAAGTAAGTTAAATAGAAAATCAACTGTCTTTGATTAGGGAATTTAAGAGAACAATGCTACACAAAAATATTGGAAGCTCATATTCCATCCCTTTCCCCTATCAAAAAAAGTAATAATGATAATACACAGCACCACTCAAGGAGACACAGGAACAGAAATAATTGAAAAACAAAAGAAAACTTATTGGATTCTTTTTGGGAAACATGTCAGAAAAATGAACTATCTACATTTGAAAAAATCAGAATTGCTGATATATTAATGATAAAACTAACTTGCAAATGTCAGGAATTGCCCGCTCTTTGATCTCCATCCATTAATTACTACAGGCCAACTGCTTTATGGTCATTGTATCCTGTTTTATTTCTGTTGCTCCCAAAATATGTTTTAATTTGTATAGAATTACCCATCAATAGTCTATTAACCTGTCATAATCAGTAATCTGGGGGGAGTGTGGTGTCTGTTGGTGGGAGAATCAGGTGCACCCTATCTCCTTATCAATCACAGGTGTTTAATCTGGGAAATAAAAGGCAGATTTCATTGTTTTATCAAGTTTTCTGATTGATGGTAAATGAATATAAAACATGCCATTGCAAACATTAATAAAGAATATATGAGATTTTTATTGGAATCTGAGTGATGTTTCAAAACATGCTAAACTTTTTGATAATACATGTAGTTTATAATGTTCAATTGTTGTTCCATGTTACATTTGGTACCAACCTGTGCACTGAACAAATCCTATATGGTTTAAACTCAAATATATACCCATGCCTAATATTCAATTCAAACTTGTCTAGAAAGCAAACGACTTTTTTTATAACACATGGTAAATTCAAGTATTGTGATAGTTTTTTTGTATGAACTTGAAGCCAAATATAAGATTTTTTTTTTAAGACAACCACCCTGTTTCTATTAGTCCAATTAATGGGACTCATCTCCCACATTTTTAGGCAACAAAAGTATTTTTCCATTCTTTGATTATTTTTGTATAATTTTAACTTTGAAGATCCATAAAAAACAGTGTGGCATAGGTTTTCAATAAAAAATAATTCTGAGATTGATTATTGGTTTAAGCTTAATAAATTGATTTACAATTGAGATGATAGGTCTATATTACTTCCTACCAATTATCAAAATATCAATTTCATTTTTTTTTAAGTTTGTAAAGTAAATATTTAACAGACATGTTCACAGGACCTTTTTTTCTTTAAGCTCAACTCATTTAAAACAAATATTACCCTCATTGAATATTGATTAACCAAATCCTGATTGTTAATATTGTAATATTCAGGAATAAGTTTGTATAAAAATCTATTGTAATAAATTGGTGAGAAAATTTATAAATTCAATATAGTTTCCTCAATTAACACTTTCAGTGTTTATGATAGTATCTAAGGAACTTTATTACAAAGTCTGAAAATGTAAATAAAGATAGGGTGTCTACATTGGGAGAATCTTTCCACAGAGGAATTTTCAAATCCATGTCAGGACCAAATCACGAAAACATAAAAAAAACACTGCTGGTGAATATGACCTTACAGAATGAATATCAAGTGATAAATTATGAAAAAGCTATAATCTCAGCCATGTGAATTATTAGGGCCCCGCAACTTTGTTGCGGACGCCCTATAGTAATCAGTCTGTCCGTCCGTGCGTCCGTCCGTCCGTCCGTCCGTCCGTCCGTCCGTAACAAATTCAGTTTTCCGGACTTTTTTTCTAAATGCTTATAGATAATGAACTGATTTTTGGTATGTGAGTTTACCTTGATGAGTTACAGATCAAGTTTGAGTTTCGTGCCAGTCCACAATTTTTTATGGGAGTTATGGCCCTTTGAACTTTGAAAATTCACTAAAATTTCAGTTTTCCGCACTTTTTTTCTAAACGCTTATAGATAATGAACTGATTTTTGGTATGTGAGTTAACCTTGATGAGTTACAGATCAAGTTCGAGTTATGTGCCTGTCCACAAATTTTTATGGGAGTTATGGCCCTTTGAACTTAGAAAATTCACTAAAATTTCAGTTTTCCGCACTTTTTTTCTAAACACTTATAGATAACGAATTGATTTTTGGTATGTGAGTTTACCTTGATGAGTTACAGATCAAGTTTGAGTTTCCTGCCGGTCCACAAATTTTTATGGGAGTTATGGCCCTTTGAACTTTGAAAATTCATTAAAATTTCAGTTTTCCGCATTTTTTTTTCTAAACGCTTATAGATAATGAACTGATTTTTGGTATGTGAGTTTACCTTGATGAGTTACAGATCAAGTTTGAGTTTCGTGCTGGTCCACAATTTTTTATGGGAGTTATGGCCCTTTGAAATTTGAAAATTCAATAAAAATTTTATGGGAGCTATTGCACTTTGAAGTTAGAAAATCCATTGCAATTTTATTTTCTACACTTTTTTATTGTTCCTTGTAGATAATAAACTGATCAAGTTTGGGTATTCATTTGTTTGACAAATTGTTACCAGTGACTGAAATATGAGGCCGGTAGCGGGGCCCTTGGAGATGGCTATCATCTCCCTGGTATCTAGTTTAACTTACTAAATATACTATCAAAGTAAAAATTTTGAGCTATGAAAATTTGGAGCACTGGTCACATTGAAGGCTGCTGGCTGTTTTCCATTGTGGATTTTATATATCGTAGGTTGTGTCGCGTACACTTATTCCACATCTCATTATTTTATATTGGATGCTTCATATGTCCATTTCAAGAACTTATCTCATCTTTAGTGGATCTAGAAAGTGCAGATTGAAATTTAAATATCAATGATGTTTGTTGGCCTCTTGAAGGGACTTTTTTAATATCAAAAGGTTGTATGTAAGTGTAATGTACATTCACTGATTGTATATTTGCCCTTGTGAGAACTTGATTTTCGGGAGGGCAGGGCATTGCAAGTTTTACTGATATCCATACATATGATCATTCTAAGATATGAAAATTGATATCCTCAAAAGGTTGTATGTAAGTGTAATAAGTTAAGTTTCAAAGATTTAAGTCTAGAAAGCAGATAACAAAAGGACTACAAAAAACTTTCAATGGCAATATATATGATTTTATCGTTAACTATTGCATGATTCGTCTTTTTCGTCATGATGTTTGTTTAGCATGTTTGTTAATTAATCTACGATAAAAAACGGAGCTTGTTCTTTTGTATTCTTGCAGGCGATTAAAAAAACCTAGTTTAGAAATTAGTTTCCAGGGTTTTTTAGTGATAAGAACTCTATTAAACTTTATCTGTAAGTGTAGTCTAAATGAATAATTTATCCAGTAACTTTTAATGAGAGAAAATGAAGTACTGAATTAGTGTTCAATCTGATTGTAGAGAGTAATGGTTATTTACAGCCATGGTAGAAATTAGAAGTACATTTACAAATCATGGTTAAGGTAAAAGCAGTTAGCACAGGTTCTAATGTACTTGAGATGTACATCCTTGGTTTAAAACTTAACAATGCATTCTAGTGATGGTCCCCTAATTGAAAACATGTCTGTGAGAGTTTGGTCGGATGAGGAATTTGTGATAGTTGGTTTCTATTTTCTTATCAAATTATGCTCCGATTATCCTCCCCCTCCCCTGTATATATAGCTCATATGCATTTGAAGCTTAATAAACCCCAAACCCCCTTTGGGCTCTCATTTGATATTTCTTTAAATTAAACATTTCAAAAAATTTTAAATATCAAATATAAAGGGCGTTGAAAATCACAATTTACACAGAAGATGAGCAGTGTTGTATAATAATCTACAAAAATTAAAACAAACTGTGCCTGGGAAACATTGCTTGATATTCAGACTGAACTTTCTCATGCTATGTTTAAACATTTATACCATTAGACATCCATGTAACCTTTGGGTTATGTACATCTATGTTCATATCCAACATTCTTAGACCAACCGTTTTACCACCTTCTCAGCTATCTATTCAAAGATAAACATGCATTTCATTCACCTCACAAAACACAAGGTAAAGAAAAAAACTTGTCACAAAAGTTTCTTTTAAATCACCTTCTCAGTGTATGATGAGTTGCCGAGTCCTTTCAAGTTTAAAAGACAGACTCTCAATGTTAAGACCTTCAGCTACAATGGTGGTACACTCGGAATACGGTATGTTTTATTTGTAACGAAAGGAATGCGTCAACGTTCTCAAAATCATGATCACTTATGTTATTTTTCCATCAAACTTTAGTCTTGTTTGCAGTACAGGAAAACATATTTCGTCAATTTGTTTGAAGGTGTAGACATGCATGTTTAATCTATTTCAAGTGATTTGTGTACATGCAGTGTTTGTACAATGCTTTTAAGTAGTCTCACCTAGAAATTGTGTCGGTGGTTAGAATTGTTCTTGGTTGATCAACTTTTTCTTTTTAAAAGAGTTAAATGGATGAAAATTTATGTTTTGGTGTGTAATTTACCAATGAGTGCAGTCTAAATCTGTATATGCAACTGTAGCTTTGTGGGTTTTAGATGGGTAATTTTATTGCATTCTAATATTATTGCTGCATAAATTTAATGTTTCTATACAGACTTTGTAAGTTTCGGAAAATTGTCTACCAATAATTATATTATGTACAAATTATTAAATGAACGGCAAATTAGCTGAATAAAATGATGACAAAGAATTTTTATTTGGTTATTCCCGATTTTAGATTTTTTAAGATTTCAAAGTTGTTGTTTTTCTCAAATAAAGTTTAATATATAATAAAAGCATCCCAAACTTTTTTTACATACCCGGTAAGTCCCCTTATACCTGATTTTCCAACATAAAAACTCAACATAAACCTATCAGCTACAACATTCCTGGGAATTTTATGACTGAATACTGAGATCATTCATAGCCCAAAGTCTGACTGTTATGGCGGAAATAAACCTCCATAAATAGCTTCTAACACTTGCAAATCACAAAAGACTAGCAGATAATGGACAAAAAATTGAAAATTGATGTCCTCAGTCACAGCTATCACTTATTGTTGTCACCGCAGTAAAATGTGTTATAAAATGGAAGTCCCTTGTAACATTTAGGACCTTTTGTCAGCAAGTGAACTTCATTCCCCTACAAATTTACACCTATAAATGTTGCTTTAGTGTCTATCATTAAGTCTTGGGATAGTATATTGATTCTTAAAGTTATAATTTCTTTCATCTTGTGACTTCGATAGTGTTAACTCCTTAAATACTTAGGATCAATAACATCATAATGCTGATTTTAAAACTTTCGTCAGATCTTGTCCCTGGGTAAGCGCTAATGAGTAAATTGTGCATTAATTATGCAGAAATGATTGTGGTTTTTTCTTCTGAAACAAAGTATCTGAGCAGTTAAGTGGTATAAAAGCAATTGAAGTGTTTAGCGATGTGTTGTATCTGTTTTGACGTGTTAAAGTTTCTCTACTGAGTCTGTCGCTAGGAACGGATGCTTTCAACGGAAAGGTTGCATTAGTTTTCAGGAAATGCCTGTAAAAGGATTGTGTTTATCAAAGTAAGTTTACGTCTTTATAGAACCATTGATTTCATTTGGAATTATTCTCCACAAATCTTATGTAATATATAGTTTATTTACTTTTATTTACAGTCTTCAGACTTTTGGCTATGAATGATCTCAGTAATTCAGTCATAAAATTCCAAGGAATGATATAGCTGATAGATTTATTTTGTGTTTTTATAATGATGGAAAATTATGTATAAAGGTGACTTTATAGATTTTATAACAATAATGATAATGATTTTGAAGGTCTTGTATACCCAATTTCACAGCAATTCATGTTATTTTGAACCCTTTCATGATTTATTGTATAGCAGTTAAAATTTAAATATGTTTATTTAAAAGGACTTAAATCCTAATTCTACTAATAGGTGTTCTTGTCCTTTCAGAAATACTTGTTGCAAAATTTTTTTTTTATTTTAATGAGAAAAGTTAACCTAAACTTACTAGAATATATTTTAAGCAAGTGGTCCATATATGCAGGTTTTTTTTTTTCAAACTTTACACAATTTCAGTTCATTCCATGTTATCCTGATTTCATCCAAAGTACCCGAACCCGGAAAATTGGTGTCAACATTTTGATGATTATGAATGATGACAATTTAAAAAAGCTGTTTTTTATAAAATATCCTGATTTAAAGTTTCCTGCACCTCAAAAAAAATATTGTACACTAAAAAAACAGGTTTTATAAAGAGAGATTATTAAAGACATAAATTTCAAATAACTCATATTCTGTTTATGCAACAAAGTTGAATTCATATGGGATAATAATTTGTCACCAATTTTCCCCTGCTTTCAAACATGGGTTTCTAATATAAATGTCACTTGCTGACAACACATGATTTTTCTGCCGAGGGAATAAATAATTTACTGAATTTTATTTAAGCATTATTGATTTCAAATGAATTATAGATGAAGATTTCAACTTCTCTCCTGTCAATATGGAGACTCTATTGTCTGTATGTCAAATTTATTACCAAACTAAAATGATACGAAACAAGGGTACATGTATACTTTATACTAATATTCAACACTTTTATACCTTAAGCCATATATCATATTGTTATGCTTGAAATATGAGTATTAAAATTGATAACACTTGAATAATAAAAAGTGAAGCAATTGACAGTATTGTTTTTGCTTTGCAACCAGTTGAATTTTATGTAGACTTGCTACAAGTCCCTCTACGTATTATTTATTCTATCCTTAATTAACCTCTACTGATAACACATTCTAACTGCTGCAGCAGCAATCAGTAAATTAATACCTATTAGAACAATTATCTTTGATTGAGAAATAATTTTAAAAATATATATGTTTAAAAAGAAAGGGACTTGTAGCAAGTCTAAATTTTATGATAAAGGTAATAAGATATGTATTTTTAAATGCTCTTAAATTCTTATTAAAATGTAATTACATAATCATGATAATGCATCATCTATATTGTAAAAAGTGGACAAATGTCATAACACATGAAGATTTTTTTGAGCAACGGAATATTGGTAATATTGATCAAATTTTACCAGGCTCAGTGCAGTTATATTAAAAAATAATTTTTGAGCTGCTGAAATCAAATTTTGATGCCTGCATTCTATTAATGTTGAAAACATTAACTTTAATTCTTAATAATTGAATTAGGTAATTATCACTACAGTCCTCCAGTAATAAATAGACCCATTAATAGCTCCAGGCCTGTCTTAGACAAGTACCCTGCCGAAGCCCAGCTATGTTTGTTACTTTTCTTGGAAGGTATACCTTAACACATGGCTTGTGTTTAATTATTATCCCATAACTTTGATTAAACTACCCAAAAACAATGATTGACTGATTGATTAAAAGGCAATAAATCAGTTATCTCGGTAAACAGATCATCTTATTAAACCCTCTGTATCTCTTCAGATGAACTATAATTTCCTATTGTTTTACGATGCACATGGCTTACAAACATAAACCGCCCACTCCTGTTTCATGTATATGGGGAAGCTACCAGGTTCAAATGCATGCATGTTTTCATCTTTTAAACTGCAGGCGATAAATTAAGTTTGAAAATTCTTGATGTTGTCTCAGTTTACATGTAGTTAAAAGGTCGAGATTGTTCTTGGTTGCAATTTTGAGAGATATATCGACAACTTGGCATGTTTGTGGCATGTTTGCCGATAAATTAATTTTCAGAAAAATTGTTCACTGTCATGTTTTCTGCATTTTAAATTGATCAAATGATTACTTTTGGTTCATTTTACGTCTTGCTCTTTAAATACCTCTGCTGGGGATAATGTAAGATTTGAAAATTATCCAAAAAGTTACATGTTTTAGATTTAACGCCAATTAAAAGCTTACTTTTGAAGTAAAGTGTTTAAACTTTTATCTTTCAGAAAGCACCAGTATGTTAATTGTTTGGTAAATGAAATAAACACTATAGCCCAACTTCAATTGAAGCATTAAAGGGATAGCTTTCAATTTTTAAGTCAATTTCTTTTATGATTAAATAGAAAAATGTTATTATGTTTCCTCTGTCAAAGTTTTTAAATATGTACCATGTTGAAATCGAGATATATAGAATCTTTTAAAAGGGGTTTCAGTTTCTTAGTTTCATGTTTGATGGTGACACAATTTTATGAAAATGATTCTTTAGTCTACTTTGTTCTACATTTATAAAAAAAAAGATTGTAACATCATGCCACATTTTCAAAATGAATGTTATCCAACCAGAAATTTGATAGCTTGTATAAATTGAAAAAGATGAACGAAAACAAACCCAAATGATTGTGTTTCACTTGTTTGAATGGTTTGAATGGATTGGCGGTTGGGTCAAATATAGTTCTATATGTACATGAGGTATCTCTTTCTAGAAGACTGGAATTCTTATTTCCTACCTCTGTAATTACAAGATGTACATGTGTGAGCAGAGGAGAATCAGCATCCATAATGACCCATTCTCTTGACATTTTCTGCCTCGCCTCTCCCTCATTAGAGAAGAGACAGTAATGTACATTACAGACCAAGTGATGAAATCGTAATGGAACAAACATATGATAGATGGCAATTATGGCCCTCCATACATCTGCAAACTGAGTTTTGTTGTCTATGAAATTATTGCAGTTCTTGTCTGGCATCAAAGAAGTCGTATTCAAGTGCTTCTAATTTTGTTAATTAATGTGGAGGTTTTTGTTTTGGTTTTTTGTGCTAGTTAACTAATTACTAATTCTTACTGCAGATGAAGAGAAAGCTTTGGTAGTGTGGGAAGGTGACAGTAAAAAAGAAATGTTAAATGCAATGAATGTAGTATTTATTGGAGGTTTATGAATTTGGGATGTTTACATCTGTTTCAGGTTTGTCACAAAGTCACTTTTTCTTGCATGTAAATGTGTGTTATTATGATGAAACTTTGATATCAGAAGAAATAATTCAATCTGCATGTACACTTGAACATATAGTTGATGTTAATGTTCATCAAGAATTTAATGGATTCAGCAGGAGAGAAATTGAAAGTATTTTTAAGGGGCAAAAATTGCTAGTTCACATAACAGTAAGAAGCAAATTGGTTGATATTGAGTCAAAAATAATATGATCATTTTGTTGTGCGCAGAAATTTCTAAAGCAGTAATTTGCTTCACTCAGTAGCACAAATTTTTAGAAGCAAAATTTAAAAATTGAGGGGCATTTTGCCTCTTAGCTTGTGCTTAATTTGAACCCTCGATTCAATAAATAAAATTGATAATACAATGGCAAGAAAAGGCAGAGCAGGCTGACCTGTGGTCTTTGGAGCAGTTTCTGTACCATTTACCAAAATTTCCCAATATTTAGATTACAATCATTGTTGAAAGTCTCAGTCAAAGAAATTAGGGTTAAAGATTTACAGGTCTGAATAAATTATTTTCAAATATTTTGAATGCATTATGTTACAAAATTTTAAATAATTCACAAGACCAAACAGAATTTTACATGCCATAATCTGACGGACCTGTGCTAATTTCAAAAGAATGAAATCTAATTTTTTTACCAGACCAATAAACTAATAAAGGTCAATTTATTTCTGCCAGACATTGGTCAGATAACTTTTGGAATCATAAGAAGTTATGTTTGGATGCCTGGAGTTCCTAACCTACAGAGTTTACTGAAATAACTTGTATTCTGTAAAGAGTTCATGTACTGTTAGCTAGTTGATGGCACCAGAATAAGTTTTAAGACTAAACCAATTATAATAAAATGTAACAGGAGAAAGTCCATATAAAATTGAAGGTCTATAAAATGTCAATGCAAACTAAGGCATCATGCTGTAAGCCTACTAATAAGACTCATTTTATGGAGATTGTGTTTTCATTAATAATTAATTGAAACATGATTATTTTATGTGCATATCGTGCACATCCTGTTTCCCATGAAATGTAATATCTTATTAGCAGAATATTAAGTTTAAGAACATAAGAATTTTGTTTTGGTCATGTTTGTTATCTGCAGAAAGATTATCCTTTCCATGTGAATGTTGAAATCCTACACAAGCTCATATTTTGACATTAAGTTTAGCTTGTTACCGAAACATTATGTCTGGTCTTCTTCCCATTTCCTACAGATAATATCAAAGTTTCATGTTCATCTTTGGGGCAGGTTTCATTTTCCTTGAGAAAAATACTTGTAATTGTAAACTAAATAGTTTTGTTTTTCGGTTGTTTTTGGCTTTTATTGACTACTATATCCATCTGAACTATAGATCTTTATGTTGAGATTATTATTTGGATGTCAAACCAAATTTGGATTTTTTCATGAGCAAATAATCTAAGAGAAGCTGTTCTATTGATGGTCAGTGTTAACAGTACATATTTTCCAATTACCAAGAGACATTTAAAAAAAAAACAATACTAGACTCTGGGGCATGATTTGGATTTGTTAGATTACTGTATATAGGCTAGAAATTGTATTTATCTATTTAAAAGCAGAAGTTATATATATACCTCTGAAGCTTGTATATATATATATATCAAAGAATTAAAACTTTCATTTTGTGAAAATTAGTTATGACAGACATTCGTAGGAAATCAGCTGAAAAAGTAACCAGTGCTGAATTGAAATTCTTTTCTATACAGCCAGTCAAATTTTCATGAATTTAGCCAGCACTGCCAAAAGGTTGCCAGTCTCCTGCTAGCAGTCCTGCTAATATTTCCAGCTCGGATATAACTTTTCAGAGCTGATTTAAGTAAAGATTTTCCATACATATTATTGCATGAACAAACAAAAAAAGCTACATCAAGTTAATTAATAGATTCTCATCTATCTACCTGGGTATGTTGAAAATATTAGGGTGGGTTACAGGGAGAAATTTATTCAGTGAGTTAAAATTCAAAGTAAAAACTGAGTAACTATCCAAAAACTAGTGGCAAGTTTGAGAATGAGAATCTTACCTATTAATTTGATGTGGCCTAAGTTATGTAACATATTCAAAGACTAGGTTCAGCAAATTAAATGTGTATCAACTGTTAATTACTAGTATATATTTATTAATGAACATAAGTAAATTGCAACATCACATACATTTAAAAATTCCAATACACCAATATAAAGCTATAATAACAGTTTAGAATATAACCTCTTAATATGAATGCTTTTAATAGCAATTAAAGAGCTGCTTTGTTGTTTTGCTTCTACCACCCTTCTAATTCTGTATTGTCTATTTGGCAGTATTTGCGTATAAGCCTAGCGTTCTTTTGCATTATTGTAATTTGCGCACTTTGCATTGCAACATGATGGTCGTGGCGTACATCAAAATTATCTGTTTTACTTGCAGATTTGTTCCGAGCCTGAACCAGTGAGGTCTGGAGTCTGAGGCTAATAATAAACTCTTTTCATTGACATTAAAAATAACTTTGGACGATTCTTTTGAAAATTCTGTGCTATTGATACAAACTGAATGCAATTAATAGACAATATGTCAGAAAATAGTGACACTAGCGGAAGTGAAGAAGGAGCAAGATATCAGAACGGCAAGGACCAGGATGACATTTGTCGGGATTATCTGCGCAACGTGTGCAAACGTGGAAGACGCTGCAAGTACAGGCATCCTAATCCTGACGAGGCACGCAATTTAGGTCGCAAACAAGACATTACAATTTGTCATGACTTTCAAAATACTGGCTGCCGCAGACAAAATTGCAAGTTTCTTCACATAACTCGAGAAGAGGAAGAACATTTTAAACAAACTGGACAATTACCTGTGCGTTTGCAACAGGCCGCAGCCCTAGGTATGGGCACGACCCCAAATGTTGACATTCCACTCTTACGGGGAGAAGTTCCTATATGCAAAGACAATTTGAAAGGGAATTGTAAAAGGGGAAATAAATGCAAATATCGACATGTGAGTTTGGAGGATTATGAACGTGAAAAAAGACATGAACAAAGAAACAATAAAATGTATGATCCATACGATGAATCGGACCGGTACGAGGGTTATGAAGGGTTCTCAGGAAAACGTAGAAGAACAGATCGAGATTTCGATGGTTATAATGGATTTGAAACTCGCTACCCTATGCCCTCCCGTCCATATAGTTATCAATTATTGGAGGAGGAAAATGCAATGTTACGACGAAAAGTGGACGAGTTGAAAAAGCAGGTTGCAGATTTAACTGCAACTAATGAAGTGTTACTAGAACAAAATGCAAGATACCGAGTCAGTCGACCAAATGTACAGCCAGCAGTAAACGGCGTGGCAGCCCAACCGCCCCAGTCCCTTAATCATCTAGCTACTAGTCTAGCGCAGCAAATAGCTCTTAATAGTGAACTAGTTAACCAGCATGCATTGCAGCAGCGCCTTGCGAGAGAAATGGCTAATGGTCCAGGAAATTTGCAACTGAATGTTCCGGTCTCTATTCCACAGATGAACACAGTGTCCATGCACCAGGGGGGTACAGGTCTAGTGTCTTACCCGATAGTCTCTCAAGGAATGAGGTCCAAGGCCATTCCAAACAGTCTGGGGCCATTAGCATCATGAAAGGTACAGGAGAAAGGTATGTGTTGTATTTAACTTAAGAGGGGGAACAATTGCAATCTTCTCTGGGTTTTTTTTAGATTAATGTTAAAAAAGAACTCTCAACAGAACAAAACCAACAAGCCAAAATGAAAAAAATCAAGTTTTAATTATAACTATTTTTATATTTACTGGGGTTTTAACTGACGTATTGACGATCATTTTTGGCCTGTTAAGGTACAAAGAACGTAAAGCATGGGTTGAAGCAAATTTGATTGATCCATACCAATAAAAAAGGTAAAATGTTTAAAAAAAAACAATGCAAAAACAGAAATCATAAAAATAAATTTAAAAAGCATGAAAATACAACAAGCTGTTCAGCAATAAGAAAAGGTTAAATTATTATTCGTGGGGTATCAATTTTTGTGGGTTGCATTGACCCACAGAATTTGAAATACCACAAAAAGGAAATTTATAAATTGATCTGTATGGTAAAACCTAAATTATAATCCACAAACTGATCCTTTAGTATCAAACCACAAAAATTCAGGTACCAATGTAAATAAATGAATCTTCAGTATGGAAGACAAACGTTTGGCATGAAAATAAGACCCTGAGAATTGTTTTAGAAGAAAATGGTTGTTATGGTAGATGCATTTAAAATGAACTTTCCAATTAATTTCTATCTGAGGGTGTGCCAAGAAATTGTCAGTTCTAAGGGATGTAATGGGGTATAACCAGATTGACAGAACCTATTCTGTGTCTTTAGGATTGTGTATGTTACATAATATTTGTCAATAGTGCACCATGTTCAACAAGATTGGGAATTAAGTTCTTGAGAAAGTTAGATTGGATATCAAAGGTCAAAATGAAAATAGTTAAGGGGATATATGTATAATTGAAAAAAAAAGGATGAAATACAAATTTTGTGTGTTTATATTTAGGAAGCAAAGAGGCACCAATGATTCGAGTGTCAAAAGTCCGAAAGGGCAACGACGAAATCAGTTAACACAAACAAAAAGAGCACCAAGAAACACAAAATGAAACAAAAATAAATCAACAATTCGAACTCAAGTCATAACAAGAGCTCCGGAAGAGTAAGCGGTTCCTCCCTGCTATTAACCTGGAAAATGTTTGCATAACAGTTTTTCAGCAACCACTTATCACAGCCTATGCAGCATTTATTGGTCCCCATTCAGGAAGTTATCCAACTCCTGTTTGATGAAATCCAGTCACTTTTGACTTTGACAGATTTTAACAACAAACATAATGCACAACCTCTTTCATGTTAGGAAATCCTTTGTCCAATGTGTTGTAAAATAAAGATAGTTGGTTATTTAGTAAGGGCCCTGTACTGAAGATGCAGAAACCATATAATTTTCTATTTGTCTGTCTGTATGTCAGTCCACATTATAAGAGGTATGGATTTGAAATTTTATACAGTGATTTAAAAGTTTTTTTTTTTCAAGGAATATAGCACATGAAAATTTTCTGAAAATCTGTAGATAATGATAATGGAAAAACTAAGTTTGGCAGTATTATTGTGTGAAAATTTAATGTGTTACCCTAAAATTAAAAAAGAAATCTACTTATTTTTAGTTACCACTATAAGTCCTTCAGAAAAAATACTTTAAAGATCAGCACTTTTTCATTTCATTTAATGTCTTTGCCCATGATGTGCTTTGTGAAAAACCTTGGTTTTCAGAAAACAAATCTACAGTTCAAAAGACTTATATTTTAAGATGGGTAATAAATAAACATTTATAACCCTATAAAACAGTTGGAGTTTAATCTGATTTTGATATTCTGTAATAAGTTTGAACTTAAAATTTAGAAATTAGATAAGAAACAAGTTTGTACTTTTTGAGTTGTGATTTATGCTGACTTGAATTGAAAATGGATACTTTTCTTGAAGACTTAATGTGAAAGATGTATTTTAAAAGACCTGTAGTAGTACAATGAACATAAGACCACATGATCAGAAAGCAATTTTGTATGACATATGACATTGAAAGGAAATAACTTGTAAATGCGTAAATGGGTGCAGGATTTTGAACAATCATTTTAGTTTGCTGTAAAATGCAGAATATGAAACTATAATTTCTGTGCCCATTTGACCATTAAGATTGGGATCTGATCCACTCACAAGGAACTCTCACACCTTCATTTTTTGCCAGATTTCTCTAGTGGGTTATAAATGGTGAATGTCAGGCGGGTAGGGAAAAAACTTTCGTAACAGTTTTCTCAGCAACTACCAATCACAGCTTCTTGATATTTGGTATGCAGCACCAGGATGGGGTCGCATAGGGTGGGATTGGATTTCAGGTCTGTTGCTCACCTACTTCCTGTTTAACGAAATCCGGCCATTTTTTATTTTGACAGATTTTTCAATTGATGTTTGTTGAAATTTGGTACTGTACAACTATTTCCATGTTACTCCAATGCCCCTTCCAACATTAAGTAAAGGACAGTGGGCCGAATCTTAAACAACTGTTTCAATTTTTGACAGTGCCATTGTTTTAGTTACAAGGCAGCCGTTAGTCCAAACCGTACAATTTAGATAGGGAAATTTGCAGAATTCCTTATGGCAGCTTTTTCAGGAGCTTTGAAGTTTATGTACATTCTCTACATCTTTTGCATGAAATACAGAGAGAGAGAAAAAAAGAACCTTAACTTTCACAAGCCTGACATTAAACCATGCTGAAGATGTCTTTCAGGCTCAGAATTCTTGTAACTTTTATTTGTCATTTATTGAATGAAAATGAAGGAAATAAAATTAGACAACAAACTCATTGCCATTTTCCCTGGAAACCCATGGGGGAACAACTAGAAAAGAATTCCTACTTCATTAAAACTGACATATCTAGTTACTGTATGATGTCCTTAAGCTGTTAGCTATCATGTAATTGATCTTCATTAATTCTAGGACTTCATTAAGAATTGTCTGACACTATCATTTTATAATTATAAATAATATCAAATTGTAATTAATATGTTCGTTTAAGAAATGAGATCACTCTTCTGCTGAGAATTGAATACTGTCAAGTCGAAGATAAGAAAGTTGTTTTGTCAAAGTTCCTGATAACCTTTTCTTATTCTTGCTAATGAGTTATTTATCTTAATTAAAGGTATAACAGAATTCCTTATTTTCTTAGATTCTGTCGTGACACAAGATGAAACAGGTGATTTTCACGTTGCTTGATTAAAGCTTTCCGTAATTCAAACCACAAGATTTCCGAAAACAAAATGACAAATTGTTTGGAAATCTTTTTGATGGTGATTAATCATTATCAAGTTTTGGTGTGATTTCATTTACCTGAATTTATAAGGTATAAGATTTGATATAAAAGCTTTATAACCCAAGGCAGGTGGCGTCTAATTATCTCCAATCAGGTAAAGCCTTGTTTTAGGGTGATAGGTCCTAATTGGCAAGAATCATGCGATTTTCTAATATTACAATTCTACCACAGTGTTTCATGTACATTGAGAGCTATAAATCATTTATGAACTTTATTAGTAAGTGTAAATTAACTGCTGAACAGAAGGGGACTTGTACATCATTAGTT
Organism: Arcuatula senhousia; assembly: GCA_963971305.1. NCBI lineage: Eukaryota > Metazoa > Mollusca > Bivalvia > Mytilida > Mytilidae > Arcuatula > Arcuatula senhousia. The sequence goes on from OZ020315.1 coordinate 32,164,312, forward strand.
GATTTTTCTACCATCTAATGAAGTATTTTTGTTTTTCACAGGTTTTTTAACCTTTATTAATGAAGTTTCATGAAAAGCCTAAAGCTCATTATTTTTGTTGGGTCTTGCAGTAAAGGTTTATTTTTGAATGTCCTTTCAACAACTTGGCCCTATGTATATTTATGTTGGTCTGTAGTCTGTCCATAGCAGTTTGCTGACCTGTAAGTACTAGTGTTACTTCATGTTGAAGGTTTCCAATGATGCAACGACACCCTTCATTTTTTTTTAAAGATTTTGTTTAATAATGCGAACCATAATTGAAGAGTCAAATATGAGGACATTTTATGAAATCAAGGTTTAAGGATATAGATTTAAGGTTATATTGAACGAAACCTGGTACATATTTTATGCTGTAACCATGTGTGAGCCTCATGTTTCAAGTTATCAGTTTCCAAACAATGTGTTTTGATAAAAACTGAGATGAAAGATGAAAAATGAAGTTAAAGTAAGGTGGAGATAGGGGTAATTTGTCTTCTTCAAAGTGAAATTTTCTACTGTTACAGATGTAAACAGTGATTTTCAAGTAATTTAGAACATGTTTTACGGCTCATTGCAGTGCCATTAGGCAAAAGAACCATCTAATTACATCATAATTGAGTATTGTAGTTTAATTACACCTTATGTAAGCCACTTGAAGAGTCTGGATTTTTAAGCAACAGTTAAAAAAAGCTTTTCTCATATTTTTGATCATGCAGTTCAAGCTGAACAAGTGTATAACAGATGCTGGCACCCTTATATTAGCTTTTGTTTGACTAGATAAATTGTATATTCATTTCTGTTTCACCAGTTTGCTCAAACTGACATTGTCTATCTTCCACTGCAACACAATAGAGAGACCTTAGTTGAAATGTTTGCCTGACTGTCCGTGAGACCCGCGTTTTGGTATTTGTAATTTTGAAACCACTGGGCGATAACCGCTTACTATCACACTTTTGTGAGCACAACTCCTCTTGTCACTGACCTAATCAGATTTTGATAAAATTTTGTAGGATAGTTTGCCATGATATGTAGTTGATCATAATGCAAGACCTGTTTGATTCCAAATATTTTATAGAAGTTAGGGGTCTTTTATGAACTTTGACACAAGTTCATTTTAGGTCAAAGGAACAGTTTTTGAGCGCAACTGTGGTAGTATTAAACTTTTATAAAACCGTTGTAATGAGACTCCCCCTGGCTCAAAAGACTTTTGAAAATCATTCTACCTTGACAATTCATGGTATTAATTATACCTGCAACCTCAGATACAATGTGCCTTCAAAACAACCTATATGAATGTTTAACAAGTGGCCTTGGAATCTGAGGGGGGAACCTTGGCCAGAAATGCTTGATCACCAGTAACATAACCTTTTGTACCACGAATCATCATTAACTGCTTTCTTATTTTATTCTCTTGGGTCATTTCTTGGTTGCATGTTGTTTGCCTATAAATGGTTTATTTTCCTGATCAACAAATATTTGCCCTATATTTTTTTTCATTCAAAACTGAATTCAAGGTTGAAGTTACATGTGTAAAATAAATTTATTGCAGAAGCCTGTTGTCATAAGAATTTTGCTGTTTTTGAGTCAAATACTCATATACTCTACTACAGCACTGATACATCTCCTGATTTAATACTTTAGAATAAAGATGATATATATCATCCACAGACGACATTAACAGTGGTGGATCCAAAAAAAATCCAAAAAAAGGGGGAGGGCACTGTGGTTTCCTATATATCTTACCAAATTTTTCCGCAAAAAAGGGTGGGGTCGGACTCCCTCCCCCTTATGTATCCTCCACTGATAAATTCTAGATGTTTTCTTTCAAATAGACTGTCTTGCATCTACATATTTTGAATGTGTAAGTCTTGGTGAACTTGATGATGTTTTGACACAAAATATGGATATACTGGAGAAGTATGATCTTATTTCTCCCCTTAAGCTAACTGGACTGACTGAACTCAGTGATATTATAAAAGAGAAAATTAATTCAGAATCCTATTACACAGTGTCAGACCTATTCTTTGTCCGTTAGTCCTCCATAACACATGCAAAAGAGTATTATATTTAAGTCTGTTACGTCTTCAATGGGAGAGCAAAACAAGGGGGATAAAAGAGGCACAGATGTTATATTGTAGTAGTGAAGAGGATTAGCTAGGAGACTTTCATTTTGAAGTTGTGTCAGGGTGTTCCAAAAATGTTCTGGGGGCTTTATCGTAATGCATTATTGATGACATTATGTCACAATTTTCTGGGTTCACCAAATGAAAACAAAAAGTAAAATGGTATCTTTTATGCAACCTACATATTATTACGTTTTCTGAATCAACAAAAAGTATGACAAAAACGAATTCTTTCAGCAGGAAATTCAATGATTCTATCTTAAATTATATTTATTCCTAATGAGGACCCTGTGGGATATAATTAGACTTTCAATTTCCTTTATTGAATCAGATGGGAGATACCACAATATGGTGGTGTCTTATATCTATTGATTTTGTACAACGTTTTATTGTGATGTGACAAAAATTATTTCATATTAGCTGCAATGAATGTCAGCGACATGAGGTTTTCTGTAGATGTAGAAAGCTGTTACTAAAATCTTTCCACGAATTTTGTTCATTGTACTTTAGTACAAGTAAGGCATCCAACTTTTTGTACCATGTTTACAATGCTGACATGCATGGGTAAATGTCCATTTAGAACCATAGATGTATGCGTGCAACTTTTAACACAAGTTGGACATGAAAAACAACATTTTAACAGGCTTTCACAAAAACAATTGATATATGTTCTGGGTCCAACAGAACTTTTGCCAGGACCACCAATGCTACATCAAGTTTCAACTTAGCCTTTGTTAAAAGGGTTCTTTCAAATTGTAATCAATGATGGTAGTAAATTCCATATCTTAAGGGTTTACATGTCCAAAGAAACTTCTTGTGTGCAATTTGTTCATACAGTCTTCTTTGCCTATTTTCAGGTGAAATGTGGAGATCGGTTTGAAGAGGGATACAGATGATTGTGATGTTGAGGCTTGATAGGCCTTCAGAAGAAGAAATGATTTTCAGCCCCGACACAGGAATGCTGTACAGGAAGTTAATAAGAGACATGGTGACGATGAAAATGTTTATAAATGTTGATTTGTTGATTGACTGTCTAAAATGATACGAACAAAGAAAAAAGATGATCTCATTTAAATTTCATCTAATATTAAATGTTCACAAATAATTATTCCTACTAAAAGACAGCATCTAACAAACTATTCAGAGAACTTTTCCAGACATGAAAAAATGTTCTTTGTTAAATGCTTTGATTTTTACATAACAAAATGTTATAAAGGATGGTCAGTCTTCTTGTTCCAGAATGTTAAATCAGATTTTGGAATTCATCTAGACTTATTAACCTTAAATTGTTATTACTGCAAAAAGACCAAAATTTTTGATGATATATGATTGTTTAGACCTTAGAATACCACTGTAAGAAATTTCTTTAAATTTTTGATACAGCTTCTTGGTTGCCACAATATAAAGTTCTGTAAAATTGATATACTGTTTTCCTGTCAATTGTTAACTTCAGAAACGAGCACATTTGATAAAAGTAGACAGTTGGCAAATCATAAAATATATATGAAAAAATAAAAAATATATCAAAACTATATCAAAAAGTTCAGGATTGACCATCCTCATGTACCATAGAATTTAATTTAATTGTAACTTTTATATGGACTCATGAGATTAATAAAGAGTGCCTTCCTTGAGAATATTGTAAAAGGGGGCTAGAAGTGTACACTTTGTTTATAAATTTCATTATTAACTATCATATACATGTATGTTTATGACTTGGGAGGTATGATGTTTAGTATGTGTGATTCTTATGATGTTGAATTTCTTGTTAGTTATTTGACAGATTTTTCCCCCATGTTTAGATTTAATAATGTTATGAAGTGTTTTCATTTATGTATATAGACAAGTTTACTTTTTTTGTGTTTATTTGTATTTAACTCCTGTTGACTTTTCTTGTTGGTTATATATAAATGTTTATAAAGATTTATTCATGACTATTTGAACCATTTAAAACAAAAGATTAAGATCGGAGGCAGTTAGAATTTTGTATTTTTGAAAAAATATTTCTTGTATAAAATAAACAAGATTTGAATTCAGAGCAGGTTTTATAAATATTTGATAATTGTTTACTGTGATTTTTTTCTTGAAAACATTGAAATGTCAGTTATCCTGGAAGAAAATTGATTATTGTATAAATTTTGTTACATGTCCCCTGGGATTTCTGTGATTATGCAACCAGAAGATGCTTATGTAATTATACATCTGCTTTAAAAAATGAATGAAATGGTTTTATTCAATTTATCTAAAAATCTACAGAATTTTTTTCGCAAGTTTTAATGTTTCATTACAAAATGGAACCTATAGTGTTAATTTTTATATGAAATAGGTGTTTCTTACTTGACAATTTTAGTTTATTCAATGGTCAAAGGGAGACAACCTAATTGCAGAATCTTTAAAAAAAAATGTTGTAAATTATATTTTGTTTATTTTTTGAAAGAGATATGATATCTGTGGTAGTGTGAAAGGGTGTTTTTCATTATGGGTCCCGTAAACTTACATTAAGGGTTACATCATGTGTGGAATGAATTTTGTGAATGTTTTTTTAGCTCACCTGGCCAAAGGCCATGTGAGCTATTGCCATCACTTGGCGTCCGTCGTCGTCCGTCGTCGTCGTTAACTTTTCTTCAAACTTCTTCTCCTCTGAAACGGCTGCACAGATTCAAACCAAATTTGGTCTGGTGGTACTTTAGGGTATCCCCCACAGAACTGATGTGGGGATTTTTGATTCGTCGAAAAACATGGCCGCCGTTGCTAAAAATAGACCAGGGGGGTTCAGACTACTGTTTTTGGCTTGTAAATCAAAAAGTATAAGAGATAGATGAAATCTGATGCCACGCTTCTGCTTCAGCATCAAAAGCTCTACAAAAGTCTTCATTGAGTCGAAGCTGTCAGATGACCCCTTATGGGAGTTACGGCCCCTTAAAGGTGAAAAATAGCATTTTTTCATGTTTTTGGCCTATGGAATGAAAACTATTGCAGATAGAGAGAAGCTGTTGCTTGCTTAAATGTTCAGCTCATTTAGCTCTACAAAAGTCTCCATAAGGTCAAAGTTGTCAGATGACTCCTTATAGGGGTTATGGCCCCTTAAAGGCAAAAAATAGAGTTTTTGGCCTATAGAATGAAAACTATTGCAGATAGAGAAAAGCTGTTGCTTGCTTAAATGTTCAGCTCGTTTAGCTCTACACAAACCTCCATAGGGTCGAAGTTGTCAGATGACCCCTTATAGGGGTTACGGCCCCTTAAAGGCAAAAAATAGTGTTTTTGGCCTATAGAATGAAAACTATTGCAGATAAAGAAAAGCTGTTGCTTGCTTAAATGTTCAGCTCATTTAGCTCTACAAAAGTCTCCATAGGGTCGAAGTTGTCAGATGACCCCCTATAGGGGTTACAGCCCCTTAAAGGCAAAAAATAGTGTTTTTGGCCTATGGAATGAAAACTATTGCAGATAGAGAAAAGTTGTTGCTTGCTTAAATGTTCAGCTCATTTAGCTCTACAAAAGTTTCCATAGGGTCAAATATGCCAGATGACCCCTTATAGTGGTTACGGCCCCTTAAAGGCAAAACATAGTGTTTTTGGCCTAAAGAAAGAAAACTTTTGCAGATAGAGAAAAGATGTTGCTTGCTTAAATGTTCAGCTTAATTAGCTCTACAAAAGTCTTTTTAGGGTCGAAGTTGTCAGATGACCCCTTTAAGGGGTTATGGCCCTTTAAAGGTGAAAAATAGTGTTTTTTGATTTGGAATGAAAACTATTGCAGATAGAGAAAAGCTTTTTATTGCTTAAACATTCAGCTCATTTAGCTATACAAAAGTCTTCAAAGGGTTGACATTAAGACCAGGTGAGCGATTCAGGCTCCTGGGAACCTCTTGTTTTTTTTTTATATCATCTTATCATTGTTCAAGTAAATGAAATTCAATTGTCAAGAGTTGACCCATTTGTTTTTAGCTCACCTGGACCGAAGGTCCATGTGAGCTATTGCCATCACTTGGCGTCCGTCGTCGTCTGTCGTCTGTCGTCGTCTGTCGTCTGTCGTCGTCTGTTAACATTTTACAAAAATCTTCTCCTCTGAAACTACTGAACAGAATTTAATGAAACTTGGTGTGAGTGGTCCTTAGGGTGTCCTGCACCAAACTTGTGTTTCGATTTTTGATCCGTCAAAAAACATGGCCACTGTTACTAAAAATAGACCAGGGGGGTCAGACTACTGTTTTTGGCTTGTAAATCAAAAAGTATAAGAGATAGATGAAATCTGATGCCACCCTACTGCTTCAGCATCAAAAGTTCTACAAAAGTGTCCATTTGGTCGAAGTTGTCAGATGATCCCGTATAGGGGTTACAGCCCCTTAAAGGTGAAAAATAGCGTTTTTTCATGTTTTTGGCTTATAGAATGAAAACTATTGCAGATAGAGAAAAGCTGTTGCTTGCTTAAATGTTCAGCTCATTTAGCTCTACAAAAGTCTCCATAGGGTCAAAGTTGTCAGATGACCCCTTATAAGGGTTACGGCCCCTTAAAGGCGAAAAATAGTGTTTTTGGCCTATAGAATGAAAACTATTGCAGATAGAGAAAAGCTGTTGCTTGCTTAAATGTTCAGCTCATTTAGCTTTACAAAAGTCTCCATAAGGTCCAAGTTGTCAGATGACCCCTTATAGGGGTAACGGCCCCTTAAAGGCGAAAAATAGTGTTTTTGGCCTATAGAATGAAAACTATTGCAGATAGAGAAAAGCTGTTGCTTGCTTAAATGTTAAGCTCATTTAGCTCTACAAAAGTCTCCATAGGGTCAAAGTTGTCAGATGACCCCTTATAGGGGTTACGGCCCCTTAAAGGCGAAAAATAATGTTTTTGGCCTATAGAATGAAAACTATTGCAGATAGAGAAAAGCTGTTGCTTGCTTAAATGTTAAGCTCATTTAGCTCTACAAAAGTCTCCATAGGGTCAAAGTTGTCAGATGACCCCTTATAAGGGTTACGGCCCCTTAAAGGCGAAAAATAGTGTTTTTGGACTATAGAATGAAAACTATTGCAGATAGAGAAAAGCTGTTGCTTTCTTAAATGTTCAGCTCATTTAGCTTTACAAAAGTCTCCATAAGGTCCAAGTTGTCAGATGACCCCTTATAGGGGTAACGGCCCCTTAAAGGCGAAAAATAGTGTTTTTGGCCTATAGAATGAAAATTATTGCAGATAGAGAAAAGCTGTTGCTTGCTTAAATGTTCAGCTCATTTAGCTCTACAAAAGTCTCCATAGGGTCAAAGTTGTCAGATAACCCCTTATAGGGGTTACAGCCCCTTAAAGGGAAAAAAAAGTGTTTTAGCCTATAGAATGAAAACTATTGCAGACAGAGAAAAGCTGTTGCTTGCTTAGATGTTCAGATCATTTACCTTTAAAAAAGTCTCCATAGGGTCAAAGTTGTCAGATGACCCCTTATATGGGTTACGGCCCCTTAAAGGGAAAAAATAGTGTTTTTGGCCTATAGAATGAAAACTATTGCAGATAGAGAAAAGCTGTTGCTTGCTTAAATGTTCAGTTCATTAAGCCCTACAAAAATCTTCATAGGTGTGAAGTCAGATGACCCCTTATAGGGGTTACAGCCCCTTCAAGGCAAAAAATAGTGTTTTTGGCCTACAGAATGAAAAATATTGAAGATAGAGAAAAGCTTTTTCTTGCTTAAACTTTCAGCTCATTTAGCTATACAAAAGTCTCAACAGGGTTCACATCAAGACCAGGTGAGCGATTCAGGCTCCTGGGAGCCTCTTGTTTTTTAACCTCTTTGATGCTCATATCCTTTCAAAAACGTCACTCATACTTTTCTTGGCTAAAATAAAAAAAAAAAAACCTTTATTTCTGCTGAAAGTCATTCTTATATACAGTAACAGGGAGGGTGCCAATTAGGTTTAAAGAATTGGGAATAATGGCTTAAGTAAAATGAAATTTTCTTACTCCACAGATTTCATACTAACTTTTGTCAACTTATAATATATGCATATAAAGATTTCCATTTCTTATGCAAGAATGGTGTGTGTGTTTACAAGTGATATTTTAAGTGCTATTGAGTCAAGAGGATATATGACTGTTTATTATTATAAAAATGTTAAGATTTCATTATTTTCCTGCATTTTTTGTGGCAGGGTCAGACCTGTTTACAGGGTTTTGGCATGCTAAGCACATTGTAGCATTGCTTTATTCCAAAATTCTGTATAATCAAAATTCTATATTTTGATAAATAAAAAATATAGAAACATGCATTGTTTATATTTATGTACTGCCTACAATAGTAAGAGTATCATCTCATGTTCAGGTGCATTTGTCCATCTTTTATCAGGTTTAAAATCTTAGGTTCCATTATTCCTTGGAAGATCACTATGCTATCATTATGTCTTCCCCCACTATGGTGGGGAAACGTATTGTTTTTGTCGTGTCTGTCTGTCCATCACAAAGATTGTCAGCGCAACTCCTCTGAAACTATTGAACTGAATTCAACAAAACTTGGTATATAGGAAGGACATCATATGTAGTTGTGCATATTACCAGGAAATTTTGATCCTCAAATTTTTGTGGGAGTTATGGCCCTTTGAACTTAGAAATTCGATGAAAATCCTCATTTATCATCTTGTCAGCGCAACTCCACTGAAACTACTGAACCGAATTCAACGAAACTAGGTACCATATGTTGTTGTGCATGTTACCAGAAAATTTTGATCCTCATATTTTTGTGGGAGTTATGGCCCTTTGAACTTAGAAATTTGCTGAAAGTCCTCATTTATCATCTTGTCAGCCCAACTCCACTGAAACTACTGAACCGAATTCAACGAAACTAGGTACCATATGTCGTTGTGCATGTTACCAGGAAATTTTGATCCTCATATTTTTGTGGGAGTTATGGCCCTTTAAACTTAGAAATTTGCTGAAAATCCTCATTTATGATCTTGTCAGCGCAACTCCTCTTAAACTCCTGAACCAAATTTAAAGAAACTTGGTATATAGGAAGGACACCATATGTAGTTGTGCATATTACCAGGAAAATTTGATTGTCAAATTTTTGTGGGAGTAATGGCCTTTTGAACTTATAACTTTTGGGGGAAACGGGGAGAGACATCGCTTTTGTAGGCAAACACTAACTTTAATTTTGAAACAATATACACCTGCATCAACTGTGAACATATTAAACCAACAAAAATCATCATAAAATTATGTCTCCTTCATCAATATGTGGGAGACATATTCTTTTTGTCGTGTCCGTCCGTCTGTCTGTCACAAAGTTTCTCAGCACATCTCCAAAACTACTGAACCAAATTCAACGAAACTTGGTATGTAGGAAGGACACCATATGTAGTTGTGCATGTTACCAGGAAATTTTGATCCTCAAATTTTTGTGGGAGTTATGGCCCTTTGAACCTAGAAAATTGATGAAAATCCTCATTTATCATCTTGTCAGCGCAACTCCTCTGCAACTGCTGAACCGAATTCAATGAAACTTAGTATATAGAAATGACACCATATGTAGTTGTGCATGTTACCAGGAAATTTTGATCCTCAATTTTTTGTAGGAGTTATGGCCCTTTGAACTTAGAAATTTGATGAAAATCCTCATTTATCATCTTTTCAGCGCAACTCCTCTGAAACTACAGAACTGATTTCAACGAAACTAGGTACCATATGTCGTTGTGCATGTTACCAGGAAATTTTGATCCTCATATTTTTATGCCCCATCTACGAAAGTAGAGGGGCATATAGTGTTCGGGTCTGTTCGTTTGTCTGTCCATCCCAAATCCCAAATTTGCACTTAGTGACATATGCCACATCAATCATATTGGTATGGTAGGTGCATCTAGTGATGATAAGAACATTGCATGTTTCGGATGATGGATGTGACCTATATTTTCTGCATGAATAATCATGTATAGAAAAATGGTTAAAGTCTATTCCCTCTAACTGACAAGTGCTACATCAACCATATTGGTATGGTATGTGTACCTAGTGATACTAAGCACAATGCATGCTTCGGATGCTGGCAATGACCTATATTTTCCGCATGAATGACCACTTATAGAAGAATGGTTGAAGTCCATTCATCCTTACTGACAAGTGCAATACCAACCAAATAGGTATGGTAGGTGCACCTAGTGATACTTAGCACAATGCATGCTTCGGATGCTGGATGTGACCTTTATTTTCCACATGGATAGCCTCATAAAGAAGACTGGTTATAGTCCATTCCCACTTACTGACATGTGCCACATCTACTCTATTATTATGATAGGTGCACCTAGTGATGCTTAGCACAATGCATGCTTCGGATGCTGGATGTGACCTATATTTTCTGCATGAATGACCACTTATAGAAGAATGGATAAAGACCATTCCTTTTTACTGACATGTGCCACATCAACTATATTGGTATAGTAGGTGCACCTAGTAATGCTTAGCACAATGCATGCTTCCGATGCTGCAGTGACCTATATTTTCCGCATGATTGACCACTTATAGAAGAATGGTTAAGTTAAAGTCCATTCCTTCTGACTGACAAGTGCCTAAATAGCAACCATGTTGATGCTTTAGTAATTGCTGAATAAAATAAATGTTGCGAGATGGGGCATTATGTCTTTTGGACATATTCTTGGTGTGGGAGTTATGGCCCTTTGAACTTAGCATATTGCTGAAAATCCTCATTTATCATCTTGTCAGGGCAACTCCTCTGAAACTACTGAAACAAATTCAATGAAACTTGGTATATAGGAAGGACACCATATGTAGTTATGCATGTTACCAGGAAATTTTGATCTTCAAATTTTTGTGGGAGTTCTGGTCCTTTGAACTTAGATATTTTTTGGGAAACGGGGTGAGACATTGTTTTTGTAGGCAAAAACAAACTTTAATTTTACTTAGGTTTTCAACATTTTTATGGTCATTTTCCTCCAATTTTGTTCAACATCTAAACTCATCATTTAAACTGATTGCTGCATTACTGGTCTCTCAGATTTACAGTTGTGGTTAAAGAGATACATGTATAACAATTCTGTTATTGAAACAAACATGGCACAACACCCAGCAGCCTAATAAAAATTACGAATAATTATAGTACTTGTAGACAAAAGATTTTTTTTTTGTTCAGTATACATTTGTACCTCTCAGCATTTTGCTGATTTTGAAAAGAAGAAAGAAATTAGGTCAGCCTATTATGTCTTGGTATTTTGAATTGTACTACTCTAACTTCACCTAATTCTGAACTACCCTGTTCTGTATTGCTGTGAAGAAAACCTGATTACATTTATAGTGCAAGGCAGACAATATTAAGTCTACAGAAATGCTTTACTCAAAAGTTAAAATGTGAAGAAGGTAGTAATAAAGCAAGTCACAAAGATTACATTGATGAAGCTTAAACACAGTTGTCTGAATCTGGATCATTCTTTTACTACCCAAGCTCTAGTTTAATTATGTGATACCCTGTGTATTGGTTGGTGCATGTTTTGCACTGGTTATGGATAATAACAAAACATGTAAAGGGGATTGAATAACATGTTAAGCTGTAAAGTACAATCAAAGTAAGGTCATAAGGTCAAGTTTGATTTCCAGCCAAATCTGAGAATCAAGATGATAACAAAATTACTTCAAAATATGGGATGGTCAAAATATCTCAAATGTCCTTAAAGAAAAAGTCCAGTCGATTTGTGCAGGTTTTTGGCGAAATTGCTCAAAGTATGGTAAAAGCATGAAATTTGGCATGGTGGTAGAAAATAGCATACTAAACAATATTAGCTATGGACCCAACTCAAAAATTCTAAATGGCGGCCATTTTCAAGATGGCCCGTCTAATGGAATATAAAATTACGAAATAAATCAAATAAAAATTCATTAAAAAATGTACCTTGAAGATAAACCCACCAAATTGTGTAGGACAGCAGTGCAAAATATTCTAAAGAATATAGTAGAAAATGGTTTGTCTTATATTGAAAACGGCTGTCATTTTGAAGATGACAGCCTCAGAAATAGCATATATATCTACATTATGAAATCATGTTTTATTCAAAGTTATTTATGCCCCCAAACATGAATGAATGCAATTGATAAGTGCTCAAACAAATTTAAAAGAAGAGTAAAAGGAATCTCTATTCTGTTTGAAGATATTAGACGGGGAGTGTACAGAAATATTTACATATCTAGCTAATCGGAGTAAAATTGTGTTTAGATGTGAATATTGTCATATAAGCACCTGAAACAATGACATATATTCAGCCTGCTGCAGACTACCTTTATAAAGACTGTTCATTGCCATCTTAAAATGAAAATATCAAAGCCATAAAGACCATGAAAACTGACCAATGCCAGACTCATAATTTAAATGTATGTCATTGTTTAAATCGAATCCTAAAAAAAACAGCTTAAATACTCAAACCCATGACACAGTGGAACTCCCACAACTTGACAAGATTGGAAAAAGAATACATAATTTAAGTTGTTAAAAAGGGAGGCTAAATCGATTGTAAAAACTACAGAGCATTGTTGTTACTAAATCCTTAACAGAATAATTCTATGTCGTATTAAAGCAACTTCAGACAAAAAACTGCAAGACCAGAATTGATTGAAAAAAAAAAGAAAAATCTTGCATTGAACAGATAGTCAACCTGCACATCAAGCAGCCAATTCAATGAAACAGTTTCCTTTATTACATCTATTACATAGACTTCGAGGAAGCTTTCGTTATCCTTGATCGAGAAATTTTGTGGAGACTTCTTGCGATCTTTGGAATTCCAAACAGAATTGTTACACCAATAACGAATATGTACAGCTCTAGGAACGAAATGCCAGGTAGTGCACCTGCGAGATACAAGTAAAGAATTTGAAATACGTCCAGGTTTTAGACATGGCCGTTTACTTTTCTTTTCTTTGTTTCTTTTGGCCATGAATTGATTGGATGATTAGAAAATCACACCAGAGAAGAGGAAATGGAATCCACCATATGTAAGAAAACATCTTTGAAATGGTTGAAAATGCTTCAAAACAGGAGTACGTATAAAAAGAGGAGACCATAATGAGAATTCACAAAAACAACATCAATATCAGCGAAATAGATGCACTCACAAAAAAAAAAAGAACAAGACTCACATTGAGAGAATAACATTTTAATTTATATATATATAGAAATGGTGATTAACAACTTTGGTGCAACAGATGATGAAACGGCCCTGGAATGCCTGAAAAGTATGGGAATCAAAGCAAGTATTTGTAAAGAAAAAGCAAAGTAAATTAAGCAGTAACTATAAATCATAGATCTGTATTTAGCATACAGGGCTATGGTTAGATCGCGCTTGCTGTACGGGTCAGAAACATGGAGCCTCACAATGGTAAACATGCAGAAACTTCAGGTATTCAGATACAAATGTCTCTGATCCATCCAAAAGATCGCCTAAAAAAATACCAACGAAAGCAGGCAAAAAAACACCTATTGTTCTCGAAATAAAGAAGGGTAAGCGGAAGTGGCCAGGGAGCAACCATTTGATTTTTATGGGGATGGGGCCTATGGAGATGCTCTGTCTGGATTTTTTTTTGCATGCACTTTTAAATTTTTAAAGGTACAATAATGTTTCAGCACAAAACACAGTCCTGCCTTTCTTTCAATTCAATGTACTGTCATGCCTTTTTATGTCTCCCCTTCCCAGAAGGGGGAGACATATTGTTTTTGTGTCAGTTCTTCTTATTCTTCTTCTCATACAAAGCGTGTCCTGGCCATAACTTTTTTATCCTTTGAGATAGGGCTTTGATATTTGGCATGTGGATGTATCATCATGAGACAATGTGTCGCGTACCAGAATGACCTTCATATGACTTTGACCTTTGACCTTAAGGTCAAATTAAAGCTAATTTTACATGCAGAGTATGTCCTGGTCATAACTTTTTATCCTTTTATATTTGGCATGTGGATGTTTTGCCATGAGACGTGTCGCATACCAGAATGACCTTCACATGATCTTGACCTTTGACCTCAAGGTCAAATTAATGCTCTTTTTATATCCAATGTGTTCCAGGCCATTACTTTTTTGTTCTTTGACATAGGGCTTTGATATTTGGCATGTGGATGTATCACCATGAGACGATGTGTCCTGTGACCTCAAGGTCAAATTAATGCTAATTTTATGTACAAAGTGTGTTCTGGTCATAACTTTTTATCCTTTGATATTTAGCATGTGGATGTTTTGTCATGAGACAATGGGTCACGTACCAGAATGACCTTCATATGACCTTGACCTTTGACCTCAAGGTCAAATTAATGCTTTTTTACACCTAAAACATGTCTGGGCCATATATATTTTAATCCTATTCAAAAGGCTTTGAATTTTCACATTTTATGTGTCATCATGGGAACAATGTGTCACCGACCTTAATGACTTTGACCTGTGACTTCAATGTCAAATAAATGCTAATTTGACATGCAAAGCCTTCCAGGCCATAACTTTTTTATCCTTTGACATAGGGCTTTAGAATGTAGATGTATCATTATTAAAAAAATTGTTGTACAATGTATATCATTGTGACTTTGACCTCAAGATTGAACTAGTGTTATCCAAGGAAGGGGAGACATCAGTTTTAGTGTGCTAAAACAGTTTTTCCTAGTTATTTCTGGATTTTTGCCATCCTGCCTTTTTTATTTTAAATTTCACCATAGCCATCCCCCGCATAGGAAAAACCAGGCACTACAATGGACATTACAAGGAAAAAGAAAATAAAGGGGTGACCTTGACTGACATGGAGGAGATACAAGAAAAAAATGATTGAAAATGGTTACATGTGGAGCAGCATCAACTTTCAAAGGACAGAGGAAGATTAAGAAGCATTGCCAGAAGCCTATACTCCATTGGGGGTAAAATGTCTCAAGTCAAGTCGTAAATATTAGGGTCCATAAATGTAGTACCCCTATTGCAGGCTGGACAAATTAATACACATATGAATAAACAGAGTGACACCTGAAAAAATGCTTATATAATTCTTCAAAAGGTAGGCTTTAAAAATAACATATCGAGGTTATAGATATAAATAATTCTGCCATACTATATTAAACAACGTTAACAACTTAACATCTAAAGACAATTTTACCACAATCACATTGATATGATTATATCTGCAGTATATTCCTGTATA
The DNA here is from genome assembly GCA_963971305.1 of Arcuatula senhousia. Lineage (NCBI taxonomy): Eukaryota > Metazoa > Mollusca > Bivalvia > Mytilida > Mytilidae > Arcuatula > Arcuatula senhousia. The sequence goes on from OZ020315.1 coordinate 32,179,577, forward strand.
CTCCCCGCCTGATACCTTCAAACATAATCAGGATTATATTCATACATCCTATCTAATTTGATTTAGCACATAAACATTGTTGTTTGGACCTATTTGGGTCATAATTTACCTTAAATAAAAGATGATATGATTTCATAGGTATATATGCTATTTTGAGGCGGCTATCTTTAAAATGGCAGCCATTTTGAAGATAAGGCAAACCATCTTCTAATATATTGTTCAACATAGTTTGCACTGCCATTATACATGATTTGATGCTTTTATCTTCGAAGCAGAATTTTTAATGAATTTTTATTTGATTCATTTTGTAATTCTATATTCCATCTTGCTACCTTCTTGAAAATGGCTGCCATTTTGACTTTTTGAATTGGGTCCATAGCTAATATTGTTTAGTATGCCTTGTTCTACCACTATGCTAAATTTCATGCTTTTACCATCTTTTGAGCTTTTTTTCACAAATCGACTGGACTAAAATAATAAATCATGGCTTAGACACACTGCACCTGACTAGGTTATGACATTAAAAACCAAGAAGCTCCCTGGAACCTGAATCACTTGCCTGATCTATAGGAGTTTCTATTATCAGGCATCTAAAATGGGTCAATCATACAGATTTATTAGATGAACATTACTGCAAGCATGGTCTTTTCTGGAACCACAATAAATTTCATACCATAATTTCTAAACTTTTCAGGGCATAACCCTAAGAAAATGTCATCTAACAGCTTGGGTCTAATAGACTTGTACAACTTCTTGAGCTGAACATTTTTTTTCTTTTACAGGGCATAACCCCTATAAAGATGTCATCTGACTATTTGGGTCTAATGGAACCTTTATCAATTCTTAAGCTGAACATTCAGGCCAGCATCAGCCATTCTCTATCTTCTGCAAAAGTTCTCATTTTATAAGGCAAAATCAGTTTTCAACATCTGACAACTTAAACCTCAACGAGACATTTGTAGAAAATTAAATTCCAATAAGCCTAATACCCATCAAATTTTTCCTATCTCTAATATTTTTTTGAGTTATAAGCAATTTTAAATGATTTAACCATATATACATATGTATTCATTTTAAAGCAACAGTGGCAAAAATGTTTTTTTATGGATCAAAATTTGTAGCTTTGTGTACAAATGCCCTAAGGATCAATCATACCAAGTTCTTCAAATTTTGTTGGAGGTGAGCTAAATTTGTGATTTGAACCAGATTTTGCTTTGAGTGACCCAAGTTACACAAAATAATAACAAAGAAATACAGTCAAGGTCTTTTATGAAACATTAACTATGACTGTAAGAACTTAATTTATTTGGTGGCATTTAAGATATTGAAATCATTGTATTCATGCAAGACTTGACATTATTTTTATCAACCAACAATACATAAATCAACAAATAATAAAGCCAGTGTCAGTTAATCATGTTTGGGTTTCTTCTTCAAGACTTCTTGGTCTGGTACTGATGAGAACTGGAACAGAGAAAGACATCTAGTACATATAAATCATGGAACAGAGATGAAAGTACCTATAAATCATATAATAAAAATGATTTTTTTTTTTTTTAAATTATAAACATATTTATATTATATATCTTACATTACTGTGGATTCATTTATTTTCGTTGGTATCAATTTTCGTGGTTTGATGAAAAAGAATCAGTTCGTGGATTCTTAAATTCGTGGTTTTGAAGACTACAGAATACAGATCAATGTAAAATTTCCTTTGTTAGGGGTATCAATTTTCGTAGGTAAAGGTCACCCACGAAAATTGATACCCAATGAATAATAATGAAACCACAGTATATGGTAATCATATGTTAATGAACTTCATCATTAATGCAATATTCATGTAATATCTGTTAAAAGAACAAGAATCTTTTGTGTTTTTTTAAGTAACAATTTCTAGAATGATCATACTGATGGAACCTATTTGTGTTCATTTGAGCAAGTTAGCAAATTTTACGTGTTGAAAAAAAAAATATGAAAGACAACCATTATTAGAGCTTGGGCAGCAACTATTCTAAAACATTGTAGGTTTAATATACTAGCTGTCTTCATTGTAGATTTTAAAAATTAAAAGTAATGTACATGTAGTGTTTATGTTTACTGCCGTCTCTGTGGAAATTGTATCATGGGCATTATTCCACATCTCATTATAATCCTCTGAATAACTATAAAGTACTTGGTGTTGGGCTTATATGTATCCTGTGATTATTATGATATTACAAAATGAATAGAAAATTTATATATAAGAAAATAGATATTATTAACATTTTGAAGTACATGTAGTTATAAATAGCATTAGTTTTTGTTTTCCATGTATCGGTTTACATTAATTGAGAGTATATGATTTATATGCCATCTAAATAAATCTTACTTTAGATATCCTTTTTCTGATATCAGAAACAGACTGGTTTACAGCCTTTTCTACTGGTGTTTGTTCTGGTTTCTTATATTCCTCAGGTACTAATGCTGGTCCTTGTTTACTCCCCAGCACCACAGCATTTTTCCTTAACTCTTTCCCTAGCTCATCATTATTAAATTCTGGTTTCTTTGCACTTATATTAGGCTTTGCCTTCGTAACAGATAACATTTGCCGGGGAACGAATTTAGGCGCTGAACCTTTTTTTTCAAAGTTTTTGACAACAATTTTTTCAGCTTTTCCACCTGGATGTTCAATCACTTTCTGATATTTTGGATGATTTAGATTTTGCTGCTTGCTTTTAATACGATTTGCAGTCTTATTGACATGAGATTCATCTTCAATTCTATTTCCACTATTGTCAGTTTTGGTTTTGTCTATAGAACTATTTACATCACTTTTATTCTTTGTAAAATTACTGTTTTGATTATTGAGGTTTGTATGGTTTTTAACAGATTCCTGATATGAATGGCTACTTACACTCCATTGACCATGGCATTGATTATCATAACCAGAATCATTTCTATCATTCTGAATATTTGTCCTTGCATCAAAATCGGGAGGATAGGGAGCATTTGCTGTGGGGACTCGAGCAAAATCAAAGTTTCGTGAATGTTTGTTATGGTTTGAATAATTTGGAAAGTGTTCCCTCATTGGTGGAGGAGGTATCACAAGTGTATGCTGGGGAGGTTCTTGGTAGTCATGGTAATTTGAGGATGATGGGTAATTTGTTTCCTGCTTTTGGTAATTTGTCCAATTCTGATCACATGATTTTGTTTGGGTTACACTGTTTCTATGGTGATCTGAATGTTGTCTGGTTTCATTCTGATTGAAATGGCTTTCATGTTGTGATGGGTTATGGGAAGTTTCACCACCATGGTCTGACAATGTTGGAATTCTAGTTTGAATTCTCTCATTGCTGTGTTTTGACACTGGAACTGAAGAATCCCCTGAATTGCTCTGTGAATGTTCTGTGACTTTAGATGAGCTGGCATTTTTTCCTGAAATTAGAATTCAAGTAAACATTGCAATTAGAAGTGCAGGTGGATATCCATAAAATCTAGACATCATAGTTCTTATTTTACTGACTTTTGAGTGAAGCTTTAACTACAACATCAGCAAAACATAGATTAAAACAACAAAAAAACTTTAAATCAAAGTCTGTAATACTTTTTATACTGAAAATGTACATAATTATGCATGATATAAATTTTCAAAATTACATGGTTAAAAAGGCAACATTTCTCAACAAACAATGGTTGTTCATTGTGGTTTTTCTAAATTACTGCTTGTTTTGAGAGCTGTGTCACGTACACTTATTCCACATCTAATTATTTTCTATTTATAAGTTATATAATAAGCATTTTTATCCTAGTTACTGTAGAATTACCCATCATTCTTAGTCTTGCTGCTACAGCTTTTCGTCTGTCCTGTAACTTTTCTCTAGTTTCCTCCACAGTTTCATACTCTGGAGCATATGTCACCTGAAGTACCCCTCCAAAGAAGGACCAATCATCTAGCTTCTTCTTTGCATGTCTGTTAAATGGAATAAATAGACAACTAACATTTATAATGTTGCTGTTTCAGATAAAGAATATTGGCAAAAATTTAATATATTGTGAGCAAGCCAACAAAAGGATATCCTCTGTTTAATAATCATGATTATGGACTCTGTATTGCCAAACTAGAGGCTCCCAGGAGCCTGAATCGCTCCAGGGGTTCAAATCAGGATTTGCAAGCTAAAGGTCCAGGACCTTTAAGAATAAAAGGTTAAAGGTCCACCTGATGACAATAAAAAGTCCTCAATAGGAGTCACTATAAATAAAGGCAGTTCCAGGACTTTTGCAAATAAAATCTAAAAGGTCCTGAACCAAAAATGGAAGGTCCCAGACCTCGGACTAGTCCTAATTTGAACCCCTGCGCTCACCTGATCTCTTATGCTAAAGCATCTTACCTAGTTTGCAACATGGTCTACATGTACTTTGTAAGTAATATTAAAGAAACTAGTAAGGATAGAAACATTTTTAAGAGAAAGAATACAAAGTTTACAAAGCTTTCCATTTGAAAAATAAACAAACAAGTTGAAATTGATTGAAAAAACACTTATATAGGGATAACTCTTAAAGGATGATCTGACAATTTTGCAATGCTAACTATTCCTCTAGCTCTTATGGCTTTTAAGATAAAGTCCAAAAACTGTTAAAATGGTCAATTTTGACAATTAAGGGGAAATAACTCCTATAAGGAGACATCCCACAACTTTGATACGTTGGAGAGTTTTGTAGAGCTTTTGATGCTGAAGAAGGTTGGTTGCTTCAGATTTTCTCTATCTCTTATACTTTTTGAGCTATAAGCTAAAAACTATGGTCTGACCCCCTTGATCTATTTATAGTAACAGCCCATGTTGGTTTGTCGACGTTCACAAATTTCACAAACTTGGATGAGGACATCCTAAAGATCAAGTGTACAAAGTTTCAAAGCAATCCCATCAGTGGTTTCAGAGAAGAAGATTTTTAAAAATCAGTTAAAATTGATAGAAAAATCAGTTAAAGGGGAATACCTCTTAAACAGTTGATCTGACAATTTTGACCCTGAAGTCATTTTTGTAGAACTCAATAAGCTGAACAATTTTGCAATGCTAACTTTTCTTCTAGCACGTACAATTTTCAAGATAAAGTCCAACAAGAGGCTCCCAAGAGCCTGAATCGCTCACCTGGTCTCGATGTCGACCCTAAAAAGACTTTTCTAGAGCTAAATGAGCTGAACATTTAAGCAAGTAACAGATTTTCTCTATCTACTATAGTTTCCATTCTGTAGCCGTAGGCCCAAATCATGAAAAAACGTTATTTTAAGGGCCATAACCCCCATAAGGCGTCATCTGACAACTCTGACCCTATGAAAACTTTTGTAGAGCTAAATGACTGAACATTTAAGCAAGCAACTGCTTCTCTCTATCTGCTATAGTTTTCATTTTATAGGCCAAAACATGAAAGAACGTTATATTAGGGGCCGTAACCCCTATAAGGGGACATCTGACAACTTTGACCCTATGGAGACTTTGGTAGAGCTAAATAAGCTGAACATTTAAGCAAGCAATAGCTTCTCTCTATCTGCAATAGTTTTCATTCCATAGGCCAAAAACATGAAAAAACGTTATTTTAGGGGCTGTAACCCCTATAAGGGGTCATCTGACAACTTTGACCCTATGGAGACTTTTGTAGAGCTAAATGAGCTGAACATGTAAGCAAGCAACAACTTTTCTCTATCTGTCATAGTTTTCATTCTATAAGCCAAAAACATGAAAAAATGCTATTTTTCACCTTTAAGGGGCCATAACCCCTATAAGGGGTCATCTGACAACTTTGACCCTATGGAGACTTTTGTAGAGCTAAATGAGCTGAACATTTAAGCAAGCAACAACTTTTCTCTATCTGTCATAATTTTCATTCTATAAGCCAAAAACATGAAAAAATGCTATTTTTCACCTTTAAGGGGCTGTAACTCCTATAAGGGGTCATCTGACAACTACGACTCAATGGAGACTTTTGTAGAGCTTTTGATGCTGAAGCAGTAGTGTGGCATCAGATTTCATCTATCTCTTATACTTTTTGATTTACAAGCCAAAAACAGTAGTCTGACCCCCCTGGTCTATTTTTAGTAACGGCGGCCATGTTGTTTGAAAGGCGGTCACCATTTGTGCAATCTTGGTAGAGGACATCCCATAGATGATGTGTGCAAAGTTTCAAAGCAATCCCTTCAGTCGTTTCAGAGGAGAAGATTTTCAAAGAAAAGTTAACGACGACGGACGACGACGACGACGGACGACGACGGACGACGACGGACGCCAAGTGATGGCAATAGCTCACATGGACCTTCGGTCCAGGTGAGCTAAAAACTGTGAAAATGGTCAATTTTGACGATTATAGGGAAATAACTCCTATAAGGAGTCATCCCACAACTTTGACTCAATGAAGAATTTTGTAGAGCTTTTGATGCTGAAGAAGGTAAGTTGCTTCGGATTTTCTCTATCTCTTATTCTTTTTGAGCTTTAAGCTAAAAACTATGGTCTGACCCCCTTGTTCTAATTTTAGTAACGGCGGCCATGTTGATTGGTCGATATTCACAAATTTCACAAACTTGGTAGAGGACATCCTAAAGATCAAGTGTACAAAGTTTCAAAGAAATCCCATCTGTGATTTCAGAGAAGAAGATGTTTGAAGAAAAGTTAACGACGGACGACGGACGGACGGATGCCAGACGCCTAACAATGACAATAGCTCATATGACCCGAACTAAGTCCAAATGTCTTTACTGAATGATACTGGAGCACAACGAAATTTCTTCATGCACATCTCAATAGGATGTACTTCCTTCATGTAAAGTTTCATCAAAATTCATCCATTGGTTTAGGAAGAGTTTGGCTTACAAGGTATGTGTACAGACAAGCAGACAGGATGATTCATATATTCCCCACCCCCCATCCAGGGAGTGTGTGTAATATTTTTTTCATATCAAAAACATCAAACAAATTGCCAGATTTCATTATTAGCACTCCACATGGTTGAATCCATCAGCTCTGGGTTCAATCTCCCTTTTACAAACTTTATGGGTCAAAAGTTTCTTTTTCATTTACTTCAAAATTACATGCATAGCCTACTTTACAGTATGTAAAAGGCTATTGCAGTAATGTTGGGATATTATATTTAGTGTACCCTCCCTATATTAAAACATGTATTACATGTGGTTTTAAAACCTGCTATACTATCAGTATTCTCATTTCTTTTTATAATTTTGTGTCTGTCCAAAAAATAGTTCAATCCAAGGCCCCCCCATCCATTGCCATCACCTTTGAAATAAAATAATATGGATTCATTTATTTTCATGGGTACCATTTTTTTGTTTTGTTTGGTGATAGAGAAGTATATCTGGGAGTATAAAATTCTGTGTTTCAAGGCCACCCATGAAAATTGATACCCCACAAATGATAATGAAACCACAGTAGTTTTATTATATCTCTTACCTTGCTGACTGAATTCTTTTGAACTTGACCAACATAACATCAGTAAACTGATCAGTTGTAGGGAAATCATCCAGCATCCTGTATTCCTCTACAGCTCCATGAAGGGCACACAATTTGATCAGCTCCTGTGTTGTTCCCATGGCTGGTACACCCTGGAAAAGTAAATACTTGGACTCCTGATTGATAGTGTACACCTAAAAGAGAAAGTCCCATTTTTTTATTATTATTATGTACATGATGTATACCTTTAGAATTACAGATTCATGAAAATGATAGATAGATATATGTTCATTTGCTTTTCTCTTAGCAAATTAGTCATAACAGTTGCAATGAATTCTTATACTCATTTATAATTTACTGAAGAATTTTTAATATATTGGCATTCAATTTTTTCTGTTTGATTTAGAAATGATGGTAGAGCTTAAAGGTTTCATTATCATTGTGCTTCAGAACAGCTGTGGATACAGGTCTACATGTGTACATGTGGCTTAACTTTCCATTATTTAAAGATTGCAGATGATACTTTGGACTGTTTCCTTTCTTAAATTTAAAACATACTGGTACATTGTCATAATTGTATGTCTTCTGAATTGGGATTTTTTTTATTATAAGTGTCCAGACCGTGGACCAGTCCGGTGAAAAAATTACAAATTAGCCTTCGGTCCGGTGAATTTGTTCAAATTTACAATCAAAATGTTCAGTCAGTCCAGCAGACCTTTGTTATTTTTCAGGCAAGAATTTTCAACTTTCGGGAAGACTGATGTGTGTGTGTTACGAGTTCAATTCCCTTTTTGATGCCCTGGGCCATACAGGCAGTCAGCTGCTCTAATTGTGGAGGAAACAGGAGTAGGCAAAAACATAGATATCAATAATTATAATAAATCAAATATATTTAGATTTATGCCAAAAACAAACAAACCAAAAGATCTTAAATAGGTGCATGTAACTGACAAACCTAATTACAGATTTTATAAAGTACAATTTGCTATGTACAAAGCCATGAAAGCAGGATTCCATCCACTACTTGAGAGGTAATTCAATTTGTGTTTTATAAAGAACAAGTATCCCGTATTTATATAGTTGTAGTGGTTTTTTTCAGGTCTTGAGTATGGCTCAGAACATTTTCTTTAAAAATTAAAAAAAAATACATTATAAATGGCATAGTTTTTTACCTATTATTCAATAAATGCAGAGCCTTAAAATTAGCACATAAAGAATAGCACAAAGCATCATGTAGCCTAGATATAAATAAGTCTAAGGTGATTTTCATTAATTCTAATAGTTAATTAATTTAGATCTCTTTTTTTTCCTGTTCAGGCTTAATCATAATTGAATGTAACATAAGATTTGAAGCCACAATTTCATGTAAGAGTGTTACTGTTACTGATATTAGCCTAAAATTGTAGTGGACAAAAAATATATCTTTGAAAATCTAGATGTCATTAAATGCACAGGACCCACAAGCAAAGCTAGTTTGTGTTCATTTTTGAATACGAAAAAGATAATACTAAATAAAATTACTTTTAACTTGGGAAATGTCACAGGATTAACCTGCCTCATATTATAAATTACAGGACAGGTTGATAAGCTTCCACAGGGAGCAATAATGGTAAAAATGTCAATATTCTAGTTGATCTATGAGATGAATTTTCCTTCAAAGTCCGGTTTAGCATGCTTGTTTTCCCGAACTTTCGATGTCTTTTTAAAGCTTTTTCTTTGAAAATTTAAGACGTCAATTAACGCACACATAACCAACAAGAAAAGCTAGTTTGTTTTTATTTTCAGACTAAAATAAATGAATACAATTAGTTGTAACTTCCAGAGCGTCACAGGTTTAACCTGCCTCATATATAATTATTGTGATGATGTGAAATAAAGAGTGACAAAACGTTATGGTCATGAATGATTTGATGTCCATTCCATCATCCATTCCTGATTTTCATATTTGCCATAACAATAACAATAAGTTTTCCAAAAAATCTGTCAAAGACAAAAATGGCCGGGTTTCGTTAAACAGGAAGTAGTTGAGCAACATACCTGAAATCGTATCCCACGTTATGGGAACCCACCCTGATGCTGTATACCAAATTTATATCAAGTGGCTGTGATTAGTAGTTGCTGAGAAAACTGTTACAAAAATTTCTTCCCCTGGCCCGCCCGCCTGCACGTCGCCCGACATTCACCATTTTATAACCCGGATTTTTCACTCCGTGAAATCTGGCAAAAAATATGGGATTTTTTTATTTGTCATAGACCTGCAGGGGTGGATCCAGAAATTTTCGAAAGGGGGGGGGGTTCCACATACTGAGTTCTGTGGGCCAAAGGGGGGGTTCCAGACAAATTTGCTGAAAATCTTCACAAAAATTTAAAAATTTTGGAGGAAAGGGGGGGTTACGACCCCCGAAACCCCCCCTCTGGATCCGCCACTGACCTGTATATTTGATAGCTTTGCAACTTGTTAATCAGTTAATTGTCATGTACATTGTATTTGTGTGAAAATATCACTGGTTGATAAATGAGAGTTAGTTTATTTTAATAACTTCTTTTATGCCTTTCTATGGAATTAATCATATTAAATTACATGTACATCAAATACAGAAAAGATAAAGGAATATTTGTGTGAAAATTTCATTTAATTTGGTTGAGAAATTAACTTTTTATGACAATTTAAAGTGAAAAATATACTAAAATTTTGTAAAATATTGTAAATCAAATCAAATATTTAATAGCACAAACTCATAGATCAGTACTGTTACTGTACATGGTTAAGGCACAAAGTAATAAATGAAACATACAAATGTAATATAAATTTTTATGTTATAAATTGTAGTTATAATTATTTAGTGATATAATAAGCAAATTAAAGCAAACAATACAGCCAATTGCATTAAGTTTTGTCAGTATGACATATCATTTTCTTAGTTCAAAGCATTTTAAAATAAATGCAGATGTAAGTTTCAGATTTGGTATCAAAATAAGAAGCTCGGCAGGGAATTGTTATTTATTGAGAGATTTAATTTTTGAAAGATAAAAATAAGGGTAGTATGGGCTCTTTTGAAACTCCTCTAAAGTGTTAAAGGTTATAAAGGTTATTTTAACACATAAAAAATCTCAAAACTTTTAAGGATGGCTGTAAAAAAGAATCACGTTAAAATCTTTTACAGGAAGACTTTTAACAAGGCTCTATGACAAACGTGATGACTTCAACTTTCCAATCGTTAACTTTCCCTTCTTGTGTAGCAACATTGACCGTCCGCTCCAGCTTATGGAGTTTACGTATCTCAATTGATTCGTTACTCCAAAGCATGGGGAACTTACATCGATTTCCTTAACAGAGTGACACGTCTGATGCAAAAATTGCTCACAAAGGGTTATGTTGCTCCTCCGTTGCTGTCTTCACTCAAGAAATTTTACGGAAGACATCATGCACTTATAGACAAATATGGGATTTCGATCTCTCAGATTAGTGCAGATGTTGGTTTGTCATAGGGTTTTGTTTTGTCTTCCTTTACCGGCTTTGACACGCTGAATGGACTATTGGCAACGCGACAGGTGTGCTATGGCAAGCAGGAACTGCTTACTCTTCTGGAGCATCTGAGTTCACTCTTGTTTCGACTGGAGTTCGCGTTGTTGATTGATGTTCAGTTGTTTTGTGTTGCCGTGTTTTACATGTTGTCTGTTTTTGTCCCTTTCTTGTTGGTGTTTACTGGTTTTGTCTCTGCCCTTTCGGACTTTTGACAATCGGATAACCCATTGGTACCTCTGCTTCTTTGAGATATTACAGTATAGAGTCGTACTTTTCAAATTGTTTATTTTGTACGAAATCTCGTTTTTTTGCATGAGATATTGTGAGATAATTTACAGGTCTATAAAAAAAAGGCCGCGGCTACAATTACCCTCTACGGGTAACAATAAAAAAAATTTATTGTTACCCCCTTCACTAAAAACAGAAACGGTTCCCGGATACGGCACCTTTTTCGTCCGGAATTTTGAAGAGTAACAATAAGAAAAAAAAAATAGGATTACCCCCCTTATTGTTACTCGCCAAATGAAAAAAAAATGTCTCAAAAATTAAATTGTTTTATTTTAAGTTATGTTTGTATTCAGAATAACATACATTTTTCATTTTTGTTTATGATGACTTACGTTGTTTATGGTGGTGCCTTCAATCCAAGACACTTTAAATGGTGCCATTCCAGGCACCCGTCGCAAACAAAAGCCGAGAACAAATGCACGTCGACACAACCATTCAGCTTCTTCTTTTTTGTCGGTAATTCTTTTTTTTTAGAATTAGCCATGCGCTGTTTATAAAGTGTTTTTTATCCTGTTTATATTGATATTCTCATCCAAGATCTTAATGTTAATCGTGTGAACGTCTTTTATGTTGGTCTCTGCCACTACACCGCCATCCAAGAGGCTTTGAATGTTGACGTCCTCTTTGATCACCCAACTCAACATTGCTGTAAAAAAGGAATAGATCAAGAGTTTGTGGAAATGACGTAACGTCGTTAGTTTGTCCTGAAAATGAAATTCCATAAAAATGAGAAACAGTTCTCCATTTGGCGAGTAACAATAAGGGGGGTAATCCTAATTTTTTTTTATTGTTACTCTTCAAATTCCGGACGAAAAAGGTGCCGTATCCGTAAACCGTTTCCGATTTTAGTGAAGGGGGTAACAATAAAAAAAAATTATTGTTACCCGTAGAGGGTAATCGTAGCCAGTCCGTAAAAAAAATGGCAAGTTTTCTTATCTTGTATTTTTTGTTGGCAACTTTTTTTTCTTTTCAAATAGTCTATTACTTTCACAGCTTTTGGATTTCGTCCCTCTCTATATGCTGATCTTGTGGCACACACTTCTAGACGTATGTGTTGAGCTGGAATTTTTTGTTGATTATTTTCCGAAGAATCCATGGGGGCTGACATATTGGATAGTACTATACAGCAAGAATCAATATTCAGAATGGTGATTAATTGATCAAGATATAAATTAATTAATCGTGTATAAATTTTTACTACTGAGCTATTTTTCAAAATATATAAATTTAGTATTCAAACATCAACATATTCTCAAGTTCAAACAAATACAATTTGATTTTAATATGTTTTATCTTGATTCTTTTGTGCCACATTCTGGGCATTGATGACACATAAAAGGCAAAACTTACACGGATTGACAACGACAATGTTTCTGGTTGGTTTGACAGGTGGAATTGCAACAGGGAAAAGCACAGTTTCCAAGATATTTTCTGAAGAGTTTGGCTGTCAGATCATAGATGCAGATCTTATTGCACGAGAGGGTTAATATTGCATTTGATGTAAAACTTAGATTTGGTATTTTATCATAAGAAAAGACAGAATATTTCAGGAAGAGGCCTTTAAACCCAAAAATAGAGGGTGTGAAACATATATCTAATTCATGAACCTGGGGTGCATTTTTATTATTCTGATCATGTTATTGATCAAATATTGATCAAGATCAGGATCAAAAATATTTCCAAAATGGAAAATCATAAATAGGATCATTTTCCTGATCAAAACTATTAGAAGACATCAAGATTACCTAATTGTTACTTTTTTCTTCAGATATAAGGTGGGACGATACCAAATGGCATGTATCCAGATTTTAATGAAAATTGGTAGACACATAGTTCTTAGTGATATAGTACATCCATATATGAAATAAAAAATGGGGGTCACGGACGTAGGTACCATACATTACAAACTCAGAACAGCAGTATAGCTGAAAGTAAAAAGCTGTCTTTCTATAAAACCATTTACAGACAAAACCAGAGACCTTTCTATGTAGAGGGGGGGTAGGACCTTTTTCAGGACACCGGGATTGGCCATATTTAAGCTCGGGATTCCGGCATTTGGACAATTTAAGTTCGGGATTCCGGAATAAAATTATATCAACTTTTAGCGGCCTTCGGGATTTTCTCATTTTTAACAACATGTTTAAGTCGGGATGACGGGATTTTGTAAAAATTAGTTCGGGATTCCGGGATCAGACCCCCTCCTAACCCCTCCTCTATGTAGATAACTGTAGATTCAGGTCAGATAGAACTGAGAAAATTAAAACTAAAGAGATATGAATCACCCTGTTATACATAACAAATTGGCCAAAATAACAGAGTCGTCGCTGTGAAAGACGTGAGTAAAAACTCGGGCGTGGAAACAGTAAATGTAATTAAACATATACGTCTGAATAGCTGAGTCTTTCGGGCATGGGATAGTATAATTTTTAAACAGCCTAACTTTTTATTTTTATTTTAATTTATAAACAAAAACTAAACAGTGGTGAAGGACGAAAAATGCAAATTCTCGCAATCTGATTAAAATTAGTCACAATAAACAAATTTTCTTATCTGCAATTATCGACAGCTGGTGTCAAATTTTAACAGGAAATTGCGTAACCTTTAACAGGTAATTACTCCTCTAAAATTCACCTAATTATCGTAAAAAAAATCACTTGTTTATTCTGCTATTTCTCTGCTATTTAACAATACTAAATAATAAAGTAATTAATTTACTTTAGAATAACATTTTAAAGATTTTTCAAGGGCACTTTTTAAAGAACGTATTTATAAATAATTCGTTTATTTAAAATTGACGACTTTAAACAGTATTTTTTTAGAAAATGATTCATCAAAATTAAAAGAAAATTAGCCTATCGCATACAGCAGGATTTCCTCTTTCCAATGATATGTATATTTTACATGTCTGATTTATAATAAAAGTGTTTACCCTCGAACCATTATACCATGTTTCAACAGAGAATCTGAGGAAAATATTGCCAGTGTACAAAATCATGCAAAGACCCTGTTATTTTTAACTTATCGGGGGAGACTTATCTCTTTAGTTTAATTATCTCAGGATAGAACAACAATATTTAAATTCAGAATAAGACATAAGACAGAAGACATATTTTATTACCAATTAAGGTCCCTCAAGGGGCAGGATCATTACAATGATTAATTATAAATAACAGTAAAGCAACAACAAAAAATAATAAAGTATACAAAATTAAGGTATGATTGTGACAATATATACATTTTTTGTAATGGGTAATGAAGCCATATAAAATATATAGATGGGAGCATGGATATAAATGGAGATTAATAATTAATACATGTACCTCAAGCTACAACAATGAGTGTTATTAATATTATTTTCTTTTTATTTTAGCAGCCCTCCCTGTAATCAGAGCACATATATAAGATTCAGTCATATACATGCTATGCAGGGGACGGTGCTTTAGGACTGCAATAATTACACCCAGAGTAGCAGCATTGATAATATATTATTTAAATTATGTTTGTATATACTGTACAGTTCTCCCCGTGACCAAAGCACAAATGGAAGTATAGTTGTTCCATGAATGCAGTGGTCACCAGGGGACGGTGCTTAAGAACTGCAGTATTAGTAATAAAATACATAGTTTTATCTATTTTTGATAATAATCTCAAAGCTCTCATTGATATCATATTGGCTTAAGTTACATGCACATACCAGAGTCGTAGACCAGTAGATAGAGATTTATGAGAATTATATATATATATATATATTATATATGTGTCAGGAATGTACAAACTGAATTTAGAATGTCATAGTCCTCATTTGTAACTAACCAAATGAGTTTTGCCCTAGGATCTAAAGCAGTAAAATTTATACATTTTTTCTGAGCAATAGTTTCTAGCTCTAGTCTTTTGTTGCTCATTCCATGACATACACATAAGAAATGAGTCTCATCCTCTACCAATTTTAAGTCACACCTTGTACAGAGTCTATCGTGTCTGGGAATGCCCTTGTATCTGCCAGTTTCTATATTAAGTTTATGTGACGAGATCCTAAATCTGGTCAATCTACTTCTATGTTCAAAGTTTTTAATAATTAAAAGATATTTTTCTAGCCCAAAATTGGTTTTAAATGTAGAATAAGTACATAATTTTCCATCAGAAACTTGATGTAATTTTTGTTTCCATTCTTTTAAGCTAAAATCCAAAAGAGTTTTATTTGTAATTTTATTGTTGACATTATTTGGAGTATTAATCTTTTCAATCATAACTCTGACAGATGAATACCAGGATAAGTGCTTTTTTGAATCAAGTAACATAGATTCATTGTATGCAGCATGCAATAGGGGAAAGCAATCTTGAATTTTGCTTAGTCTGTCATTATATTTAATCATGGCTTTAATCATATTAAAATTGATAGGAAATCTTCCAAGTTCTGATAAAACAGCAAAATTGGTGGATTTTTTTATGAACTCCAAGAATAAATTTACAAAATTTTTGATGAAGTGTTTCAGCTTTTTGCTTTGAATAAATATCATCAAAGCAGAAATTATCAAGCCCATTTCTAAATTTTGAAGAATAAGGATTAAATGTTCCCCATATTTCACATCCATATAATAAAATTGGCTTTATAGTATGATCAAATACATGCATACTGGTTTTAACACTTGGATGAAGAGATAAAAAATCTTTTGATAGTTTAAAATATGCTTTGATTGCTTTATTATATAATTCCTCCTGTGCATAAGCAAAAGATCCAGACGCACAAAAATAATTCCCAGATATTTATACTTGTTGACACATTCTAGAACTGTATTGTCAAATAAAAATTTCATATTGATAAGTTTGCCGGCCTTGTTGAATATTGATATTTTAGTCTTTTTAGTATTTACTGTAAGACACCAGTCTTTACAGAATTTATCAAGTAAGTTTAGTTTTTCCTGTAAGTGCCCACACTCTAGCAATAGAGAGAGGCTGATATCAAAATATTCCCCAAAACAACAGAATACACATGTATGTCCAAAATGTGACACCAGTTCAATTGAAGATGAAATGCATTTCTTTGTTCATTGTCCGGCTTATACAACTTTTAGAAAAGAATTAATTATTAAACTCAAATGTTGTTTTAAGAATTTGGACTCATTAACTGACTACAAAATACCTTCAATTCTAAACAGCAGTTCTTTAATAGCACATAAAGCTTTAATTGAATACATAAACAATTGTCAAGGAAAAAAAAAAGCCTCTTGTTTTCAGTATCTTTACATGTAGGTACCACAGGTCACAATTAAGCCATATTTTAGTATGGTGACATGAAGATTTTAAAATTTAAAAGCGCATTTAGGTTGTTTGTAACCAAAAGGGGTTGGAAAGGTGCCTATAAAAAGCCTATAGAGGTCACAGATTGTTTTTTCTTACCCATTTATCCCTAAAAAAAACAAGCATGAAATACCCCTAAGGTCAAAGGTTAGATCTGTTATATGAAAAAGACATTGCCTTAAAAGCTGGTGTATTTACAAAAATGAAATTCTATTCCATCGATAATTTAGATCAATGGGACGAGATACCAATTTAATTTGGGACAATGTGATACTATTTCCCGCAGTTTTTTCTGCATGTGCAGACTTTTGAAAACTTGAAATCAAAATGTTTCATTGACAGAACTATTTTCTTCCATAGTATTTTGAGTCTCGTGCAATTTCACAGACTTTCTACATTAAATAGCTCACAGCTTGCATAATATTAAAAAAGAAAATGCACATTAATGTCGGATTAATATTAAAAAGTTCTCCTTCTTTCAGTTGTAAATCCTGGCACAAGAGCATGGAAGAAGATTGTACAACAATTTGGTGATGACATTCTACTTGAAGATGGAAATATCAACAGAGAAAAACTGGGAGCAACAATATTTTCTGATCCATCCAAAAGAAAAGTTTTAAATGGAATTGTTCATCCAGAAATCTACAAATCAATGCTATGGAAAATATGGGTAGCATTTATATCAGGTATATGATAGATAGCCTGGAAAATAATGTAAATAAGGAGAATATATATTCATTTTCTATGTGTTGAATTGTAGACTTATTTTTTCACTGGGTCCCTGATTGGTTGATTTTTTGGGTGGTCTTCATTAAATTTTACCTAATAGACTGGGAAAATTAGGGTCTGTCAAACCCAATGAATTTGTTACAGAGTAATCCTTGAGAGAAAAGAATCCGTGGTTTCTTTTAAAATAATTGTTGAAAGTGATAACAAAAAAACTTGTTAGTGCTGACTTTTCACTTTATGCTATATAAATTGTAATATCTTTTTTTTATTTTAATCAAACCGTTGACTATTTATATTTCAGGAAGACAGTTTGTTATCTTAGATTTACCATTACTTTTTGAAACTGGAAAGTTGGTACCATATGCATCATATATAATTGTTGTCTCTTGGTAAGTAATAGTCTTAAGTAAGTTGTAATAATTCATGTAATTAGAACTCAATAATTCTAATTACATTTTTATACATGAAGGACAATTTTAACTTTTTTAAGTTTTAGTAGTGAACAACCATTTAGTTTTTAGGGTGGTTTGGGGTTGTTTTTTTTAATATCCAGAAAAGTTTTGTTCATGTTTTTCAAAAGGTAATATATATGGCTTGTCATTTGTGAAACATAAATACAATTTTATGGGTTTCCAGCTCACAATAATGCTAAATAACTCTTTTCCCTATATAATCTATTGAAAAACAATTCTGTAGGTCACCAATTTCCCAAGATCATAAATCTGTAGAAAAGTCTGTGACTCCAAATTTGTTTTGCATTTTTTCAATGTTCACTTATGGAAGTTTAAAAATATTCGGGGTACTTTTTTCAAATACTTATTTGATTCATAAGTTTTCATGTCTGGTATTATGAATTTTCTGGATCAAGTTTTATAACTAATGTTCCTGTCTGACTGACAAGTTAGCCTGTATATGGACAAGGGGATATGGAACTTTTTACTGTTTACTATACTCATGTTATTGTTTTTTTCTTTTTTTTAATAGTTCTGAGGATCAGCAATATGAAAGACTAATGAATAGAAACACACTATCACAGGAGGAGGCGGAACAAAGAATCCAATCACAAATGCCATTGGCTGAAAAATGCAAGCAGGCCACTTATATCATTGACAATAGCTCTGACATTGAAAATACAAGAAAACAAGTTCAGAAAATTTATAACAGATTGATTCAAAGCAAGCTGCAATGGAGACTTCGAATATTGTTTTCCTTAGGTGTAATATCAATTATTAGCGGGCTTTCAATGTTAATAAAATATATATTTTAAAAATGTATATTAGATGATAATTAATACACATGTATACATCTATACAATGTGACAACTCTTTTTACTATATCTGTTCATTGGATCTCAATATTTTTGATGTGATGCAAGCTTAATTAAGTATTTTATAGACATCTGAAGATCTTCCCAACAATGTCTGAACTGCAATATATCAATTTTGCTCCTGCAAATTTTTTGTCACTCTCTCAGCGGGATTGGAACCCATATTGGAACATTTATACATGTTCATTTTTAACAGTTTTGTCAAAACTTTGTGTCATTTGTCTATTGTTACTACTTAATTTCTATTCAAGTTAATATATTCTTTTAGAAATCAACTGAGTTACCCCACAATAATTTCGGTTCATTTATTTAAGTCTCACCATAAATTATGTATAGTTTACCAATGGCAGCATCATCTATACAAGTTAAAGTTTTGTGACCCCTTTTATATTTCAGAAATGTAAGTCCTACATTGATAAAACTTGGTGGTATGCATATGTCCCATTAGTAGCAAAGCACATTTGCATCCCTATCTTTTGACCTTAACCTTCATTCTAAAATTGAAGAATGACTGACAATATTCAATGCATTTCAATAGCAACATGAAACTTTTTGAGCCCTTTCATATCTCTGCAACTAAAAGTCCTGGATTATTGAAACTTGGTAATCTATGCTGATGCATCCATGCTTAACCATTACATGTCCATCCTCATTCTTTTGAAATTAGATTACCGGTATCAGTTGCAGGACTAAAAATAGTTTTCTGTGGTACTTCAGTAATATTAGTATTCAAATTTTTTTATGAATGTTTAGTGGAATTTTCAAAGAATTTATACTTCTGATGGTGCCATCAAGCAAGGCATGCTTCAGTATTAACTCTTGTTTAATTTGTTAGAAACATAACCAGCACTGTAAAAATAGAGCAAAAAGTAAAATTCAAACCAGTATTACCATGGATTTAAACAGTATCTGAGAAGAAAGAAAACAATATTTCTTGTGCCAAAAACATAGTCCATTCAAAATTCAAAATTTAAGCACTGCATAAAAAATATATTTACACTGACTTAAGAAGCAAAATTTGCAGTTTTTACTCTTAGTCTTGAAAACGACCAGAGCTAGAAAAACTAGATTTGACATGGTTTAAATTTATCAAGTTTTTAACCTTTATCGTTTCTTAGATTTACTACCTTAGTCATAAAGAGTTACCATTTTTCCTCTTTGATCACTAAGATGCTTTGATTTCTTTGTAAAAATATTCCAGACTAAAACTTAAATGATTTTCAAGAGTAATCACCCCATTTATACACTTTTGAAATAATTGATCAATTATTGAGAGATGTTTGCTACCATTAAAACATGATTCATCTAAAACAATTCTGTTGTTCTATTTTATAGAAAGGTCTTTATTTATAATCTTTAACCTGGTAATTGCTAGTTTGATCTATTGGAGTTCTTACATCTATCAAACTGTTCACATATATGTTCATCTTTAAATTTGGTGTTTTTTGGTAGAAATATTGATAATTTGATAGTCAATCGATAAATGCTTCTTAGCTAGCTGTCAGTAATTGCGAGTGTTCTCAAGGGAGTTCCTTTCATTTCGTTGTTCTCGTATAGTATTCTTGTCTCAGGTTCTCTCTTGGTGAATTGAACTTTTACCGATTTGATTTTTAAAGTGTGTTATTTTTTGTGCTTTGTACAAGATAAACAATAGGGGGAAGGTTGGGCCCAAAAAACTAGTTTAACCCCACCGCATATTTAATATGTGCCTGTCCTATGTCAGGAATCTTTGACAAAGCTGTTGTTTGTATCTGTCATCTTTATGATATTTGTTCTATGTTTTAGTGTGTGTTAGTCTGCTTTGATGGAGATTGTCAACAGGGGGAAGGTTTGGGCCCACAAAACTAGTTTAACCCCACCACATTTTATATGTGCCTGTCCTAAGCCAGGAATCCTTATCAAAGTTTTTGTTTGTCCTTGTCTACTATCTGTTTTTTTGTTTTATGTCCAGAAATGGGTCTTTCTTTGATATTCTGTGGATTTGTTTGAATCTTATGTATTGTGTTTTTAGTCTTGGGCCAATGCAAGACGGCGAGCAGTGACCTCTGGTGATGTTGAAGACTGCTGGCTGTTTTCCTTTGTGATTTTTTAAATTGCCGTTTCTTTAATGTTGGTTGTGTCACGTACACTTATTCCACATCTCTTTATTGTCTATAGTATTTAATAGTGAGTTCTGACATAACTGAACTGTTCACATATTCAAAGTGAGTTCTGAAATCACTGAACTGTTCACACATTATAGTTAGTTCTGACATCAAAAACCTGCTCACATATTATATCGAGTTCTGACATCACTGAACTGTTCACATATTAAATAGTGAGTTCTGACATCACCGAACTGTTCACATATTAGATAATAAGTTCTAACATCACTTAACTGTTCACATATTATAGTGAGTTCTGACATTACTGAACTATTCACATATTAAATGAAAAGTTCTGACATCACTGAACTATTCAATATTATAGAAAGTTCTGTCATCAAAATTAATTGTTCATATATTAAATAATGAGTTCTGACATCACCGAACTGTTAACACATTAAATAGTGAATTTTGACATCACTGAACTGTTCACATTTTATATATTGAGTTCGGATATCACTGAACTGTTCACATATTAAGTTGTGAGTACTGCCATCAGTGAACTTTTCTAATATTTTAGTGAGTTCTGATATCAATGAACTGTTTAAATTTTATAGTGAGCGCTGACATCTCTAATCTGTTCAATATTTACTTCATGTTTTCTGACATCACCAACTTTTAACATATTATAGTGAGGTCTGACATCACTGAACTGTTCACATATTAAATACGGAGTTCTGACATCATTGAACTGTTCACATATTATAGTGAGTTCTGACATAACTGAACTGTTCACATATTAATAGGAAGTTCTAACATCACTGAACTATTCAAATATTATAGAAAGTTCTGACATCAAAATGAACTGTTCATATATTATAGTGTATTCTGCCATCAGTGAACTGTTCAAGTATTATAGAGAGCACTGACATCTCTGAACTGATCAATATTAACTTGATAGTGTTTTCTGACATCACGGAACTGTTCTAATGAGTTCTGACATTAATGAACTGTTCTAATATTATAGTGAGTTGTGATATCACTGATCTGTTCACATATTATAGTGAGTTCTGACATCACTGAACTGTTCACATATTATAGTAAGTTCTGAATCACTGAACTGTTCACATATTATAGTGAGTTCTGACATCACTGAGCTGTTCACATATTTAATAGTGGATTCTGACATCACTGAACTGTTCACATATTTAAAAGTGAATTCTGACATCACTGAGCTGTTCACATATTTAAAAGTGAATTCTGACATCACTGAGCTGTTCACATACTAATATTGAATAAGAAGTATGGGCGTTGACTGGAAAATTTGTTAAAGAACTGTATGAAACAAGAGGTCCCAGAAGTTTTTTTTTCAATGACGTGCTCTCCCGTTTGAAAATTTCTGAATCCGCCACAGCACTTTGCATCACTTATAGGATGTTTTAAAACAATTTTAGCTCATCAACATCATTACAAAATGATACCAAATTCTTACTCAAAGACAAATTTCAGACGCCTTATCATGTCAAGTCCTATAAAAGCACAGCTGCATCCAATCATTTGATATTGACCCTTAATAACTAGTTAAGAAACTCAGAAATTTCCAGTGAATACTATCAAGATTAAGTGCACGTCTTTTAAGTGTTCCATACCTGAAGAACTATTGGCCATATGTAAATAAAACTTGGTATGCACATCACTTGATATAAATGTTTAACATCTGCATTCCAATCATTGGACCTTTTTGAAAAAATTCACACGAGGAAAGTTAAAGGTTAAAGAGCACCTCCATATTTCAAGATCTATACATGCTTTAAGTGAATGAAACTTGTTATACAGGCGGTTCTTATAAAAATTGTGCAGTTTCTGCATCCCCATCCATATATCTGGTTTAGAATTCAATGTATTAATTGTATTTAAAAACAAAAAGTACTGGAGAACAGAATTATGGAATTAACCCACAAAACGCGTTCTATGATAATGTTTATAGACCAGAGTCACCAGGCATAAACCAAATATAATAGTAGTGTCAATCCTCCTTGTATGTACATACAAAATTCCACATCTTGTCATCTCGTTTATTTACATGAACAACTTTTTGAATACAAAATATTTTATTATTTAAATGGAACATATACATGTATGTCTTTATTTTCATTAGCAGCATAAAATTAAGTTTTCACTGAACAATTTAAGAAACATTTTGGGAGAAATAGACTGTTCTATCTTTGTGTGACATCAACTTCAATTACACTGGAATAATTAAGTTTTACTCTGTTTCATTTGCAACTCCAAGGTTGTCTGTTTCAGCCTCAGTTTTAGTTGCAAGGAACATAGAGCTAATCCTTGTTAACTCCTCCTCGACATAGCTTTCTGCAAATTCTGGAAAAAAAGAACACACAATTACTATTTTACATTTTTGAACAACCCACAAAGTCAGTTTGAACAACCCCAGGTCATACTTAAATACAACTTGAAGAAAAAGAATATTATCTTCATTATTAAATAAAAGTCAAAACCATTACAAGCAAGAAATTTTATTTTCAAGACTTATACAATATACTTCTACTAGTTAACTTAAAGTTTCGTTCATGCCTTGCCTTTAGAGCATATTCTTGTATCTATAACTTGTTTAACTTGGGAGGTTCGGTGCGCCATAAACCTGGGTTAACCCACCATTTCTTTTGAAATGCCTCTACCAATTCAGGACCATTAATTGCGATCTTCGATTTTTAGCTCACCTGAACCGAAGGTCCATGTGAGCTATTACCATCACTTGGCGTCCGTCGTCGTCGTCGTCGTCTGTCGTCGTCTGTTAACAATTTTTCAAAAATCTTCTCCTCTGAAACTACTGAACAGAATTTAATGAAACTTGGTATGAATGATCATTAGGGTGTCATGCACCAAACTTGTGTTTCAATTTTTGATCGGTCAAAAAACATGGCCACCGTTACTAAAAATAGACCAGGGGGGTCAGACTACTGTTTTTGGCTTGTAAATCAAAAAGTATAAGAGATAGATGAAATCTGATCCCACCCTACTGCTTCAGCATCTAAAGTTCTACAAGAGTCTCCATTTGGTCGAAGTTGTCAGATGATTATAGGGGTTACAGCCCCTTAAAGGTGAAAAATAGCGTTTTTGCATGTTTTTGGCCTATAGAATGAAAACTATTGTAGATAGAGAAAAGCTGTTGCTTGCTTAAATGTTCAGCTCATTTAGCTCTACAAAAGTCTCCATAGGGTCGAAGTTGTCAGATGACCCCTTATAGGGGTTACAGCCCCTTAAAGGCGAAAAATAGTGTTTTTGGCCTATAACATGAATGAAAACTATTGCAGATAGAGAAAAGCTGTTGCTTGTTTAAATGTTCAGCTCATTTAGCTCTACAAAAGTCTTCATAGGGTCAAAGCTGTCAGATGACCCCTTATAGGGGTTACAGCCCCTTAAAGGCAAAAATAGTGTTTTTGGCTTTCAGAATGAAAACTTTTGCTGATAGAGAAAAGCTGTTGCTTGATTAAATGTTCACTCATTTAGCTCTACAAAAGTCTTCATAGGGTCAAAGCTGTCAGATGACCCCTTATAGGGGTTACAGCCCCTTAAAGGCAAAAATAGTGTTTTTGGCTTTCAGAATGAAAACTATTGCTGATAGAGAAAAGCTGTTGCTTGATTAAATGTTCACTCATTTAGCTCTACAAAAGTCTTCATGGGGTTGAAGTTGTCAGATGACCCCTTATAGGGGTTACAGCCCCTTAAAGGCATAAAATAGTGTTTTTGGCTTATAGAATGAAAACTATTGCAGATAGAGGAAAGATGTTGCATGCTTAAATGTTCAGCTCATTTAGCTCTCAAAAGTCTTCATAAGGTCAAAGTTGTCAGAAGATCCCTTATAGGGGTAACAGCCCCTTAAAGGTTTGAAAAATAGCGTTGTTTCATGTGTTTGGTCTATAGAATGAAAACTATAGCAGATAGAGAAAAGCTGTTGCTTGCTTAAATGTTCAGCTCATTTAGCTCTACAAAAGTCTCCATAGGGTTGAAGTTGTCTGATAACCCCTTATAGGGGTTACAGCCCCTTAATAGTTGAATAAAAGTGTTTTTTGATTACATGTATTTAAAATGAAAACTATTGCAGATAGAGAAAAGCTTTTTCATGCTTAAACATTCAGCTCATTTAGCTATACAAAAGTCTTCATAGGGTTGACATCAAGACCAGGTGAGCGATTCAGGCTCCTGGGAGCCTCTTGTTCCAGTATATGTCCTCCTTATTTGTCTTTTCTCGTGAACCATTTGAGATCGATCCTCCAAGTTCGGTAGATCTGTTATTACCTTTATTGTTTCGCTTTTCAATCAAAAATATAGTTTGATATAAAACCAAAAGCCCAAATCGAATAAATAACAAGACTGAAATTTTCATACATATGCATACCTTCAAGTCCTTTTTCAGATTCAGCAGTCGTGCTGTTAGCATCTTCACTAAAATTATCATTGTGCTGAACATTTGTCCCATCTGCGTCTTTTCCACCACCGTCCCTCTTGTTTTGGTTCTGAAGAGACTCCCGACTCCTTTTCTTCTCTTCGGCATCACCGACACTTCCTAAGGTAACATTGTAAAAGGGTGTAATTTCCTAGGGCATCAGGAATTACTAATTTCATAGCTAGGATTCTTTATTAAACTAAACTCTACAAATATAAATAACATATGATAAATATCACAATAAATTTAAGGAATAACAATGTTTATATACGCAACTTCTGATATGCAAACCACAAGGTATTATCATTTAACTATGTCTTCAACTAATATTTATAATATATAAAATGAAATCATCATATCTGACAATTATCAATATAAATACCATGTCTAATAAATTATCTTCTTTAAATACAATTATTTTCATAAAATGACTTTTTATAAGAAAAATGTACTTTTACAAGTTAGACAACTCTAGATCTAAACATACATCAATATAGCCTAACTCACCAATCTGTGGAACTGAGTTTACAAAATAAATCAACACCACTACATCTCAGTAAAGTTGCATGATACTGGTATACAGAATATAATCCTGTAAACAATAATATTACAATAATAAGAGACCTGACTTTAATATCATTAAAGCCTACATCAACATAATAAATATAAAACCATGTAGATCATATGTAGAGTTATGAATTATCAAATCATAATTACATTTATCTAATTTAAATACCAAATCAATATAAAATATGCAAATGAGCTCAGTGCTCTTAATGAATGACATCACAATATGAATGACCACAAATGTATGACAAAAAGGTCAAGGTCATTCATGAAAATATTCAAAAATCTCTTTCTTACACTTTCATACAAAAATCTCTCAAAATAGCAAACTTACACAACTATCAAATCTCTTACTTTCAAGGGTTCATCAAACTTACCAAAATGCTAATAAAATAATAATAATCTCATCCAAAGTATCTTATGAGCTAATAAACTTACCTTTATGAAAGTCTTCTAATTCTCAGAATAAATATGTAAATCCAAAATATAATGTAAATCCATCCAAAAGTGAAATGTATGAAATGTCTATAAAAACTAAACTAAATATCTCTGCTTTTCAATAATAGTAAATAAGTAAGAAAAATAATAAACTGCAATTTTAGAATTTAAATCTCCATGATAAACTTCAAAACTTTCAACATACAACTAGAATAATCATAAGAACTACTCAGAACTTAGAACCAATCAAATCAATGAAATCAGACATACCTTCAGAATAAACTGGACATAATAGAAAATCACTGTATAGAAAGTACAAATCCAAATAGTAGATAATCAATGAACCTTGGCATAAGAATTAACACATATTAGATAAAAACATATATTTTATTAAAACAAATAAAATGACCCTATCACATTCTCCCCCGTGTTGGAGAATGTCTACCATGACATCATCAAACATATCCTCCTCCTCCCGAGAAAGAACGACGTCTCGTGTTCTGCATACTACTTCTCAGTGGCAACCTTCAAAAGGCTAGCAAGGATCTGATCCTCCATACCCCTGAAATTACCGCTTGAAACTATACTCTGCAAATAATCTGCTCTGGTCTTCCAATCGGGTTGACTCTGAGACTGCTTCGAAACAATAAAATCTTTATACTTCGTAGTGGCTGTTGATGTTCTTGCCCGTACAGATCGTCTAGGTGCTACTGGGGGTGTTGCAATGTCCGGCTGATGGACATCATCTACTTCGTCATGCCCAGGTATCTCATCATCTTGATCATCATCTCCAACATCAGATGAAGTGGCAGGTACAAGTTCAACTGCGTCTGTCTCAACATCATCAGTATCAAGTACTGGATCATCTGCTCTAGCAGCTTCAGATGGATGGTCGTCACCAACGAATCCAGCATCTTGAAGTTCAGGGATGAGTTGCTGGTCGTCACCAGTCTCACTCTGAACTGTATCATCTATATCCTGAGGCGCTATCTCGTCTATAGCATCCTGTGGAATGCCAAAAGTAGTGTCTTCAGGAACTCTAACATAGTAGTACAGAGACTCATCATCACTCTCTTCAGTACTGGTTATAGTGCTGTCGTGAAGACTCTGTCTTTGTTCCTCAACTGTAGTCTTCCTGGGTCTTAAGCGTGGTCTAGGAGTAGGTCTGGGCTTCTCCTGTACTTCTTCCTCAACAGAAACAGATCCAATAGGCAGGAGTGGGTTTCTGTGTAGAGTTCTCAATCTGCCTTGTCCGTTTTCCTTCTTAACTCTGTAGACTGGAATGGTCGGATTAGGCTGATCCATGATGACATAAGCTTCATCTTCCCATTTGTCTGCTATCTTGTGTTTGCCCTCAAAACTCAAAACCTTTACTAGTACACGATCGCCTGGATGTAATACGGCCCCTCTCACTTTGGTGTCATAGTTCTTCTTCTGACGTTGTTGTGCTCGTTTGGCTGATGTCAATGCCAATTCATAGGATTTCTTCAATCTTTCCTTCAAATTCTCCACATACTTAGTTGTTGTTGTCTTTTCCTTCTCAGTTTCGATACCAAATGCCAGATCAATGGGTAAGCGTGGTTCTCTCCCAAACATAAGTGTGTATGGCGAGTATCCAGTTGTTTCCTGTTTCGTGCAGTTGTAAGCGTGAACAATGGGACCAAGGTATGTTTTCCAATCTGATTTCTGATGGTTTTCCAGTGTTCCAAGCATGTTAAGCAGTGTCCGGTTGAATCTCTCACACTGTCCATTTCCCATTGGATGGTACGGTGTGGTTCTCGATTTGTTGATTCCGGTGATGTTGCATAGTTCTTTCATGATCTTGCTCTCAAAATTTCCTCCTTGGTCCGAGTGAATCCTTTCTGGCAAACCATAATGGACTACATAATGCTGGAAAAATGCCTCTGCTGTAGTTCGAGCACTCATGTTCTTGGTTGGTATCGCCTGTGCATATCTCGAAAAGTGGTCTGTTATTACAAGGATGTACTGAAATCCTCCTTTTGATCGTTCCAAAGTCAGAAAGTCCATACAAACTATCTCCATGGGTTGTGATGTCTCGATGTTGGTCAAGGGAGCTCTTTCGTTGGTTTGACTCTTTCTCTTCAGGCATCTTGGGCACTTCTGTATCCATTCATCTATATCTTTTGTCATTCCATACCAATAAAATCTGTCCTTCACTAGTGATGTTGTTCTATCACGACCTTGATGTCCCATGTCGTTGTGAAGCGATCTTAATACTGTTGAAATCTGGGAGTGTGGTAAAATAAGCTGATCTTTGGGATTCTCGTCGATAGTTGTCCTTCTGTACAATATTCCATCTTTGATGATCAATCTTTCAAAGTTGTTGTACATCTGGTTGTGTGCTGGTGTTGCTGGAATACTATCTTTCCTTGGTCGTACTCCGTTGTTGACATGCTCTATCCACATCCTAATAACTGGGTCACGTAACTGTTCTCCTCTAATATCAATCATTTTGGTTGGTGTTGTTCCTATGTCTCCCATTAGGTCTTCGGTTGTAACTGCTAAACACTCCACAAATGGTTGTCGCTGTAGGGAGCTGCAAATGGCCTTCACTGAATCAACTGGTATGTTGCCGGTGTCTTTGATATGTCTATAGTCTGATCTTTCCGATGGACATTCCTGTTGACCTATGATGGCTGGTAATCTTGATAATCCGTCAGCATCTGCGTTGTGTCGACCTGGCCTGTACACGATGTTGAAGTCGAAGGCGGCGAGTGCAGCTATCCAGCGATGTCCTGTTGCATCTAGCTTGGCTGACGTTAGAATGTAGGTCAAAGGGTTGTTGTCTGTCACTACGGTGAATCGGTTCCCAAACAGGTAATCGTTGAACTTCTCTGTAACGGCCCATTTCAGTGCGAGAAATTCCTGCTTATGGACTGGGTAGTTCCTTTCAGCTCGGGATAATCCTCGACTGGCAAAAGCAATGACTCTCTTCTGACCTTCCTGTTGTTGGTAAAGCACTGCTCCGATTCCTGTCTGACAAGCGTCTGTGTGCACCTCAAATGGTTCCTTATAGTTGGGAAAGGCTAGTATGGGAGGTGATGACAGCTTCGACTTCAGAGTCTGAAATGAGTCCTCTTGATCCTTGGTCCACTTCCATGGTTTCTGTTCCACTGGTTTCTTCTTTCCTTTTGTCTTTCCTCTTCCGGTGATCGGCATAAGGTCTGTAAGTGGTCTGGCTATCTTCGAAAAGTCTCGGATGAATTTCCTATAGTAGCCGACGAAGCCCAAGAACTGTCGAACCTCTTCTGGTGTCTTCGGTCTTGGCCAACTTGCAACCTTGTCAATCTTCTCTGGATCAGGTTCTACACCATCAGCTGTTACGATGTGTCCGATGTACTTTACACGGGTCTGGAAAAATGAGCACTTCTTTGGTGATAGCTTGAGTCCTACATCTCGAAGTCGTTGAAAGATTTGTTGAAGACGGTCTAGATGCTCATCCATGGTCTTCGAAAAGATGATCAAATCGTCTAAATAGATGTAGCAGATCCGTGTGTGTAAGTCCCCTAAACATTCTTCCATGAGGCGTTGGTACGTTGCTGGAGCGTTGGAAAGTCCGAATGGTAGGCGGTTGAACTCAAAGAAGCCTAGTGGTCCAACGGTGAAAGCGGTACGCTGTTTGTGGTCCTCATCGATCTCCACTTGATGATAGCCGCTCTTCATATCCAGCACTGTAAAATATGAGTTGCCTCTTAAGGAATCCAATATCTCTTCAATGCGTGGTAATGCGTATGAGTCCTTGATGGTTCTGTTGTTTAGTTGACGATAATCCACGCACATCCTAAGTTTCCCGTCTTTCTTCCGTACTAAAACAACATTCGATGACCAAGGTGAGTGGGATCGTCTTATCACTCCTGCTGACAAAAGTTGCTGTAGATGATTCCGCACTTCTTCAATCATGGATGGTGGAATTCTTCTGTTACGCTGTTTGAAAGGATGGTCATCGAGAAGATCTATTCTGTGTCGGACTGCTGATGTGTGACCGATGTCGTCGTCTCTGGTGGAAAATATATCCTGGTACTGGTGTATAAGTTCCTTTCCTCTCCTGTATTCATCGTCAGTAATGGTATCTACTGGTATCTTAATGTCCTTCATAATGTCCTTGAACTGTGGTTCCTCTGATGTAATGGTATCTTCGATACTGACTGGTTGGATTTCGCAGAGTAAGGATCGTGGTGGTACAGTAACTGTTCTCGTTGTGACGTTCGAAATGTGGACTTGGATATTTCCTTGATCTTTGTGGTCATAGGTGATAACTGTTGGTACTATATCTAAGTCTTCGGGTAAAACAGAATTCTGAGTTGGTTGTAAAATGGCGCATATCCTATGGTGTTGTAACTGTTTATCTAAATATCCATTGATGATCACTTCAGAGTTTGCTGGTATAGTTATGTTTCGATGTTCTGCTGATTTAATAACAGCTAATCTATAATTTCTCTTAGTAAGTTCTTTGCTCATATATGCTAAAGCTCTAAAGGCTAAGTAATAAGGCGTGTGAAGTTTCGATTCCTGCAAATACCTTGGCCCAATTGTTCGTTCTAGATCTTCCATAATCCTTGTCATGATGTTCGTTCCAATGAGTAGCGGTACGTGAGAGTTGTAGTCACTATCAGGTACGATCAGAAAAATACTTGGATATGGCTGTGTTGATGGGATTCCATGTAGCTTACAAATTGCTTCTATATAACCATGGTATGGCATGGGTTGTCCATCAGCGCATTCTATCTTCAAAATACGTGTCAATGGTTCTATAGGTGTTGAACTCAGATGTTTCCTGTAGAAAGTCTCGCTTATGGTTGATACTGTTGAACCTGTATTCAATAACGCTTTCGTCTGAATCCCGTTGATAGTAGTTGTAACTTCAGTTGCTGGTCCGCATAGTTGTTCTTCCTTGGATCCTGCGTATCTTCCTGGTTTAACCTCGTGTAAATCTGACACTTGCTGAAAATTCATAGCTCGTACCTTCTTGCAGTTGTCTAATCTTACTTTACATCCAATAGCTATATGGCCAAGTTGTCCACATCGCCAACATGTGATCTCATCTTGTTGCTTTCGCTTATCTCTATTTCATGGTCTGTATGTGATGGTCTCATCATAAAAGGTATGATCCTGGTTTGTCCTCTTACTTGTGTCCATGTCTGTATCTCTCTTTTCTAGAAAATCTATCTGGGTCATCAGCCGTTGAATAAGTGCCTTGGTGTCATCAGATTCCTTCTCTTTAGTCTTGGTCTTCTTATTGTCGTCTGATTCCTTCGCTTTCGTCTTGTTGCGTTTGGCAGGAATGGGTTTCTTCGATGTATTCTGTTCTGGTAATGCTTCCTTGCGACGTTGTTCCCGTTCATATTCCAGTTCTCTCATAGCCACTAATAAATGGTTAAAATCTGTGATTGTGTCAAAATGGTATCCGGATATCTTCTTGAGTTCTGGTTTAAGCCCTCTCCAAAACATAGATCGTAGCATATCTTTATCTTCCCCATAGATCTTTCCTTGTCGCTTGGCTTTGTTGAAAATGTCCTCGAGTCGTAATCCCCATGCTGAAACGGTTTCCTCAGGTTCTTGTCTGGCGGTGTAAAACTGTGCCAATAGTGCTTCCTTGGGGTCAACTATTCCATAGATGCTGTCCATCTTGTCAATGATGTCGTCCACTGTGGCTTTTGGTCCTAACCTCATCACAATCTTGCTTGGTTCTCCTCGTAAAGAACGTCTGACTGCTTGAGCAATGGCTTCATGTGTGTGATGTTCAACTATAAGGCAAAGGACTTGGTATCTCCAAACATCATAACAGTTATCTCCCTTGTTGTCTCCAGAAAATGTAGGAAGTCGTGGAATATATCCGGTGTATGGTTGATTCTGTCTTGAGAATTCCTTCATCCATTCCTTGAAAGAGTTGGGTGAATCTGCATTGGGCTTGGCGTTCATATCCTTAAAGGCTGCGACAATGTTGCGTACTTCATCTTCAGTCAACTCCACTGGTGAATCCATGGTATCCTGTAAATGCCTATAATAGAAATAAATGCTGGAAAAGAAACAAATAAATGAAAGAGGTATTAGTAAAGTCTAAAATAAAAAAAAATGCTACAACAGAAAAAAAATCAAAGGCTGGAAAAAGAAATAAACATCATGTATAAATTTCTGAAATAAAAGAAATCCTGAAACAAAAATAAATATCTGGAAAAAAAAAGAAAATATCTGAAAGAAAATAGTAAATGGATATCTATTAGTGCTAAAATAAATACAAACAAAATGTATAAGGTACCTACAACAGAAACAAACCCTACAAGAATGTATATTAGTGTATCTGAAAAGGAATAGAAACGTCTGAAATAAATACAAACTAATCTGAAATAGACAGAAATAACTCCTACAATAAATATACAGTACAATCTATCAGTAAAGAAATGATAAATTCCTACAACCAAACAAAATAAATATATTAAGTATCTGAAGGAAGAAAAGAAATATATCAATGATATCTGGAGCTAGCTGAAAACTGACAGAAATAAACACAAAACAAAATCTAAATACAGATCATATCCTATAAAAGTATATGCGTCCACTCATATATACACTCTGTGAAATCTGTAATACCAAATATCAAACGATGTATCTACCAAATATCAGATGTCTATACCAAATATCGGATGTGTATACCAAATACCAATAGGTGTATATATCAGATATCACTCACATCAATGAATGTGTACTAAATATCAAACTAAAAATCAATAAACAATAGTACTAGCACTTACCTTTGTGCTTCATCCACTGTCTGTCACTGTAATCTGTAGTTTCTTCAATCACACAAAACTTACCTTAAGTGTGATCAATAAAATACAACACAACTATATACAATATAAAAGAGTAACCTAAAGGGGTATCAACTACAGAATGTACCACAAATCACAATCTACCAACCAACACAAAACCAATACAATATAACCAAACCTCCAAGTACCTAACTTACCTGAAGTCTGGTTACTAAAACAAAAAAAAAACCTGGTAAGTATATACTAAGGACACTGTACTACTTACAAAGTCTATCACTGGTAGAATATATGCTAACAGGAGTGAAAGTCTACCTAAACTAACTCACTTATCAATTACCTGTACATCAAATGTCTCAGTATATGTATCAATCTATCTCAACAAATGGACTCTGTATATGTGATCTAATATGAACTATACCTACCTACACTAAGTCTGTCCTGTAAATGTCTGGAGGTATGCTTTCATACATGCATTCATACTTTATTACAAGACAAAGTAACATTCAATACAATAATGTACAATGCAAGTTCAATATACACATGAAATACAACACTACAATAAATCTCAGTTCCAGACTCAAAAAGTGTCAAAAATTTACAAAAACTTTAATAAATCTAAGTGTCAAAAAGTTTCAAACAAAAACTACTAAAACTTTACTTCAAAAGAAAATGTTAAGTAAAACAAAAATTGAATCTCAATGAACTAGAAATAAAAAAATAAATAAATTTCAGAAATTGAAACAAAAATTTATCTTTACCAATTACTGATTAAGTTAAATACTAGTAAAATATAACACTATATTCAAATGAGTATACAAAGTATAATTTCGATTACAAATATGTACAACAAATACAATTAGTTATTCTTTATTAAAAGAAAACACTGCTGCTATCTCAATCTTCCATTGTAGAAGTCCATCTAAAGTTCATCATTCAAAACCGTTAAGTCCATTATACAGGTAAAAATCAAGTCTAATCAGCTTTCAGGTACATAAAGTCTATAAAAATCTTCGTCAATGATCGGTAAATCCCGTCACTCTGAAGGGTACATCTCCGACACTGATCGGTAACTTCCGTCTTTCCGAAGATTCGTCACTGTTCGTCTATCTCCGTCTTTCCGAACACCTACGATCCGCACGGCAACCTCAAATACGTGGGCGCCAATGTAAAAGGGTGTAATTTCCTAGGGCATCAGGAATTACTAATTTCATAGCTAGGATTCTTTATTAAACTAAACTCTACAAATATAAATAACATATGATAAATATCACAATAAATTTAAGGAATAACAATGTTTATATACGCAACTTCTGATATGCAAACCACAAGGTATTATCATTTAACTATGTCTTCAACTAATATTTATAATATATAAAATGAAATCATCATATCTGACAATTATCAATATAAATACCATGTCTAATAAATTATCTTCTTTAAATACAATTATTTTCATAAAATGACTTTTTATAAGAAAAATGTACTTTTACAAGTTAGACAACTCTAGATCTAAACATACATCAATATAGCCTAACTCACCAATCTGTGGAACTGAGTTTACAAAATAAATCAACACCACTACATCTCAGTAAAGTTGCATGATACTGGTATACAGAATATAATCCTGTAAACAATAATATTACAATAATAAGAGACCTGACTTTAATATCATTAAAGCCTACATCAACATAATAAATATAAAACCATGTAGATCATATGTAGAGTTATGAATTATCAAATCATAATTACATTTATCTAATTTAAATACCAAATCAATATAAAATATGCAAATGAGCTCAGTGCTCTTAATGAATGACATCACAATATGAATGACCACAAATGTATGACAAAAAGGTCAAGGTCATTCATGAAAATATTCAAAAATCTCTTTCTTACACTTTCATACAAAAATCTCTCAAAATAGCAAACTTACACAACTATCAAATCTCTTACTTTCAAGGGTTCATCAAACTTACCAAAATGCTAATAAAATAATAATAATCTCATCCAAAGTATCTTATGAGCTAATAAACTTACCTTTATGAAAGTCTTCTAATTCTCAGAATAAATATGTAAATCCAAAATATAATGTAAATCCATCCAAAAGTGAAATGTATGAAATGTCTATAAAAACTAAACTAAATATCTCTGCTTTTCAATATAATAGTAAATAAGTAAGAAAAATAATAAACTGCAATTTTAGAATTTAAATCTCCATGATAAACTTCAAAACTTTCAACATACAACTAGAATAATCATAAGAACTACTCAGAACTTAGAACCAATCAAATCAATGAAATCAGACATACCTTCAGAATAAACTGGACATAATAGAAAATCACTGTATAGAAAGTACAAATCCAAATAGGAGATAATCAATGAACCTTGGCATAAGAATTAACACATATTAGATAAAAACATATATTTTATTAAAACAAATAAAATGACCCTATCACAACATGGTCATCAATATGACCGACTCTGTTACAAGTTTGATGGACTTTCTCTCACCTACTGGGGAAACTATATTGCTAGACTTCCTGCGTCTTGTCATTCGTCTTATCAGCTTTCCAACCTATAACAAAGCAATTTTACTTCAAATAGAAGTTTCATTTTTTTCTTCAAATTCGACGTATTTGATGCTTCATTTAAATCTTTGTGCATAGATACAAAAGGCAAACTTAATATAACTACTTACTCTTTGCCAAAAGTGCAAAAAGCATCCTGGCCTATTTTCCCTCTTTGGAACTTCAACTTCCATTATTTCTCTGGATCGACAGCAAGGCAAATAGATTTTATACAAGACTTTTTACCTAACTACGTCGTATTGCTAGCACAGTAACGTTACCGTGAGAAACATTTATGACGCGTCAAGAAATTGTAAGCTGGAAAGACACCATTCATCAAAGCTACCTTTTTGAAGATGGAGAGCCATATTCTGATACACCCTTCATTTAGTCCCAGTGATCGACAAACCGTTTGTTTGTGCTTTAGTGATATTCAGATGAAAACACCTTAACAGATTTAATACGAGAAAGGCTATGTAGTGACTTCCTAAAATTTCGCGAACACACAAACAGATTTATAACTAGAAAAAGTGTCAAACATACACGATGCCCCTTCTTTATATTTATCAAAGAATTATCTATACCTGAGGGTAAATCTGATTTTAGGACAGAAATATCGACACTAACACTATTGCACAAAATATAGGTCACAGCCGGCATCCGAAGCATGAAATGTGCTAAGCATCATTATAGGTGTATCTACAATACCAAAATGGTTGCTGTGGCACTTGTCAGTAAGCGAGAATGGACTTTAACCATTCTTCTGTAAGTGGTCATCAATGCGGAAAATAAAGGTCACATCCAGCATCCGAAGCATCCTTTGTGCTTAGCATCACTAGGTGCGCCTACCATACCAATATGGTTGCTGTTGCACTTGTCAGTAAGTTGAAATTGACTTAAACCATTTTCATGTACGCGGTCATCCATGCGGAAATATAAGTCACAGCCAGCATCCGGAGCAATTTGTGTGCTAAGCATTACTAAGTGCACCTACAATACCAATATGGTTGCTATGTCAGTTGTCAGTATAAGCGGAATTTTGGGGATTCAGGGATTTGGGACAGACGGACGAACGGACCCGAACACTAAATGCCCTCTACTTTTGTAGGCGGGTCATAAAAATAGTTTTTTTTTCTCTCAAAGCTATATCTAGCAATATAACAGGAAGTAGGGAAGCCATACACAGACTTGAAATAAAATCTCACATGGGTCCCATGGCATGTTAATGTTGCATTCCAAATATCAAAAGACTGTGATATGTATTAAAAACGAAAGAAATATGTAATATGTGCCAGAAAGACAAAATCCACATATCTATATTATTAAATCTATAGACTTTTTTCTATGTTCGGATTTTATTCCTTTCACAATCTACTACATGATAAGTTTTTGTTATAAACATAAACAATAAACAGTGTACTTTATCACTATTGAATATTTTATTTTTCTGTGATGCTATGGGGGAATGGGGGGTCAAAACGTAAAAAAAATTACGGAATATTGCCGAGTTTGATTTTAAAATTACAAATTAACAATACTTTCGTTTCTATCCCCAATATTATATTATTAAATCTATAGACTTTTTTTCTATGTTCGGATTTTATTCCTTTCACAATCTACTACATGATAAGTTTTTGTTATAAACATAAACAATAAACAGTGTACTTTATCACTATTGAATATTTTATTTTTCTGTGATGCTATGGGGGAATGGGGGGTCAAAACGTAATAAAAAATACGGAATATTGCCGAGTTTGATTTTAAAATTACAAATTAACAATACTTTCGTTTCTATCCCCAATATTTAATCACCCTTCAGATAGAAAAGAGCGAAGCAAAAAAATAATAAAATAAAATAAAAAGGAGTAAGTAAAATGTTTAACTGCAGTCCAAGAAATAGCGTTTGGGATTTAAAAAAAATCAGGTCCGAATTCTATCCCAATATTTTTAAAACCGTCCTTATCTGATGATCACTGAAAGTAACCTGAACTGATCTTCGATGCAGGTATTGGTATGTGTTATATTGTACATATTTTAAGCAGCTGCACCCTTCAGGTAGATAGATAAAAATAATAAAAAAAAAAAATTAAAAGAAGTTAGCAAAATGTAACTGCAGTCAAAGAAATAGCGTTTTGGGAATTTAAAGATTACAGGTCCGAATCCATTATTTTATCCATTTATATTTTATATCATAAATTAGGTACTTACCTGTCTTATGTACCTTAGGATTTCTCTCTTTGCGGTATTCAGCTCGCCCGGAAGTCAAAAATCACGTGATTACCTGACTTCCGGTAATACCAGATGAACAACAGGAAGAGCAAAGCGCTCGTTGTTCGGGTAAACAAAAAACCACAAAAAAACGTAGACGTTCAAAGTTGGAAGGAAAGTGGAAGGAAAAGATCGTGGATTTAGAAACGAACTTAGATAAAAAGCTTGATGGTTTCTTCGATAAAATGGGAAATATGATGTCAAGCATGCAACTTGCCACAGCCAGTACTGAACGTTCACAAAGAGCGTCACCCGTTAGTACAGTAGGGTCACAAAGACCTGAAGTTAGTAGCAATGATATGGAGTCACAAAGACCTATACTAGCCATACCTTCTACATCAAAAGGACCACAAAGGCCAATTGATTTGTTAGAAGACGAATTCTCTAGAAGTCCAGCAAGGGTAAGTGATATTTATACCCATTCTGGTAGTGATCTCGATGATCAATTGTCTTTACAACCAAGACTTAGTGAAAGGGTTGATCTTGACAGTTCTTACAGTGACGACATGTCTGCAAATGAAAATGAAAAAGACAATGATAATTCAAATGACAAAAGTAAAAAAGGTCTTTTTGAAATTTTCGGTGAAGACGCTTTGACAAACAAAGCTGTCAAGAAAACTGGGATTGACGAGTCTCAGAAACAGGTGTTGTTAGGAAGTTGGAGAACTGATAATCCTAATAAATTAACGGCTGTTGACAATGACACTGAAAAGTTTCTTGAAGTACCGACACTAGATCATATTATTGAAACTTGTTTAGTCCGAAAATATGGTAAAAAGGTAGCGTTTACTACTGCTGGAAAGTTTCTCTTTTCTCAACCATATAAGATGATAGAGAAAATAGCATATAGAGGGCAACAAGCAAGTTATCAGGGTATTATAATGCAATTATATATCCAGCAGAGTTTAGGTACTTTAATGTCAAATTTGTTGAGTAATGACTTTGATAAAGACAGTTGCATAAAGCAAGTTCGTGATACCTTTGCAATGACCACCAAAAGCTTAGATCAAATAGGAAGGGCAGGCGCGTTTCATCATATTGTGCGTCGTCAACTTGCTATTGCTGACACTTCACTATTTACTTTAGAAGACAATAGGTCCATTTCAGATTTACCGTTGTCTAGCAATGGGGTTTTTGGTGACAAATTAGAATCAACTCTTAAGACAAACAAAGAGAAAAGAAAACTCTAGATGACATTTTGCCTGATTTTGTAGATAAGAGCAAGGGTCAAAAAAGAAAAAGTAAAGAAGCCGAGAGTGCTTCAGCTCCTAAGAAATCTTATCAGGAGAAGGATAAATCAAATGTTAACACTTACAAATCTTCTTCTAGTTATTTTCGTATTCCCAAGATTAAAGACATAGAACCTATCAATTTGTCAATTTTTAAAAAATACTAAAATTCACACTATTTGAAGAATACATTGTAAAACTTTTGCAGAAACTGTTAAATTTTCAAAAAACCTGCCAGAAAGTATTCTTTTCGACGGAAAACTGATGAAAAAAACGCAGTGTCAAAAAAGAGGACAAACTAATTATAGAATGTAAACACTTGCGGGTACTGGTAAACTGAGAAACAAAAATTAACCAAACGAAACGGAGCTGCACAAAAAGATATCGGTAAAGAAGGAAACGTAAACAGTAAAATTAGCAACCGAAATCTGTATTTAGAAAGGAAACGACATCAAGCGAAACTGGTAAAAAGGAAAATTTAATCGATTTTAGCTGACACCAGTCGTTTTTCTTAATTTACTGATTTCGTTTTCTCTTCGCCTCATTTGGTTACATTTCGTTTCTCAGTTTAACAGTACCCAGTTTACCAAATGTAAATATTTATGCTGGACAATACTTAATCAAAACGAATAATTAAAATAAGATTATTTTATAGAAAACTGCAAAACATTGAGTTTTTATGTTGGTAAAGGTAAGTTTTAGATAGTATATTTTAATATATGTACTTTTTATTCAAGGTAAAAAATTGCGAATTTGATAGGTTCTATGTCTTTAAAAGAGACTATAGTGCAGGAGGAAAAGGAGCAAAAACTGACGGATGTCAAGGTCAGAGCTTTAGAAACAAGAAAGGTGGTACCGGAAAGGGACCCAGCTTCAAACAAAACAAAAGTCAATGACAAGGTAAGAAATCTGATGTTGCTTCCAAAGATACCGGTTGGAGGTCGTCTGTCTCATTTTTACCATCAGTGGAAAAAAATAACGACAGACAAATGGGTTTTATCAACTGTAAACGAAGGTTACAAGTTGGAATTTATAACAAAACCTCCTTTTTCGGGTATCAAAGAAACAAAAATAAATTTAAGGGACTCAGATATTTTACAAATAGAAATTCAAAATTTGTTAGAAAAAAATGCTATAGAAAAAGTTCCTGTGAATCAAACTCAATGCGGTTTTTACAGCACACTTTTTCTTGTTCCAAAAAAGAATGGGGAACTCAGACCAGCATCGTCGGAAACCCACGGGAGATTACGTCCTACCTCCTCCATGATGGAGGAGGTAGGACGTAATTTCCCGTGGGTTTCCGACGATGTCAGACCAGTAATAAATCTGAAACCTTTAAATCGTTATCTGAGGAAGCAACATTTCAGAATGGATACTATGACAAAGGTTTTAAATCTAGTCAAACAAGGAGATTGGGGAATGACACTAGATCTAAAAGATGCGTATCTGCATATACCAGTGTTTCAAAATCATCGAAAGTTTCTCCGTTTTTGTTTTCAAAAACAAGTGTACCAATTTCGTGCCCTGTGTTTCGGCCCAACAAGTTCTCCAAGGGTCTTCACAAAGATAATTTCGGTCATAGCAGCACATCTTCGAAAACAAAGCATACGTCTGGCAACTTATCTGGACGATTGGCTTGCAGTAAATCAAAACAAACAAATGTTAGTTCAAAATCGAGAAACTATTATAGATCTCCTTGTTCGACTAGGTTTTATTATAAATGTAGAAAAGTCGAATTTTCTCCCAAATCAGGATGTGACATACATAGAGGGAAGGTTCAAACTAGATTTAGGGAAAGTGTATCCTACAGAGGACAGAATAAAAAAGCTCAAAATGGCAATTCTAGAGTTAATGAATGGGCAAACAACAGCACAACATTATCTGAAAGTGCTCGGAATGATGGCCTCTTGTCTAGAGTTGATACCCAATGGTCGTCTGTTTATGAGACCAATTCAGTGGCACCTATTGCAGCAATGGAAACCATCTCTGATGAGCCTCAATTATATAATTCCTTGCACAATAGAGCTCAAGATGCATCTGAGTTGGTGGTTGTCAACAACAAACACCTTGAAGGGCCAAGTGATATCGCCTCTTCAAGCAACTGTGACACTAACAACAGATGCATCTATGATGGGTTGGGGTGGCCATGTAGGGAATCAAACAGTTCAGGGTCTTTGGTCCGATCTAAAGAAAACTTGGCATATCAACAATCTAGAACTAGAGGCTGTTATTCTGGCAGTCAAACACTTTCTACCGACTTTGAGAAAGAAAACAGTGTTAATACGCTCCGACAACACAACGGTTGTTCAGTACATCAATCGACAAGGGGGGACTCGGTCCGCTTATCTATGTCAGCAAACATGGGAGCTTTGGAATTTGGCAATTCAGAACCAAATTGTTTTCAAGGCAGCTCACATTGCAGGTCAGGACAATGTCCTGGCAGACAGTCTGAGTCGTGCCAAAGTCAAATCGATAGAATGGTCTCTGAATCAGGAAATAACCAATCAGATTTTTCACATGTGGGAACATCCTCTGATAGATTTGTTTGCTTCCAAAGAAAATCACAAAGCTCCAGTGTATTGCTCATGGATAAAAGACAACAAAGCATATGCAATAGATGCGTTCACAATTCCTTGGGAAGGCATGTTTGCATTTGCTTATCCCCCTCTGTCCCTCATTCAGAAGGTGATTCAGTACATGCAACAATTTCAATGTCAGCTAATACTGATAGCACCCCATTGGCCGAGACAAACTTGGTATCCTCAAATGTTACAAATGTTAATTGCACCACCAGTGAAATTACCAGTGCAGGAAAATCTTCTGTCTCAAGGGAAGGGGAAAATAACCCATCCCAGTCCAGAGATATTTCAGCTGACTGCATGGCTGTTATCGACAGTAACTTCAGATCAAAAGGCTTTTCAAAAAACACTAGAAAATTGTTGGAACAGTCATGGCGTCAGGGAACAAGGAAAGATTACAAATCAAAATTCAAAAAATTTCATAGCTGGTGTAGTCAAAGGAAAATTAATCCCTTTGAAGCATCTTTAGAAGCATGTGCTAATTTTTTGGCAGATGTATTTGATGAAGGCTTGAAATATAGAACTATTGCTGGGTACAGGTCAATGCTATCGTCAGTATTAGCTCCCATTGATAAAATTCCTGTGGGGCAACATCCTAGCATTATAAGATTGTTAAAAGGTGTTTTCAATAGTCGTCCTCCTGTGCATAAACTTATACCTGAATGGGATTTACCTATCGTTTTAGATTTGCTGAAACATCCACCTTTTGAGCCGTTGAAATTAGCCTCGTTGAAGTACAGTACCTTTAAGACAGTTTTTCTAATTGCGATAACCACTTTCCGTAGATGAAGTGACTTGCAATCATTAAAACTCGGAGAAGGATCTGTGAATGTACAAAGTCAAGGTATTACTTTTTTGAGACATGGATTTTCAAAGCAGTCTAGACCTCAACATGATAGTTCAAAAATTTTTATTCCGTCTTTTTCGGACAATAAACTTTTGGATCCAAAACGTGCTTTATTTTACTATTTGAAAAAAACTGAGAATTTTCGTAAAGATGAGCAAAGTAACAAACTATTTTTGGCAGTAAACAAACCTCATAAACCTGTGTCTTGTCAAACAATTTCAAGGTGGATTGTTAAAACTATTAAGTTAGCTTATAGCAAGAAAGAGAAACAGATAGGCAAAATAAAAGGACATTCTACACGTGCTATTGGACCATCCTGGGCCTTGTTTAAGGGAGCTCCAATGAGTGACATTTTACAAAGTGCAGATTGGAGCAGTGCTTCTACGTTTATGAAGTTTTATAGGAAGGATGTCAGTGTAGATTTTTTAAAGTAATGATTCTACCCGGCGAGCTGGCTGGAGTAGATTAATGTTTTTATTAATCATGTTAATT
Source organism: Arcuatula senhousia (assembly GCA_963971305.1). Lineage (NCBI taxonomy): Eukaryota > Metazoa > Mollusca > Bivalvia > Mytilida > Mytilidae > Arcuatula > Arcuatula senhousia. Next base: position 32,222,505 of record OZ020315.1, read on the forward strand.
GCTGATGTACAGTTATTACCTATTGTTATATTATGATGTTTATCATGTGGGACTCTGATGGACAGGAAGTCACATCATGGTTATTATTGGTGATGGTTTTTAGTTATGCAGTATTCATGTGAAAGAAACTGTTTCATGCATCCACAGCCTGTATTGAGAAGCTTTGGAATCAAAGATAAATCCTAAGGTACATAAGACAGGTAAGTACCTAATTTATGATATAAAATTCCAAAATTTGTTAACAAGTTAAAATTTTGTGAATAAATTATACTTACCTGTCTTATGTAACAACCATCCCTCCATCCCCTGCATGAATCAGTTTATGCGGTGTCCTTCGTGCGCCGTATGAATAATGAGGCATGCAGGTCTGGTATTACCGGAAGTCAGGTAATCACGTGATTTTTGACTTCCGGGCGAGCTGAATACCGCAAAGAGAGAAATCCTAAGGTACATAAGACAGGTAAGTATAATTTATTCACAAAATTTTAACTTGTTAACAAATTTTGGAATTTTGTTACAAAACTTGCCAAAATTCACAGGACCAAAACGATTTTAAAAGGCCAAAACCTGTCGGACTGGTGCTAATTTGTAGATTGCAACTGACAACCAGTTCACCTAAAACTACACTAAAAAACTTTGGTAAAGATACAGGCTTTAAATACAACAAAAATGCTACACGTAGCCAAGTTGAAGGGGTTACATAGGATCAATGAACATTAAGGAGATGATAAAATGAACATGACTTGAATTGAAATGATAATGAGAATATATTTGGGGTAGGGGGTAGGGTATTTTAATTCACTTTTTATGGTTTATTTTTATGTTAGGCAAAATGACAATAAAAAATAAAAAAACAGTACCAGTACGGGTAAATGAGCAAAACAGTGGTTTAATAATGACTGAGTTAGTTGGTGTTTACCTCCTCCTCTTTTTATATGTTTAATGAGAGTGACAAAGGGGACCCTAGAAATATGTTTCCCAACACGAAACACGGGGCAAAATACAGACAAAACAGAACACGTACATCTATGTCTATAACGAAAACATGAGAAATCAAAATCACGAAAGCATCCAAAAATAGACCGTCGGAAACGTTGCACGAAAATAAACATAAATTTATCACCCTTTCATTTTTGATAGGCAAAATTAAAAAAAAACAGTACGGGTACGGGTAAATGAGCAAACAGTGAGTACATTATGATGTTTTAGTGAGTCATTTAGTTGCACAATATGGTTTATATAGGGGCGATAGACATTAAGGAGATATTGTAAGAACATAAATTGATAAGAAATATATCAGGTTGTGGTAAACAAAGGAACAGTGAATGTTGAAGACCACTACGTAGCCAAGTTGAAGGGGTTACATAGGATCAATGAACATTAAGGAGATGATAAAATGAACATGACTTGAATTGAAATGATAATGAGAATATATTTGGGGTAGGGGGTAGGGTATTTTAATTCACTTTTTATGGTTTATTTTTATGTTAGGCAAAATGACAATAAAAAATAAAAAACAGTACCAGTACGGGTAAATGAGCAAAACAGTGGTTTAATAATGACTGAGTTAGTTGGTGTTTACCTCCTCCTCTTTTTATATGTTTAATGAGAGTGACAAAGGGGACCCTAGAAATATGTTTCCCAACACGAAACACGGGGCAAAATACAGACAAAACAGAACACGTACATCTATGTCTATAACGAAAACATGAGAAATCAAAATCACGAAAGCATCCAAAAATAGACCGTCGGAAATGTTGCACGAAAATAAACATAAATTTATCACCCTTTCATTTTTGATAGGCAAAATAAAAAAAAAACAGTACGGGTACGGGTAAATGAGCAAACAGTGAGTACATTATGATGTTTTAGTGAGTCATTTAGTTGCACAATATGGTTTATATAGGGGCGATAGACATTAAGGAGATATTGTAAGAACATAAATTGATAAGAAATATATCAGGTTGTGGTAAACAAAGGAACAATGAATGTTGAAGACCACTTGAAATATGGAAATGGACGGAAACACTACTTGGTGACCAACATAAGAAAAATAATTTATGTGCATCTGCATTTATGTTAGCCCATTATTGTCAGCATTCAGGTTTTCAGTTATAGACTTTGATTTCCCAGGTCCTATATCGATGGAAATGTTTAGGCAACTTTCCCCGCGAATTCGCGGGTGCTTTCTAGTTGAAATGATTTTGATAAATGTACAATGCAAAATTTCGCTGCGTGTGAAGCGCTTTTCAGGATTAACCTTCATCAGACACGCTAGGAGTAAAAAACTTGGAAAACCGGTAGAACATTAGATTTGATAAAAAAAAAAACAGAAGCCAAAAATACTACAACAATGACCAAACAGATAAATTTATCATTTTTTTAAGAAATAGCCAAATGTTGTCAAATTTTGGAAATATGTAAACGTGTCATATCAACACATATTCCAGTACTCGAAAATATATAAGAGCATACAACTGAAGCACGGGGAAGCTTTCTACGGCCTCCACACGGCACTAAAGCCAAACTCTGAAATAATATTAAAAACGAAAGAATATGTAATATGTGCCTGAAAGACAAAATCCACATATTGAAATGATATTGATAAATGTACAATGCAAAATTTCACTGCGTGTGAAGCGCTCCTCTGGATTTACCTTCATCAGACACGCTAGGAGTAAAAAACTTGGAAAACCGGTAGAACATTAGATTTGATAAAAAAAACAGAAGCCAAAAATACTACAACAATCCAAACAGATAAATTTATCATTTTTTTTTAAGAAATAGCCAAATGTTGTCAAATTTTGAAAATATGTAAACGTGTCTTTCCAACACATATTCCAGTACTCGAAAATATATAAGAGCATACAACTGAAGCACGGGGAAGCTTTCTACGGCCTCCACACGGCACTAAAGCCAAACTCTGAAAAAATATCAAAAACGAAATAATATGGAATATGTACCAGAAAGACAAAAACCACATATTGAAATGACTTTGATAAATGTACAACGAAAAATTTCACTGCGTGTGAAGCGCTTTTCTGGATTAACCTTCATCAAACACGCTAGGAGTAAAAAAAGTATAGCTGCTGAAAAAAACTGGTATGTAAAATTCCTACAATTGAACAACAATCTCGAAATTTAACGAAGTCCAGAACGGGAGGTAGAGGAGCAACAGACCTAAATTTGATTCACACCTAAATCACCCAATGCTGATCATTCAAAGCAAGTGATAGGTAATTGACGAAAAACTTTTACGAAAAAAAACTTTCTACCATTAACCCGGGGATCAATTTCATAACTAAGTTGGCAAACAGAAAGTAGATGAGCGACAGACCTGAAATCAAATAATGAACTATGGTGTTGTAGAGACCTCATGCTGATGCGGCACACTAAATATAAAAAAAGAAGAATGCCCGTGGAAGGAAGAACTTTAAAGTTTTTGACAATTTTGAAACTTAAACTTAACTACTGTATTAGTTTTCATGAATAACGGTATAAGAAGGTAAACCCACCAAAACTGACCGAGACTTATTCGATAAAAATCTGTTCTTCAGACATAACATTTTTTTTCAAGGTCAGACTTCATAATACTGATCTCTGAAATGTAATTATCATACAAGATACCACTCAAGAATTTACACAGACAGTTTCCTATCTTTGGCGTGTATTGTTTTTTCTTTGGCGGATTTACCTTGTGGAATTAACCCTTAATCAGGAGCGCCAACCATCATGCAACTACAAGCGCCATCCATCACACATGGTGAGAAGTCAAAGCTTTTGTTTGTCCTTGTCTATTATCTGTTTTTTGTTTTATGTCCAGAAATGGGTCTTTCTTTGATATCATAGGGATTCGTTTCAATCTTATGTATTGTATTTTTAGTCTTGGGCCAATGCAAGACGGCGAGCAGTGACCTCTGGTCATGTTGAAGACTGCTGGCTGGATTTTTTAAATTGCCATTCCTTTAATGTTGGTTGTGTCGCGTAAACTTATTCCACATCTCTTTATCGTCTATTACAACAAAGGTCCAGGCAATAATTTTTATAACGCCTGACCCACGTTTCGTATAATATCAGACTTGCGCTATACCCAAAAGTCTGAAAATGCCAACAAAAACAAAAACGAATATGAAAAACAATAGAAACCCCCCCCCCCCGAAAATATAAGCGCACTCCTCTATTAAATCTTCATGATCAGACGGATATTGAGTCAAGTGTCCAAAATAAGACCAAATGCTATAGCTGCTTTTTGTTTAGTGATTCAAATATTCTGCAGAGACAGTAAACAGGATAATATTGATTTTATTACAAGATCGTAGATTTGCTTGGTTCGATTTTTTATTCTTAAGAATTAAACAATCATTTACTTATTCATTGCACATTGAAGGAAAGGTTTTTCTTCATTTGTGTAACAGATGTTGAAGCACAAATCATCACGATTCAGTTTCCATTCTGCTAGTAGTAATGGCATGGGTTTAAATATTTTCAAATGCAAACTACTTAATTCCACAGGCCAAAGTCGGAATACCAGTACTAAAAAAGATCGAAATGGGGAATAAGGTGTTTGAGTAATTGTGTTTGTTTGGTTCTGGAGTAAACTTCGAAAAATGGCGTTTTCCTTGAGTTTCATGCTTTGAAAATACAATCTGGGTAGGTGTGTACTGCCAATGTAATAAATCTTCATTTATGGCTTTTTAAAGTTTAAGTTTAAGTTTAAGTTTAAGTTTAAGTTTAAGTTTAAGTTTAAGTTTATTGAGCAAATTACACCCCAAGGGGTCAATAGCTACAAACAAAACAAACAATCAAAACAAAGAAACAATTAAGAAATAGTATTGCCCCCTGTCCTCAGTGAAAGAGACTGTTTCAAAAAGGAGCCCAGCAATCTCACATGTTCCTTTGAATCCGGATTCAATATATATTTCAGTTTATCTTCTTCATTCATTTGATAAAAAATATCTAAGGATTTTAAAAAATCTGTACGTAAATTTTCATTCAAAGTGCATTTTAATATAAAGTGAAATTCATCTTCAATTTCGTTACATGAATTGCATAATCTAAGATTTCTAGGTATTTTTGTATATCTGCCTCTTTCAATTAATAATGGGTGATCACTTATTCTCATTTGACAAATAATTTTTCTATATTCCGAATTTAAACTATCTAAATACTTTTCACAATTATATTCATTCTTTACCAATTTAAATACTTGTAGTTTACTGTTTTCGTCTAATTTTTCAATTTTTTCTCTAAATTTTTCTTGGTATTGATTGCTAGACTCCCTTTTGTAACAATTCTTGTTTATTTTGAAATTTACATTTTTATTTCTATTTGTGTATAAATCATATGACAATCTTAAATCTTTTCTAACATGTTGAACATAAGAATACCAAGTATAAATCCCTTTGGAATGTAAAAATTTCGAGACATCGTAACATTCTTTCAAAATAGGTATATCACTATTAATTAGTCTATCTTCATATAAAAGACTTTGAGTTTTAACATAACTATCTATTGGTTCTCTACCCAGCTCTGCTCTAGTTGCTATATTACTCGAGGATTTTTTAACGGAAAGAGTGTATTTACAAAATTTGGTGTGAACTTTATCAACAATTGATTTATCTAAAAAACTAAAATAGTCTGGTTTCTCATTTTTTGCTGATGCCCTTTTGTCCGAATTAAAGTATTTTTGATAAATTTCCATATACCAAATTTCTGCATTGAATGTAAGAACTGGACGAACTAGTGAATCAAATAAATGACAGGATAATTTTGCTGGAAGTTGGTTTATTTGGCTAGTAAGGCCCTTTAAAGAATATAATACCTTCATAGCTTTCTGTGATAAAATTTTGGCAGAAAGGATCAGACTTCCATTTTCCGTTATATAGTTTCCTAAAAATCTAAATTCCCTTACAGTTTCAATTAAAACATTTTTGTAATAGAATTGTATAGTGTCTCTTGACTTTCTATATTTCCTCCCTAATATCATAGTTTTGGTTTTTTGTACATTAACTGTAAGTTGCCAATTATCACAATAGTTTGATAACTTTTTCAGACTGTTTTGTAGACCTTCTTTGGTTTCAGAGAGAATAAGAAGGTCATCCGCAAAAAGCAAACTTCCAATTTTTGATTTTTCTAGAGTCAAAGGAAAATTATCGTTATCTATAAAGAGTTTTGGAATATCATTTACATATATATTGAACAATGTGGGACTTAAAGAATCTCCCTGTCTAACACCTCTATCTATTTTGAAAAAAAATGAATGGCAGCCATCTACTTTTATGGATGACATGCTATCAGTGTACATATTTTTTATTATATCTATCATAGTTTTGCCAATACCATTTTCATTTAGTTTATATAATAAAGCTTTTCTCCATATAGAGTCAAAGGCTTTACGCAAGTCCACGAAACATACATAAATATTTTGCTTTTGAAAAGATAAGTACTTGTTTATAAGAGTTTTAAAAATAAAAATACTGTCAGTAGTCCTTTGCATTTCCGAAAATTTATCATTCATGAATTTCATGATTCTATTGTTGAGTACAGCACTAAAAATTTTGGAAATACAATTTAACAATGAAATACCTCTGTAGTTGTTTGGATCATTTCTATCACCAGATTTAAATATTGGTATGATAAAGGCTTTGTTCCAACTTTGTGGATAATTACCTGACCTAAAAACCAAATTAAATAATTTTGTGACAGCCTTTGAAGTTACAGGATAGCTATACTTTAATATTTCATTTAATATTCTATCTGGACCAGCAGCCTTATTTGTTTTGAGAGAACGCACGACTTTTTTAACTTCAGCTATTGTTATTGGGCTATCTGTAACTTCATTTATATTCTTAAAAGTAGAATCATCTAAATTGTCTATGTTATGGTGAAACTCAGAATTAGTATTTTCGTAATTTCCTTGGTTTCGAAAATGATCACTAAATAAATCTGCATTAATGTCATTTTCATCGTTAAATGTTATATGTTTATCCGACTTAGATTTTAATAATTTCCAGAATTTTTGAGGGTCCTTGGAGCTGCAATTAAACAAGTCTGCGATAAGTTTTTTCTGAGCTTCATGCTTCTTCTTCTTTGCACATTTCTTTAACTCCTTTACAGCTGAAAAATATTTGGCACGCAATACTTTATCAAAAGGATTAGTTTTTAACTTTTTACTTAAAAAATTTACTTGTGATTTAAGATCACGCAGTTCTTGGTCTGACCAAGGTTTCCTATTAACAGGCTTTTTCTTTTTTACGGTTTGAATTTTCAATAGACATACTTTGTTAGAGATGTTTTCAAATATGCTTGTTAATTCATTTGAAGCTTGATTAATTCCTTCTTTATTTTGTTCAAACTTTTTACATTCATAATCTATAATAGAATTTTTTATTTCCTCTGACTTTAATGTATCTAATAATGTAATTTTTGATTGATCAGTCCACTTATATTTTAAGCAATTTTCTATTTTATTACTTTTCTTCAAGGGCACGTTATTTGTCTGTTTTATATTACAAGCTAGTGAAAAATAAATAGGTACATGATCAGATAAATATGACAAATCACCAGTACAAAAATATTTCACTGAGGACAGAAGGTTTTCACTTAAAATAGCATAATCTACAGTACTGCTTCCTTTTACAGTAAAACATGTATGATAACCAAGGGAATCACCAATAAATCTACCATTTAGGATTCTCAACCTTGAGGACACACACAAATTTAATAAATTTTGACCTTGTGGATTAAATACTTTATCTATACTATTTTTCTGCAATTTAATATCATCGACATAATTTTCTGGTAATATGTCTTTGAAAAATTTTTCATCGGAATTTTCACCTGTTATGAAGTCAGGATTTTCTCCTACTCTTGAGTTAAAATCTCCTATAAGTGCTATATCACCTTCACTTGATAGTTTACATATTTCATTTTCTAATTCTGAAAGATCATCGTTTGAATGATTTGAATTTAAAGGTGGCACATAAACTGCACATAAAAACAGATTCTTTTTCAATCCAAAAAAATCTTTATCTAACTTTAACCACATTCTGTTTTCAGACTTTGTTTCTTTGGTTAAATAATTTATTCTTTTAAAGATTTGTTTTCTAATGTATATTATTATCCCCCCACTGTGTCTTTTTGCTTTTTTTTTGCTTTTTCCTGCTTCTTGAAATTGAAATAAAATTTTCTATATAAGTCTTTTGACTTTCCCCTTTCCATGTTTCTAAAATAATGTTTATATCAGCTGTTATATTCTTTAAAAAATCTTCATCTTTGTGTTTGTCCCCAAGGCCGTGAATGTTCCAACAAGATACTTTCAAATTTGTGATATTTCTCATATAGTAAAAAAAAAATAGAACTGGCATATCTGATAAAGTAAAAAAAATCACTTACAGGCTATGATATAACTTATAATTTACATTTAGTGTAATATAATGTTCAAATACCATAAGATTTTAGAAATTTGTCTAAAAATGTACTTTTGATAATGTAGTTTAAATGTGATTTTAATATGTACATGTTAACAGAACTATAAAATGAAAATTTCATGATTTCTTTCCATGAATTTCCCCTTTAAATATTAATTTAAGCTACATGTAAAATCTTACTGAGCAATTTCATTACTTCCATGAATTATTCCCCTTTACCTGCATATGTGAAGTTAAATATTTTCCCAGATTTTCTAAACAAAAATATTAATCAATATGCAAGTTTTTAAACATATAGTTAGGACTATATTATATAACTGTTATTTATAAATTTGAAAACTACATTTGAATAAAAACACTAGCATTATGCTGCATATACATGCATGTACTTTAACATATAAAACATGTAATGTAACCTTTTTTCAAAATATATATATAATGTAATGCAATATTTGACTAGGACTTCTTGTCAAAAATTATAAAATTAAATTGACATGATTAAAGAAATCAAAGTTTTAAACTTGTAAGTTACAATAACTATTTAAAAAATTGTTGAAAATTACATTAATTTTGAAATAAGCTGTTGTAGCAGCCAATTTGTTTCCACGGAACTATGATCTTGTTTCATTGACCTTCCATTTGTGTCGTTACAAATATCTGTTCGGTTGTCATAAACATTTCTCCATCGGTTGTCATCACTATTTCCCCATCTTCCGTACGGATTTTGTTGTTGAGAATTAAATCGGTCATTGGTTCTTTGATAAAGATATGTTGGTGTGTGTCTATTCTCATTCTCGTGTTGCCAGTGTGGCCTTTGATTGATGTTCATGTTTTGCCAGTCACTTCTATCTTGTTTGTAATTCATATTGTTCCTAGATTGTCTGAAAATATTACTTCTGGTGTTGTCTTCATTGTTGTTATTTGCCTTACGTTGTATACCAAGACAACCATCTAGTTTCTCTTTCAAATTTCTAACATAAGTAGTAACTCCGCTTTGGAGGTTCAAATGTATTCCATCTTCGAAGTCGATTTGTGTGAAATTTCCATTTTCAATTACTTTTATGCCTAGATTTTCACTTTCTGTATGTAACATATGATTAAAGTTTGTGCGGTTTCTTTCAAATTTCTGACTTTCTACTCTATTTCGATAAAATCTTGGTAGTAGTTCTCCTACTAATATTTCGGTATTGGGCCATTTCGACTTACTCAATTCTATTAATTCTTTCATATCTTGGAATACAGTTTCATGGTCTTCTTCAACATCAATATCATTCGATGCAACTTGTAGCACCAGGACTCTCGGGTTTGATTCACTCTTTCTTATGACACTTTTGGCTCCTCGTATATTTTTTTCCCGAAGTTTTGTTATGCGAACATTTTTTCTGTAGTACATTTTTTTAGCTACAAGGTCTCTGATTATGGATGAGCCTATGATCCAACAGTCCAGATCATATTCTGGATTTCTAGTGTCCTGTTTTTCTTCTTTTGATTCTACATGTTCTGTGATATTAGTATCTAATTTACCCCTCTCTGTACTCACTGTAATGTAAATTTAATAGACATTTCAATTAAGTTATTTTTCTAGTCATGCATGTTTTTTTTAGCATTGCAATCTGGCTTTGCGTCTGTAAAACATTTAAAGAACTCTATGGTATTGTGTGGCTATAAATTAATAGTCTTCAGTAAAACTGTTTGCATTAACAAAGAAGAACATCTAGATCTTGTTAAGATTCAGTTTAGGTCAATTTTTCCTTGTCTCCCAGTAAGAAATCGAATTTTAGCACATTTTGCAATATGTTCAAGATGGTCGAAGGTTGCATGTATACTGAGAGGCCACGTAGCAGGGCAGAAACATGTCACTTTTTATTCTGCACTTATCATATATCTAACCTTCAGTTATCCAGTATCTTTTGTTCTCACGATAAAGACATACAAAGGTGCATTTTCTTTCAGGGAGTACCTACATATAATCCCATGCTATTTGTGAAATAATCTGCTTTGATCTACATGTAACATATCATTTCTTTTCGAAAGCCAATCATCCCTTCAAAGTTAATATGATTTCAAAAATTGAGTATGGATGTGGTGCTTTTTTGCTCTGATAGTCTCATTCGGGATTTTGCTACCCGGATATATAATACAAGAGTTAACACTAAAGTATGTCTCGCCTGCCGGCACCATCAGAAACAATTATTCTTTCTTACTTCCACTACATTATGAATTTACATGGATTTTCAGTTTCTGAGATCAAAAGATGTTTATAGAACTTAAACATTGCAAATATATGCAATAAAAATAATCAAAGTCACTCAACCTGAAAATCAAGGTCAAGGTCAAAAGATGGGGATGCAACTGTGCTAAGCTACTACTGGGGCATATGTATACCAAGTTTCATCAACCTAGGACCTATAGTTCATGAGATATGGAGGTGCTCGCAAAACTTTTCCATTGCTATTATATGTATTGAAAATTGTCAAAGTCACTCAACCAAAAAATCAAGGTCAAGGTCAAAAGATGGGGATGCAACTGTGGTAAGCTACTACTGGGGCATATGCACCCCAAGTTTCATCAACCTAGGACCTATAGTTCTTGAGATTTGGGGGTGCTCGCAAAACTTTTCCATTGCTATTATATGTATTGAAAATTGTCAAAGTCACTCAACCGGAAAATCAAGGTCAAGGTCAAAAGATGGGGATGCAACTGTGGTAAGCTACTACTGGGGCATATGCATACCAAGTTTCATCAACCTAGGACCTATAGTTCTTGAGATATGGAAGTGCTCGCAAAACTTTTTCATTGCTATTATATGTATTGAAAATTGTCAAAGTCATTCAATCGGAAAATCAAGGTCAAGGTCAAAAGATGGGGATGCAACTGTGCTAAGCTACTACTGGGGCATATGCATACCAAGTTTCATCAACCCAGGACCTATAGTTCTTGAGATATGGAGGTGCTCATAAAACTTTTCCAAAAAGTTAACGCCGCCGTCGCCGCCGCCGTCGCCGCCGCCGCCGGTAAAGTAACACCTATGTCCCGCTCTGCTTCGCAGGCGAGACAAAAATTAGACTTGAATTAAAAACTGGCAACCTGATTTCGACGTGGATTGAACGTTTCAAATAGCAAATAGGTTGACTGACATTGAATCTCTATTTCAACCTATTTTCAACGTTGAGTGCCCGCTGGGAAATCTACATTCTTCCAAACCATTCATTGACTTCATTATTTGTTAATGATAATAATTTTCGATAACTGTGATCACTGCAAGTTTCTACATTGGTAAAATTTACATTTTTTAATTTATAACAATGTTCTTTAACAAAGGATCGAATGCTTATATCTTGTCATTTTTATCTAAGTTGAAGCATATTTCATTTTCTTGTTTTTGAAATTAATAATTAACTTCCTATAAGCACTGTATGGAAAGAGCGAAAGGGAAAAACGGTTGATTTCTGTGCCCCAATGTAGTTTATTACTGTGCTCAAAATGAAGTCGTCTGTTTTTGCTGCCTTTTTACTTAATTATTGAATAATTACATATCCTGCATTGTCGGTGATTTCAACATTAGATAGTAACGATTTAGTTTATTCAAGTTTTACTTGAATTTTTATGTCATAAGCTATTTTGATCACAAAAAGTCATCATTTTATAAATAAAACACGTTTTTTTGGAAAAATTACATAAATAAAACACTTGCAGATGAAATTAAAGTGAACAAAAACTGTTCATCGTGTATTTAAGTATATATAGAACTCTATTGTTGATAAATAAAGTTTAATTATGCAAAGGTTCAAGACAGATCGATGAAATAAGAGTAGGTGTTAAAATTTGCACCGCGAATGTATATTTCTGTGCTGATTTTCTATATGCGAATGTATAATTCAGAGCCCGCGGAAGTTTATTTGTGTGGTTGCGAATGTTTCGTTCTGAGTTATAAATACTTGGCCATAGAAAATCAGATCAAATAATGGAAATATAACTTTAGTTTTAACTGTAAACCAGGGGACAGGTTAATGAAGCTGTCCTAAGCTGTATCCTAAACTAATATCTAAACAATTTCGCAATGTCTTATGACTTAAAATGGGATGTAGAAAGATGTGAAGGCGTTTGAAAAAACTTGAAGTTTTTTGTTTTACATTTTCAAATGCAAAATAGATTTAATCATTTTTATTGCATTGCCTTTGTTTTTTTTTTAGAGAATAAAAATAATGTATTGCAATATCATTGCATTTCTTAATTCATTTTTGTTCTGCGCGTTGCACTTATCACTAATACCAAAAGTAAATCCCTAGGTTTGGGAAGCAAATATCCACATGAACTGTTAAATGTTAATTTCAAAAGTCTAGTACTACATATATTAGAATATCGTCAAAATGTAACTGGTAAAACGCCAATATATGGGTCACTATTGGGAAAATCTAATCAATGGCAAAAATATCTTAGTTTGCTGAATGTAGAAAGTAAAATATCAAAAATGAGAGTTGGGCCACATACAACCCTAATTCAAGGGGATAAAACTATTTCAGACACTTTTTAAAAAAATTTAAAGTCACAAGGATGGTCCTAGGACAACAATTTTTACAACCTTAATTACGGACCAAATTTAGGACGTGCCATTTTTTTGGATGCCTTCAATAACACGACTTAGGACCGAGACATGTCCAAAGACCATCCTTAGACATGTCCTAATCCTAGGACACCTTCGTTAACACGGCCCCAGGATAATTTTAAAACAAGTGTTCATTTACATTTCCTGTCTAAACCATCTAATATTTTACTTATTATATAAATTACAAAAATAATATATAAAGCTCTTTTAAACAAAGCACGACAAAATTAATTGGTGATAAAATCTATATTTGTACAGAATAGAATAGAATAGTATGTATTGAGTTATTTTTGTAGGCTGTAAACCTGGGATTTTTTTTCGCACCGTCTTTGCTTTTCCTGGAAGGACTACTGAGTTTTAGTTAACACAGTCTTAAATTTGCACAGTAATCGTATTGTCCATTTAGACTAAAATGGAGGACACATATCGCGCCGTGTATTTTTTCAATTTAGGTGCAGCAATGTCAGTGCGAAAATCGCAAAATAAAACTGTCTCGATAATTTCCTGCTATACAGTATTCGGTTTGTTTATGATTACATTTCAAAATAACATTTCCGAACAATAAAACTAACAGTTTCATACCCAACTTCAATAGACAATGGGGGTTCCAAAACATCATCAAAGTCAACAACGGTTATTGTAAGTTTTTTTAATTCATCTGGTACAATGTTTTTTCCATTTAAAATTTCACCTTCTGGTCTCAAATCAAATTTTTAATGTTTAAACTTGTTCTTTTTCTCATTCACTCTAATTTTGATATTTACTTTTTCCTTGGGAAAGTTATGGACAAAATGCAAAATTGTGTCGTTGAATATCCCCCCCCCAAAATTACAATATTCGCATTTTAATTTATCCATATTATATTTCTGAAATTGGAAAAAAATTCTATTAGTGCCTCTAGTGTGTATTTAAAGCACATTCATGTTATAACATCAAACAATAAAAATTAATTGTAATAAAAATTAATAGCACAGAAATAAACTACAACAATTTTTGCTGCACAGAAATCAACATTCGTGAACTCGGAAATAAACGACAGCATTCTTTCAACCCTTTTTATTGAGTGTTTACAAAACAACAAATCAGTTACTTATTGTAGGTTTTTTGTTAACCTTTCATAAGATATTCCATCAAATAAAGATTAAAATCGCAAACTGCTACTTAGAAATGAGTTTTTCTATAAATTAAAGGCTTTTTCTATTCTGATAAGTTTTATCAGAACACATAAATAAACTTTCGCTACTTTAAAAACTGCTCTCAAATAAACTACAGCTTGCACAGAACTTAACAGCAGCAGGGCACACAATAAACATTCGCCTCATAAGTTAAACACAGCTGTAAAATCATTTGAGAGGACAATTACTAATCTTCGACAGTAGAATATGTTCTAAAGTATTATAAAGAATATTTACACTTACTAATTGCTTACAGATGTACCAAAGAATTATGCAATTTTCAACATTTCAACTTTTTGTTTTTTCATTGCGATATTTCTTACATTAATTATCTATTGATTTAAAACTTGTTAGAAAACAATAGAGTGACAAGTAAGAAACTACAAATGAACTTAACAACACTAGTATATCTATTTTTCTACCTAAATGACATATTTTCGTCTTCCTGATGTTTACAATCGTCTGTTTTACCCACAATACAACAATGACACAGGAGTAAACTACACCGGGGCACAGAAATCAACCGTTTTTCCCTTTCGCTCTTTCCATACAGTGATAAGTAAAAGTGCAGAATGCTCAACGTTGAAAAAGATCAGCCAAAAGCACTGTTTCGATCCTTTTCAGTTCATGTTTCGAGATCTAAATAACGTATACATGTACCTGTTTTAAAATCTTAGTTCAATTTTCAATTTATCATTTGTTTTGCACTCAGTTTCGCTAAAATGCAGGAATGTTTTGTTTTATTTATTTATTTATTGGTTAGGAACTGTATGAAACAAGAGGTCCCAGAAGGTTTTTTAATTGACCCCCCCGCCCCCCCCCCCCCCCCCCCGTTTGAAAATCTATGGATCCGCCACAGTGCTAGACAAGACTGCAAATTCAAATTGTCCTTAAAAGATTGTATTCTCAAAAGTTTGGTCATCCGAGTAAGTTTCGTTACCAAGCAGGAACTGCTTACCCTAGCTAAACACCTGAACAGTCTGTCTCACTCTCCTTTCAACTTGGGTGTACGTTTTTCATTGATTGCAGTTTTCATTGATTGATACTTGTAGTTGATTTGAAGTGTTTATTAAATGTTCCTGACTACATGTATATAAGATAAAATTAATTTTAATTGAACCTGAGAAAATCATATCGAATAATTTTTGCATCAGATTAAACCAAATCAGGTCCCCAAGCCAAGGGGACAAAAAGTCACAACCAGCAGCAGTAAAATCAGGGGTTCCACGAGGCACGGTCCTTGGACCACTGCTCTTCCTACTCTACATCAATGATATCGGAGACAACCTATCGACAGGAACCAGTATAAGACTCTTTGCTGACGATTGTTTGATTTATAGAAGCATCCAAACAACTAATGATGCAAACACTTTGCAAAAAGATCTGACTGGGTTGGAGAGATGGTCAATAGCATGGAAAATGACATTCAACCCGAAGAAGTGCTATGTCATACAAGCTACGAACAACACTGTCATGACTGTTAACAAAATCGATACATCATACTCTTTACATGGAACTGTATTAGAAGTAAAAGACCACAACCCATACCTGGGAGTAGAAATTGACAACAAACTCAACTGCAGTCTGGAACCACCACATAACAGCAAAAGTCAATAAAGCCTCACAACAACTAAAATTTCATCCGCAGAAACCTCTACCGATGCCCACCATCCATAAAAGAACATGCATACATAGCCCTAGTGAGACCACACTTAGAATACAGTAGCCCAGCATGGGACCCACATTGGAAGAAGGACATACAAAGAATCGAAATGATCCAACATAGAGCGGCACGCTTCGTAACGAACAACTATGTCTACCAGCCTGGGTCAATAACATCGACCCTCAACAACTTGAACTGGCCAACATTGGAAATAAGAAGAACTGTTAATAGACTCATCCTCTTCCATAAGATTTTAAACCACCATGTAGCCGCAGAGATACCACAATACTACCTCATAGAAACCAGACAAACCAGACACAGTCATGCTCACAGCATCCTGCAACCACAGTGTAATACATCAGTGTACGAGAACAGTTTCTACCCAAGAACAATACGAGACTGGAATCGACTACCTGGCAACATCGTACAGGACACTGACACTACCAATAGACTCTAACTACATTCTTAAAGGGCACACATTAGAAAAAGTAAAAAACGGCAAAGTACCTGGGGGTAACACTAACACACGACATGTCATGGGACACACACATAAATAACAGCACTGCAAAAGCAAACAAGATTCTTGGCTTTTTAAGGAGAAATCTCCAGATACAAAACGAGAACACCAAAAGTCTGGCTTTCAAATCCATGGTAAGATCAAATGTAGAATACTGCTCCACTGTATGGTCACCAAACACAGAAAAACTTAAAACCAAACTAGAACAGGTACAAAGAAGGGCGGCCAGATATGTCACAAATCGTTACCATAATACTAGCAGTGTTTCAGCCATGATTAATCATCTCGAATGGCCTACACTTGAAAACAGACGAAACATCAGCCGAGTTACCATGCTTTATAGGATAAACAACAACTTAGTAGCAATTGACCCAAAACTTTACCTTGCACCACAGACACATTTTCAGACAAGACTCACACACTCGTTACAGTTTCAATTATTCTCCACTAGAACAAACTATTACAAATACAGTTTTTTTTTCACACACTGTTGTACTTTGGAACTCACTCCCATACTCAGTTGTAAGTGTCGGATCCTTGGACCAGTTCAAATCACAATTCCAAGGACTTCAATTCTAAGCACCTCCCTGGATCTGTAAATAGTGTATATATGTTCAAAATTTATTTATTATTCATTTATTTTTCATTAGTAGTTTTTCTTTTGTTTGTAACTTATTTATTCATAATTATTCCTTCTGTTAACGCTGCGCCGGCATAAATGTCATCAGTGTTTTGATGGATGGCCGTAGAGATGTAGATGTAGATGTAGCTTCAAGGAGCACCTCTGGTCTCACTTCCATCCGGAGACCAGAACCACACCTATGCCATAGACCACAGCAAACCATGTTTTTAACCTGCACCTTTTAACCTGTAAATAGACTTTTTTTGGAGCACCTGCACTTGATGACACGGCATTAGCGTGATAGAGAATATTCCTTTGCTGATTAATGCAAGAAGAAGAAGAAGAAGAAGGGTTAACAATCATAATTCTGCAAAATAAAATTGCAACAATACAATAAGCAAAGTATATATTTTTAATATCGGCTACGAAAAACATCTGGTGTTTGTGGGATGAAACAATTGACGCATTTTCCAATACAAAAAACCCACTTAAAATCATTTTTTGAATCGATATTTCCTTTCATTAAGCTAATTCAAAAATTGTGAATCGCCCTCCCAGGGTTAGTGAAGTTTGGGGAAATTTGGCGCGAAATTATTTTCGGAATAATCTTACGAGTCTTTATCATACTTCCATAACATGAATAAGTCCAGAGGCGTCCGAATAATTGTCAACATGGCAGGAGTGGGGTTAACACAAAAAGGCCTCGTGCTGTTTTTCGTTGGTGCAACTCTTGGATTCATATTAACTTTCTTTTTTATGCATCACAATAGTCCACTGCAAGTTTACAATAGATTGCCACAAAATGGTTTTATTCCGAACAGCCCACACAGTCATGGAGAGATGGATAATCTGAAGGGACCCGAAGAATCTGTTGACTGGTCGGAGGCACATTTCCATAGCCATTCTGGTTTGTATCATGCATTTATCAACCCATCTTCTGTAATATGAGAAAGACATTGCCTTAAAAGCTCGCGTAGATAATTGCATTGAAAATTTCGAATAATGCCTGGGACGAGATAATTTGCCATATTTGGGACGATGTATTACTATTTCCTGCAATTTTTTAGCACGCGCAGACATTTTCGAAAACTTCCGAAAATCGTATGTTTCTAGTGACAGAATAATTTTTTTTCCATAGTATTTTGAGTCTTGTGCAATTTGGCATACTTTCTACATTAGAGAGCTCGCTATACCCTCTCATAATATGAAGCAGGTAAAACCTGTTACGCTCCCGAGGTTTCAATTGATTTAATTTTTTTGGTTCGAAAATAAAAACAAACTAGCTTTTCTTGTGGGTTACATGAGCGTTTAAAATTTTCAAAGATAAAAACGTTAAAAAGACGCCGAAAGTTTGGGAAAACAAGCGCGTGCTATACCGGACGTTGAAGGAAAATTCAGCTCATAGTACAACTAAAATATTGACATTTCTACCATTATCGCTTCCTTCGGGAGCGTCTAAAGATTAAATTATTCATTTTAATTTTGTCGGTTTTGGTAGAATAGAAACAAGAATATGTCCAAAAGACATAATGCCCCATCTCGCAACATTCATTTTTTCCACAATCACTGAAGCATCAACATGGTTGCTAAAGGCACTTGTCAGTCAGAAGTAATGGACTTTAATTTATCCATTCTTCTATAAGTGGTCATTCATGCGGAAAATATAGGTCAATGTCAGCATCCGAAGCATGCATTGTTCTAAGCATCATGAGGTGCACCTACCATACCAATATTATATACATGTAGTTGATTTGGCACATGTCAGTAAAAAGGAATGGGTTTTAACCATTCTTCCATCAGTGGTCATTCAAGCAGAAAATATAGGTCACAGCTAGCATCCTAAGCATACATTGTGCTTAGCATCAGTAAGTGCACCTACCATAACAATATAGATGATGTGGCACATGTCAGTAAGTGGGAATGGACTTTAACCACTCTTCTTTAAGAAGCCATCCATGCAGAAAATATAGGTCACATCCAGCATCCCAAGCATGGATTGTGTTAAGCATCACTAGGTGCAGCTACCATACCAATATGGTTGCTATGGCACTTGTCAGTAAGAAGGAATGGACTTTAACCATTCTTCTATAAGTGGTCATTCTTCTACATGTATAAGTGGCCATACCAATATGGTTGATGTGGCATTTGTCAGTGAGTGGGAATTTGGAAATATCGAATTTGGGACGGACAGACGGACGAATGGACCCGAACACTATATGCCCCTTTACTTTCGTAGATGGGGCATCAAGTGAAGAACTAGTTACAATAACCTAGCCCTTACTCCATTACTCTCAGTGAGGGTTACGATTCCAACCCATTACTCTCAACGGAGCATAGCAAAACCAATTTGTGGCCCGCAATGTTGCAATTTATGAACCTGGTCCTCTATGAAATGATATGTATTTCTTATTTTGCATCATATTCTATCATCACAATGACTTGAATGTTTAATTACAAAGTTATTAAAGAAATTAAATTTCTGATCCTGAACTTCATAAAGTTCAAGATTAGTGTAAAAGTGAAAATATCAAGCTTTAACCAAAATGTATACTGTACATGTACATGTATATCTGAAAATGCATCAATACGTTTTACTGAAACTTATCCCCAAACGCAGTGTTCCATATGAAAATATACAACCAGATTAGTAAGAGTGTGTATTATAGAAAATTTTTTTGCGGGTATCGTAACCCTCTCGGAAAAGTAATGGGGTAAGGGTTATGTTATCATAAATATTGAAGAACATACATGTACATGTACAAAATGTATGTGATCCAATCTGTTGAGTCTATATACATGTATATCTGGTCCACCAAATAAAAAAAGGTGAATGACCATAAAGAGCTATACATTGTATAGAACAACAGTCACCTTGAGTCTTGAGATGTTACAAATGTATCTCTTTGATTGGTTTGAGCAGGCCATTAAATAAAAAAAAATTCTATGGCTACAATTTCAGGGTAAAAAAGCTGCCATGTCATTTAAGTTGGGACGTTACGTTAAAACCGATTATGTATTGAATTTACCTGTACGCTGAAAATCTGTCTGAACATTGTGAAACACAACGTCAATTTAAGTTAGATTCTATTGCATTTTTCACATATACATGTAGGCAATCTTTATGAAACCGTATCTTAATAATGAAGTCTGTGACATATTCTTTATTTTACAATGTACATCAATGAAATTCAGTCTTCACGAAATGTGCCTAACCGCCATACCAGTCTGGTGAAAAATTTATGAATTAGCCTTTGGTCTAGTGAATTTGGTCAAATTAACAATTCAAATGTTCAGGCAGTTCTGCAGACTTTTGTTATTGGGCTGACAAGAATTTTCCAATTTCACGAAGACTGATGAATCACAAAGGATGAGTGGTTACAGTAAGGCCCATTTTAGGCCCAAAATTTACATTGAAACTAAAAATGGACAAAAAGATGTCTTATGTTGCTGAAACATTCTACAAATATGTTGCTTTAAGAAAATGATAGGCTTTTTATGTTTTTCCATACCAGATAAGCGAAAATAATTTTCCAGTAAGCAAAAATATCTATATTTATGTCTCGCCTGCGACGAATAGTCGCGGAAGGCGAGACATAGGTATTACGGCGTCGTAAACTTTTTTGTAAGACTTTTGTGGACAATGAATTGCTTGAAAAGTATAATAGCTAGGCATCTGATATTTGGTATACAGACAGTTCAGGTTATGGTCTACGCAACTGTCACCATGCCATATGACCCTGACCCCATTTTCACGCTCCAGTGACTCTTTGAACTTAGGTCTTTTTTCAGGCCGTGGCGGCATCGTAAACTTTTTTGTAAGACTTTTGTGGACAATGAATTGCTTGAAAAGTATAATAGCTAGACATCTGATATTTGGTATACAGACAGTTCAGGTTATGGTCTACACAACTGTCACCATGCCATGTGACCCTGACCCCATTTTCACGCTCCAGTGACTGTGAACTTAGGTCTTTTTTCAGGCCGTAAACTTTTTTGTAAGACTTTCGTGGACGATGAATTGCTGGAAAAGTATATTAGCTAGGCATCTGATATTTGGTATACAGACAGTTCAGGTTATGGTGTACGCAACTGTCACCATGCCATGTGTCCCTGACTCCATTTTCATGCTCCAGTGACTCTGTGAACTTAGGTCTTTTTTAGGCCGTAAACTTTTTTATAAGACTTTTGTGGACGATGAATTGCTGGAAAAGTATATTAGCTAGGCATCTGATATTAGGTATACAGACAGTTAAGGTTATGGTCTACGCAACTGTAACCATGCTGCGTGACCCTGACTCCATTTTCACGCTTTAGTGACTCTGTGAACTTAGGTCTTTTTCAGGCCGAAAAAACTTTTTTGTAAGACTTTTGTGGACGATGAATTGCTGGAAAGTTATGATAGCTGGGCATCTGATATTGGGTAAACAGGCAGTTGCGATTATGGACAACGCAACTGTCACCATGCCATGTGACCATGATCCCATTTTTACGCTCCAGTGACTCTGTGAACTAAGGTCTTTTTTTCAGACAGAAAACTTTTTGTAATACTTGTGTGGACAATGGATTGCTTGAATAGTATAATAACTAGGCATCTGTTATTAGGTATACAGACACTTTTTGTGTTTATATCAAGAAATGAAAGCTTAGGTACTTGATTTTAGTGATGGTGCCAGCAGGCGAGACATACTTTTAGGGCCACACTTGTTAGAAAATTGTCCTAATTTCATTGATTTTTGAATGAGAATCAAGAAATGATTTTATTATGGGCTTAATCCAAAAACTTATTTATTCTTCCGGTAACAACCAATAAATGTAGTTGAAATGTGCTAAAAGCCTAAAGTACAAACTAAAGTAAATTGTAAAAATTATAGAATTTTATATATTTTTGGTTTAATTTACGACTAAAAAGTTTAAATTATGTTGTTTATATTCACAGTTGGAAATATCTGAAAATCAATTTTATATTTAACTAAACATGCTACTA
The DNA here is from genome assembly GCA_963971305.1 of Arcuatula senhousia. NCBI lineage: Eukaryota > Metazoa > Mollusca > Bivalvia > Mytilida > Mytilidae > Arcuatula > Arcuatula senhousia. Next base: position 32,244,501 of record OZ020315.1, read on the forward strand.
CATGTACATGTACATGTATCACGTTTTCCTGAAGGTTATTGTATAATTAACATTGTAATATCATATACAAATGTACATTATAATTCCGATGTGAGATATTTAAAGAAAGAAAGTTTTATTTATTTATTTGTTTGAATACAATAAATCTATTTGACATGTATAGCGCAGGTCTTTTCAGAGCAAACATTTACTAAAGTGTACATTGACAATTTTGCACAGTTGTCCATTATGGTTTATATATGTTCATTGACTTCACTATTATTTTGGATTTAAATTAGTTTACCATATCAGAAATTATCAAAATACATAGAACTTGCATGGGTATATTAAAGAACTTTACGATACTTGTGAGTGGTATTTGTCAAAAATACTACTTGAGAGGCTGGTTCAAAATTTCACGAGCCGTATGGGGAGTGAAATATCAAATTATCAGCCTCGAAAGTAGTATTTTTGGCAAATACCACTCACAAGTATCGTATAGTTCTTTAATTCCACCACATATCCTTTGTTTCAAATCAAAAACATTACAATGAATGTTTCTAAAGACTCTAAATCAATGCCGATATTAGATCATATGATGGCAACATGTGTGACGTCACAATATTACCTATAGTAATCTTTTTTTTAAATAGGGACTTTCCACGATTACCGAGGTTATAATATATTTCAATGAAATACCACAGCACTTGAAATTGCGGGGAAAAAATACCACAGCAATAAATTGGCGGGAAAAAAAATCCAACGACAGCTACAATTAATTCCGGATATATTGAATATGCGGAAATATACTAGGTTTGTTGACCAGTCAAAACCTGGCATTATTATATAAGGTGGAATTAAAAAAAGAAGGTTAACTTAATGAGAAGAATTATCTAATAAAACCTGTTTTCAGAGATTAATTAATTTCAACAGATTCAGTACAAATGTATTGGACTGCTTTTCCTCTATTCTACAAATTTACTAAAATCAAATCAGTAAATTTGTATAAAAAATTCTTTAAAAGTCAGTAATTACAGGTAAGAATTAGGAATTATATATATTTCCGGATCCTAACCCATTTAGTAATTATACATATTTACTGAAATTTCATGAATTAATGTATAATTTCTAAATATTATATACTCATATAAAAATCTGTATTGTGATTTGCTAAGATGCGGTCATGTGACATGTGATATTCTGCTGGGTCAACCCGTAATCGTTGGGGCGCATGGTAAGGTCACCCTCTCAATGTGAGATTTTGCACGTGAGACCCGCGTTTTTTTCTTGAACATTGTATGGGCTGGATTTTTTTCCAATGAAAAAAGGTTAAAATGTCTGAAATATGTTTCAAAGTTTGATATTGAATTGTTTCATTTAAATATTTGATACATTAATAACAATTATCACCCTAGATGATATGTGACCCGGAAATCTTTCCCCTCGAAAAGAAACCACCTGGTCACACACCAACTAGGGTGATAATTGTACATGTATATTATACACTTTTACTGTAACATATACATGTACATACAATGTACATGTAGAAACTTGAAAGCTCATGTATGCATAGTTAATTGAAAACGAAATATGAAGTAAAATATACAGTTACAATTTATTATGTTTTATTATAATTTATCGTGAAAATTAAAGCAAAGAAATATTTGGCATTTTTTAACAATATAGCATGACAATATTTGTTATAAATTCAAAAAAGTACATGTATATCATGCATGTCTGTAACATTGCAGGAAAACAATTTTCAATGTAGAAACTTGAAGAGATTAAATAAATTAAAAATTTACACGTGTCAGCGTAATTTGAATAGATCTATTAAGGCATTAGCCATTGGGTCGTAGTTCTTTAGAATTAGATCCACCTAAAACATCTGTCTCCCAACAATGACAATAACAGTTTAATAGTAATCAATTTATAAGATGATTGTGCTGGTATAAATTTAACATTTATGAATGCATGTCAATAAATTAAAACAGTAAGCTGTTGATTATATTGAAGTTACTATAATGCCATTCAGATGTTAGATGGTACAAAATGACCAATTTTGAGTGTTTTATTTATTTCTAGTCATTTTCGCACAATACATGTATTTGACAATTTTCCTGAATATCCAACTAATTGTCATACATGTACAAATATATATACATTCTGAATATTTCTATCTGACAAGGTTGTCTATTAGAAATTTGAATGAAACTAAAAATTATATGAATATGATGATGATAAGAAAGTTTTGCCCCATTTCCATGATGCTTTTCTGCATTTCCTTAATTCAAATTTGAATAAAATATTCCGAATAGACAACTTGTTTCGTGATTTCTTATTGAAAGCATATAATATACATGTATATAAAGGGGACCAATCATTTAACTTGAAGAAGGGCCTTATATTTTTATCTTAAAAAGAGGTTAAGAAAAAAAAATTCTAAATGAGGATTTCTGCCATATGAAATATTAAGTACTATTCCATATAAGGATCAGGCAGGGGGTGGCACATCGATAATTTCCAATTTCAGATTTTGGGGTATAGATGCATTCATTTTACCATAAAAACAAACCCAATGCGGTTTTTTCATCTTGATATGTATTTGGTGCCTAGATATTTTTTTGACTGGTTATATAGGGAAAAAATATGGCGGGAAATTTTCTCGTACTTTTCACTATACATTGTAACTAAATTTTGACTGGTAATATCTCCTAAACCCAAAAAAGACTGAAAGTTTTAGTGGTCAAAACAAAGTTTACTGGGGTTGCTTTACCTAATTCTGTTGAAATTTTTTTGTGTATTTATTATCCATGTGCCACCCAATTAATGGTATCTGCCTGATTCTTAGAAAAAGTAGTACTTAAGTGCTAAAAATAAGAAATAAAATTCTGACTAAAACAAAAAAGTAAGCCCCCCCCCCCCCTTCAAGTTAAATGCTCGGTCCCTAAAGCAATAAAGTTTCAAGAAGCTAAAATGAATGTCTAATGACTATTTTGTTGTGTACATGTACATGGTACTCCAAGGATGGATCCCGGATTTGAGTTAAGAGCTTGAGGTGGGGCTATAAACTGGTTTTTTGTTTTTTTTTTGTAGAGCTTAGCGAGGAAAATTTTTTTTTAGTGCTGGTTGTAAAAAACAAAATTTGCGTCAGTTTTAGGTGATGTACACCCTTACGCAAAACTACATTGTACTTTGGATCAATACACACCTTGAACAAAAAGCTTCTGTTCTTACCTGTTCCTGTGAAATGCTTACATATACTTCCTTAATATTGCCCTTTTGCTTGTTTTTTTACCAAAAACTTGTAAAATTAAGATGTTCCAACTTTATGACATGAAACATGTCATAGTATTGGAAACATATCTTCATTCTAAATGATTATAAACAGTATTTGGAAAGGCAATCAATGAACATGTAAGTGTATTGCTTTTGGCTGTGAGGGTTGTGGAAAGTTTACTTCAAAAATTCACACATCAAAATTGCAGGGGCCAAAAAGTAATTAGGTTTAATTCTTTATAAGATCAGATATAATTGATGTTATTCCTTTTTAAATTGAATTTTTATGTCCTTTGATATTAGATTATGTAAAGAAAGTTTGATATTTTTATTTTCTTTGCAGAAGGAAGTGATGCCATTGCCAAGAAACTCAATGAAGAGGTCCGTGTCCTATGTTGGGTAATGACAAATCCTAGCAATCATCAATCCAAAGCAAAACATGTGAAAGTGACGTGGGGCAATAGGTGCACGAAAACTATTTTTATGAGCTCTGAAAAAGACTCCTCCCTTCCTGCTGTAGCTCTTCCAGTTAAAGAAGGCAGAGATAATCTATGGGCAAAGACCAAAGAAGCTTTCAGATATTTGTATAAAAATCATTTAAATGACTTTGATTGGTTCATGAAAGCAGATGACGATACTTATGTAGTCGTAGAAAATTTAAGATATTTTCTTCACGATAAAGATCCAAAAAGTCCAATTTATTTTGGACGAAGATTCAAGCCGTATGTATCACAAGGGTACATGAGTGGTGGGGCAGGGTATGTTCTGAGTCGACAGGCAACTAAGTTATTCTTTGAGAAGGGGATAAATGTTCCTGGTACGTGCAGAACTGATGCAGGAGGTGCAGAAGATCTAGAAATGGGTAGATGTTTAGAGAGAATAGGAGTGAAAGCAGGAGATAGCCGAGACGAATCTGGAAGAGAGAGATTTATGCCTTTTGTACCAGAACATCATTTAATTCCAGGAATTTTGCCTAAAGACATGTGGTATTGGAGTTATAATTATTACCCTGCAAAACAGGTATTAAGGAGATATAGAGTGAAAAATCCAGGTTTTAAAACGGTGAATATCAGGCGGGCAGCGGGCGGGAAAGAAATTTTCGTATAATGTAATTATAAGTCTTCTCAGCAACTACTAATCAAATATAGCCACTTGATATTTGGTATACAGCATCAGGGTGGGGTCCCATAATGTGGAATTTGATTTCACTTATATGACAAATCTGTCAAGCCTGATGCTCTTGACAAATGACTGGATTTTGGCTAGATTTCACTATAAAGATATTATAATTTTATGCTATATGACCAGATGAAGACAATTTAATTTCACCTAATATTTATCTTAAATTTAGATTATTTTGAATTCATTACTCAAAAGCACGAAGTTCTTTCAAATATTTTTTATTCACAAAACTTCACATTATTTATTAGTATTTAATCTATTCAGTATTGGACATTTAAATCTTTTCAATCCTTTATCTGTTTATTATTTAAGATTAGTAACTGCGTCTTAAGGCTACAAGTGACAAAGTTAATCTACCATATAATATTCAACATTTTTAAACAAAAACACAATTCAGAAAAAATAGAAAACCATACATCAAGGCAAAAATAGCTATAGATTTTTTTATGTGTATTTATTTTGAAACAAAGCATAAATAGACTGGCTCAATTCTTTTTATCAAAAACACAGGTTTAAAAGTTAAGATGGTACATTTGTATTAATTATGATTATTCAGAATATAGCCCTAAATGTGCTTACAGTGTATTTTTATAAAGATTTTCAATTTTAATTTCAGGGTCCAGCGTGCTGCAGTGACTTTGCTATAACGTTCCACTATGTTCCCCCAAACATGATGTATGTACTAGAATATCTCGTATATCATTTAAAACCCTATGGCCATGGACAAATTTATACCAAAGTTCAGCAATGTGATTCAGGTCAAAGTTCAGATGTCAAAAAGTCAGACAGTTCAAAGTTAGAGAAACAGACAGAAGGAAGCATTGTAGAAACGGTAAAGTCTAGTCATAAACCAGCATTAGAGCAACAAAATCAGCATTTCTTAGCATCAAGTTTAGACAATAACCAAGATGTTAATGAAGTAAAGAAAGAAGATAGTTCTATTAATCAAGCAGCCAATAGTAGCTAGTGAATAGGTTAACATATATTTAGGTTGTTTGATTTTGTTTTGTTTTTATGTTTGGGAATACATTTAATATTTATTTTTAGTGTTCATGTTGTTTGAAAGGGCTATTCACATGAAGATTCATATATTTTTTAAATGATTTTAACATTTCCCAATTTTTAACATTTATTTCTATTTTACATTTTAAGCTGAAATACATTAATTTATACATTTCCACCATGAATTTTTAATCAAATTTGTTAGACAAGGAAAATGTATTCTCATATCCTTATACTATTTGTGCAATTGATCAAAAACTGGTGTAAGATAAACCCAAAAATCTAAACATTTAAATGTAACTGTTCCTCATAGAAACATTTTATATATTGTGGTTTCATTATTATTCGTGGGATATCAATTTTTTCGTGGTTTGCGTGGATGGCTTTAACCAATGAAATTTGATACCCATGAAAAGAAAATTTAATATAGATCTGTATGCTGAAGACTTCAGAGCAATGAATTTAAAAATCCACAAACTTAACGATTGTCATCAAACCACGAAAACTGGTACCCATGAAAAAAATGAATCTTTAGTATATGTATAATAATGTCATTATACTTTCTTGATTGTTTTGTATTTAACTTATTTTAATTTAAGTTGTGATGTTCTTGTGGTGCTTTTTATTTCACATGTACTTAATTAGTCAGCTTCACAATCTTATTAGATCTTAAACATGTATGTGGAAATAATATTATTTGCTGGATAAAAAATTGTGTATGTTTGGGTTTTATATAAGGAAACTAGAACACCATATAATGTTTCCAATTGTTGACTGTAAAGTGTTTATGTCATGTAGGTATAAAAATGCTAGAAATCAAATTAAAACTTTACCACCTTTTTAACAAACTTGATTTGAAGGGCACACTGTGTAAAATGAACTGAAAATTTATGTTCAAACTATCTTCTTGGAGGGGAGTTTTCAGCTTGGTTTTCTCTTTTTAAATGTGTTCACAAGGTTAAATGTTCTTGAAGTATCTGTTTTATATGCTTATTTGCATTTAACATGTAAATAGATATTTGAATAGTCTATTTATTCTATTTTTTTCCGTGAACATTTCAGTGATGCAGCTAGATAAATTAGCTGAAATAAACCCCGCAAAAATTTCTCTTTTATGATTTTTGATTTTTTGAATTTATATTTATTTTTTATATGTTTCCTATGGAAACTGCAGAAATTATCATTATTTATTACAAGTTCAATTATGGGTTGCCTAAATGATCAAAATATATGGTTCAGCTGATTAATTTAATTGACCTTGGTTTAATGTAAATTTTGATTATAAACAAAATTATTTTTTTTTAATAATTGTGAATTATATATCCAAAATCAAAAAATAAATGGCAATTTTATCTTCATAGAAGGGGGTTGTTGGGTGGTGGTGGTGTTAAATCCAGAAATGGTGATGTTCAGAATATGGATAAGCATAGGCGGATCCAGGGGGGCTGGGGGCCCAGGCCCTCCTTTGGCAAAAAAAAATGGTTGAGTATAAAGCTATCATTGAAGCGTGGCCAAAGTGGCCCCCCTCTTAGGCCAGTCAGTTAGACCCCTCTTTTAAGAATTTCTGGATCAGCCACTGATCAGCAATTACATGTAGTGTTTACATGGGAGAAGAATGGAAAAAAACGGTCTCAACTTAATTTCACTTCAAATTTAAGTTCAGCCTTAAGACTTTTTTTAGTCCCATCTTTTACCAAAAACTTGTATACATTTTGAAAATATTTAAACTTGAGACCTATGCCTATTTATACTAAAAAAATTCTAAAATCAATTAAGGGGTTATTACAGGGCTTGCTGCTCCTATGTGGTTACTTAGTATGCTTAAAGTTACCATAATTATTAAACTCCATCTATTTTTACTGATGTCTTTACCACCATTTATCAAATCAAAAAGAATATGTAATAGATAGTCAAATCAAAAACCTTTACTACTCTGTTATTCTACTCATTAATTGTTTGATTTAAGAGTTTGTATTTTGATTTTTTTTCGGTTATTTCTTGCTCTTTTTTAACTTAAAATCAACACAAAATGTTGGTTTTAAACCAATATGTATTCCTCTTGTTGGAAAATTTCTCATTAAGTCATTTCAGGTATCATTTGATTTTAATTGAGATGTTCAAATAGAAGGGAAAAAGAGCAAAATAATTAATACAATTACTCGCCATTTCATTTTTTATTCTAGATATTTTTTACAAAAAAATCAAAATCCAAATTTTATGATGGATTGGGAGTTGATTTGTACTTTATTGAGAATGTTAAATCTTTATTAAACTTATCAATATATGATCAAAAACACTATAATTACCACCTACTTAACATGGAGTACACCATAATGTCTAGTTATATTACACTTATTGTCAAGTTTAATTATGTTTTATAGATGTGATATGAGTAAATATGTTGTTTTTTGAAGTTTGATAGCATGCATTGAAATGAAATATTGATTGATATAGAAATATTATGTAGGCAAAAGATATTTGTCAAAACTCATCACAAATTTTTGCTTAGTTTATTGAATTTTTGTACAAGAAGTATTGTTTTTGATTCCCCTCACAAACAAACTTTGGTTGTTGATTAGGAATCATCCTATTCGCCTGTCAGTCTGTTCACATATTGCAAAAGCACAAAGTTCTCCAATATCACTTTGGGGGTGTTTTGATAAAAATTTACATGAGGGAAGTAGTTGTACACAAAATCATAGACCTGTATATTAGATATAATATACAGGTCTATTACCAAATGTAGATATGAATCTTTAATTGAGGTCATTCAACCTATATTTTCCCCAACTTATGGAGCAGGATATAGCCATAGGGAGCTTGGTTGCAGAAACAATTTAATACATGTTACCAGTTTATGATTTTTTTCTTGCTTGTTATGGAATGACAGGAAGTGGAATGTTGTTGTTTTTACTTTTTGGGGAAATGATGGTATTTTTTTTTTGCTTGACTAATGAAATTTTGCATTTTTGTTAAATGTGGGATTATGCAAGATATGTACGTTCTTGGTAAAAATTGACACTAAATTGTATCACAAAAAATACTCAATGACAATAAGATTACTCATTGCCCAATGGCATCATGACAATTCAGCTATGACAATTTTTTTTTTGGGAGGGGGGGTTAAGATCACGTTTTAGGAGGGCTAATAAGTACATTTTAATGAAAGATGATAACATAAATAACAATTCACAACAATATGGCAGGAAAACCTCAAGAAATGCTGTTAAAAGGATTTCAAAGAACTTAATTGTTACTTTGTTTTGAATTCTAGTCACAACATGAATACATTTTCTATAAGACTTTCTTGTTGTTTTTCTGCTGAATAATTATTATTATTTATAAATATTTATATTTAAAGACATACAGATTTTCTATGCAACAATTACTAGTTATTCAGTGACTTTTTATTTAAAATAATTTGATGTGTACATGTGTGAAAGGTAGAACTATTGTGCAACTGAAAAATTAACTATCACTGAATTCTGTATAACATAAAACAATCCATGAATGAATTTTCCAATATCAGGTGCAAAGGTCAAAGTATATGTATCACGATTTGGAATGTCTATGATTGAATAGTGAATTTCAACTTTTCCAAAGTATATGGTCTTTTTTTCAGCCTTACCAGTATTCAATAATTTCAATTTTTGGAATCATGCTCTTACCATACCTGTTTTATTTTGAAATTTTTGTTCAATGTTGGTATAGAATTATACTGTGCTTTACTGTGATCTGTTTCTTGTAAAAAAATGAGGGTGAGAATTTCATGATGGACCTTATCCACAACTAAATGGCAAATGCTGGCCAAGTATACTTAAGAAGCCAAATATTTTTACAGTGGTCATTCATAATTGTCAACCATTTTCCAAAAAGTACAAAGCAAACATTCAGGAGGAGCAGGTTAGAAAATGAAAATTTCACAGGTCAATGGCAAAATGAAAGTTTGTTTAAAATCTAAAAAATAATCTGAACATTTTGTGAAGGATCTCCTGTATCAACATCAAATTTGTAGTAATATTACACCAAAAAGATAGTATGCATAAAAGTCATGAAAGTAAAGGAATTTCGACCATAAAAGATCTTTAAAACAATTATTAGTGTTGTTGCAACAATACTTTCCCAATTCTATTTTTGTAACGATCTAAAGTTCAACCAATGACAAACTTAAAAATACCTCACCAGGGCACGTGAGAAATTTTACCACAACTTTAAAATTATGTCAAGTAATAACACACCTATGGCTAGTAACGATCTAAAATTGTCCAATTACAAACTTGATTTGCTGTGAAAGTCATTACTATTGGATGATAGTGTAGTTCATTCAATGACAGGACGTGTAAAAATTATTTTGAATATGATTAGTTCATAGTTAGCAACCAGGCTTGCATTGGGAAGGAATGATTAAAACAACTGTTCCCTCTGGATGTCTGGATCACAAAATGATTGAAGTACAATGTTTGCTTTTTTTTTAGGGAGGGAGTTTTTTTTAGCCAAGTGTACAAAATGGTTGACAATTATGAGTGACCCCTAATTATGTAATCAAACAACAAGGATTAATATTACTTTGGAGCATTTTATTATTTGTGTATGCTAGGTTAATTTATATATAAGGTTTTCACAAGGGATTGACACTAACATTTTGATCTTGGTTTCCACCTGGGCTCCTAAGTCCGAAAAATCTAAAAGCTCAGAAAAAAGTTAGGCTCCCAGACATGTGAGAGAACAATAATTTTAAATAGGTATATCTTGTATATTCTTATTATACGATGAAATATTTCTTAACAATAGCTTTTGAGAGTATAATGGTATAGAAATTTATTGATTTTGTGTTTACCTGTATAAAAAAATTGAAAAAAAAACCAACTGCAGTAAAAGCATCATGTTCTTAATTATGGTTGCAAAAAGGACTTCCAACAACAGCAAATTTGGTTGCCCAGCAAATTTTAAAGTAGCCGTGGGAGACTGGGCCCCTGTTAGTGTCAACTCCTGTTTCATTTGCTAGTCAATTTCCTGTAACTAATTATTTGATCTCAACATTTTATGTGTTTACCTATAATACATGTTTATATCACAAATGTTGAATGCTTTGTTCCTTAAAATTAGGATTTGAAAAAATTGTTTACTTTTCCACATTATATTAAAATATCACCTTTATATGCTTGTACTTTAGACAATTTGACCTTGCTTTTAATAAAAAGAAAGGTGATACACATCACAGGCGTTTGGGTCCAGGATTTTATTTTATTATAAATAACGTGTATATAAAAATTTTCATATCGTCTGTATACTATTTCCACAAGGCAAGAATGTTTGAAAGTTCTAAAAATAGAACAAAATTTACTCGCGGAAAACCCCCTTATTTTCTCATAGAATCAAATGTTTTACATGAAATATTGGTGATTCTCTAAATCCTTTCAGTTTAATCTCACAATTGGGAACACATTTATCGTGAAACAATTCGCAATGACTTTGAATCTAATCTTTTTTCCACTGAAGCGAGCCAAACAAACCACCACGGACGGAAGTAGTTTAAAATTTTAAAGGGAGGTCCAATATTCTTCTACTTTTTCCAATTTTATCATTGAAATGAAATAACCACGTATTTATTATCCTTGAACGTCTTTTTGAAAATTTATGGAACACTCATCGAGTCCTAGTTTGTATGTACGTTTTATTATACTACCAAATCGTCAGTAAAAATATTTCAAATAAAATTGAGTCCACATTTTCCGCCAAATGATTTGTTCGAACTCGCCCAGATTTTACCTTACTGTAGTGTCACTCGGAAGTCCTTTTATTTGGCGGAATATTGTTTCCTTTGAAAATCTTTGACCACTTCCGTCCGTGGTGATCTTTTGTTTCGCTTCGTAGGAAAAAAGACCCGATGTGAGATTTATACATACTGACATGCTTTGCTTTTGTTTCCTAAAGAGAGTTAAAGCTGAAAGGAGTTATAGAATGTTATAGTTGTTTATGGTAAAAAATATTTCTACAAGAAAAAAGGGAGTTTCCGTCAGTTCTATTTTTAGAACTTTCAAACATTCTTGCCTTGTGGAAATAGTATATAGACGAGATGAAAATTTTAATATACACGTTATTTATAATACAATAAAATCCTGGACCCAAACGCCTATGATACACATATATATATGCATTGCAACATGAAAAAGGCATTATAGTAGAAGCTTTAAAATTGTTTGAATAGACCAAATATTTCATCATTCCATGCTATGTATTATTGTATAAGGTCATGAAACCTTATTCTAACACTATACCCCAGTTATGCTGTATATAGTTCATTACTTAAATCAATGCAAATTATTATCTTGTTGGCTAAAATGTTAAATTCTTTATATATACCATATGTTACATGATTTTCTTTGTTAAATACTAAATGAAGTGTCAAATTTTATAATGTATAAAAAAAAAATTTTTGTAATGTCAGCATTGACATGTCATCAAATATTCATCAATCTTTTGTTAATTGTTTCTTAAAAATCCATAGGGAATTATATTCAAATCCAATCGTAGAAATTAACCTTTTATTAAGATGTTTCGGCCATAGGCCTTCATCAGTTACACAAAATACTCCTGCTCTACATTTTGACTGTCATCTCTTCAACTTGTATTGAATCTAATGTCATTGGTATAATTATGACGTCATAGTTGTAGTAGTTTTCAATAGTGACCATGACATGTGGGGTATCAGCTTAATATGGTCAAAGTTGATAATGTATTTATGTAAAGAGAGATAACTCAATAATAAAATACTCCCCTGTTTGATATTCTAACCCCCCAAAAAGACAAAAACTTGGTTGCCCACTTAAAGTAATGAAAATTGTCATGTTTTGGTTAGAGGTATTAATGATTGCAAGAGCAAAAAAGACAGTCTTAATGGAAAAAAAATGTTTATCTTTAAACTGGTTTAATAGAATTAAATTGTATTGTTTTATATATTTCTATGATTTTCTACTTTAGAAAGCTAAAAATCAAGGTTCTGAAAACTACAAAATGTACATACATGTTAAAATATGGATGTTAACTCTATATAAGTAATACTATTATACCAAAGTTTGTACTGGTACATTAATGAATATTATATTCTAATAATGAAATAATTGCTTGGTGGTTGATCTTTATATATTTGTTTGTTTTGATTTTATTGTGATTTAAAAAGAATTATTGTTTTATTTTTTTTGCCAGATTGTTATAGGAATAAAAATATTTTTATATTGATTTGTTGTTGTTTTTTTCTCACTTGAAACTTATATTTTTACTTGTAAAATTGCAAATCAAAGAAATTTCTAATGAGAGTGGATGAATTTTCAAGCAACTATAGCTATCAAAGCAGGTAAACCCTGAAGATCTGTACCAAATAGTTGAAACTGAAACAAAAAGACATTGTATATGTGTAATAACATTACTGATGTCACTGATCAAGGAGAAAATGCACTATGTGTAAAGTGCAAACTTGCAGAAGGGATTTTCAGATATGTATGATTGAATACCTTTAAAATCATGTTAAACTAAATTAAAGAAACATGCAATGTGAAACCTCTAAGAAATCTGGATGCTGGTGTTCAACAACAAATTAACCTCCCCCCCCCCACACACACACATATTAGCTTGTGACAGGGAGAGTCCTTAGTATTGAGATAGACCTGCATATTGGAATACAACATATATTGTACAGGTCTTAAGTATTGAGAGTAATGAAGTTTAGTTATTATTATACTCCCACTCAGGCACTTCGAAGAAGAGGGGGTTACTGATTTACTTCTGTCCGTCCGTCAGTCCGCAACATAACTTTCATAACAGTTTTCTCAGCAAGTACATATCACAGTGCCTTGAAATTTGGTATAAGGCTTCAGTTTGATGTCTTTTATCGCAAGTATCGAAATTAGGTCTGTGGGATATCTACTTCCTGTTTATCGACTAAGTCCATTTTCAACAGAACTGGTCAATTGTTGAAATTTTCGTAACATTTTTTCTCAGCAACTACATATCACAGCGACTAAAAATTTGGTATACGGCTTCAGTATGATGTCCTTCATCGCGAGTATCGAAACTAGGTCTGCAGGATATCTACTTCTTGTTTACCGACTTAATCAATTTTCAACATAACTGGTCAATTGTTGAAAACATTTTTCTCAGCAACTACATGTACAGTGACATGTATATGGCTTCAGTATGATGTCTTGAAATAAGGTCTGTCTGATGTCTACTTCCTGTTTACCAACATTGTTCATTTTAGGGGTAGCGGGGGTATACTGAGTGAGCAGTAGCTCACAGATTCCTTGTTATTTATGAAGTTATTTTGAAAACAAAATCCACATGTATCCATATCCCTTCTTCATTTCTTCAATTTTTATTTATTTATTTTTTTTATTTCGATCATTTTTTATGGATATCTGATAAATTATTATTATTATTATTATTATTTTAAAGTTACCTATCACCTATGTATTCATTCATGGTAATTACATTTTATAGTTTTTAATTTAAACATGTATTATTGTAACTTTATACATCATTGTTTCTTTTGTTGTTTTATTTAAATGAATTTTGTACAGCGCTTTGAGTATTATATGTATAGATGGAGTGCTATATAAGAATTGCAATAATGATAATAATTATAATAATAATTCATTTGAAACAAATTGCCTCTTTTATGTCTTATAGAAGAAATGAGTCAACCTTAGCAAAATTCCTGATGGTTAGGGCTGCTTTCTGACTCAGGCGTCTGGTCGTGTCTCAATCACAGAGACGAGCCCGTTCAAGTTTTAAGAATACTTATCAAAGCTATGAATTGTTTGTAAATTCTAATTCTTCCTAACCCAGGGATTGGAATAAGTCATAACTTAGGCCTTCTAATTAGGCATTGCTCTCGATATATATAAACTTTTAAAATGGTGCACAAACAGGCTGGTACAGGATTGTGTAAATACCCGCCAACCCGCCAACATGTCGCCAACGTCGCCAACATTATACACACCCCCTCTCATAATGTCGTTATGTCGGTAACCCTTCACGAACACCTACCTGTTCGGTAACGTCGCCATCGTCGGTAACCTTCTCGAACAGCCCCCTGTTCGGTAACGTCGCCATCGTCGGAAACCTTCACGAACACTCCCCTGTTCGGTAACGTCGCCATCGTCGGAAACCTTCTCGAACAGCCCCTGTTCGGTAATGTCGCCATCGTCGGAAACCTTCTCGAACACCTCCCTGTTCGGTAACGTCGCCATCGTCGGTAACCTTCTCGAACAGCCCCCTGTTCGGTAACGTCGCCATCGTCGGAAACCTTCTCGAACAGCCCCCTGTTCGGTAACGTCGCCATCGTCGGTAACCTTCTCCAACAGCCCCCTGTTCGGTAACGTCGCCATCGTCGAAAACCTTCCCAAATAGCCCCCCGTTTGGTAACGTCGCCATCTTCGGAAACCTTCTTGAACACCTCCTGTTCAGTAACATTGCTATAGTCAGTAACAGTCTTTTTGTTCCAAAATGTTAACAACATTTTATCATTAATATTTCATCTACATATTTCAAAAAGCAACTTGTATTTTTTGTTGTTGTTTTATTACATTTTGATCATTGCTTTGTATCCTGAAGATAACCCCTGCATATACCTTTCAGGCTTTGAGTGTTTTGAGATCAATCATTACATATATCTCTGACATTCTTTGCAGTTACATGTACATGTACTTCATGCTACAAATGTACTTGTGTTTATTTATATCTTTTTATAAAATTACACACACATTTCCTAAATCAATTACCACATTTAATAATAAAATCATTTCTAGATGTTAATAAAACTTGCGAAGAGTTAACCTATTTTGTCGTCAGACCGTAGAGAATCAGGATAAAATATGAATTACATTCTATCTTTGCATGCTTTTAAGATGCAACTGGCAAAATTGTAAAACTAAAGACAAGATATGTAACAATAAAAAGCCTGTGAAAATTTTATTGAAAGGTAAACATCATATCTGTATGAATCTAGACTACTTCATGTAGACTTATTTAATCAACATGTCAGACAAATGAATGAGGTGACCTGTGTCATACTAAATTTGAAACGTTTTTAAACATTTGATATGTTTATGATTTGGTTTTCTTTCTCGTTCTTTTTTAAAATACAAATTAAGGTGCCATTTTTATCATGTTCTTCCGGACATGTGTGTGCAATTCATTTTACCCTATTCTTATCTCGTGAAACATTACTTGAATGTATATGCACTTCTGTTTGGACTTTGTTTTGACAGGGGTTATAATTGTAGGGATCAGAAACGAATGAAAAGAGCTCTATAAGATTTCTGTTCGGAATTTTCTAGACTCTACATTAAAATTATACGAATATTACGAATCAACTTTTATACAGTTTCTGACACATAAACATACACAGCCACATAAAACAATAATACATAGTTACAAGTAAAAAAAAATAAGGGTCCCCTGTCCTCAGTTCAAAAGACTTTTTTTTATAAAGGATCCTAGTTTATTTACTTGCAATGGTGTTGAGGGGTTTAACAAATAAGTTACTTTTTCTTCATCATTCAGATTATTGAATGGTATGTGTTCTGAAAGATATAAAGTTAAAATAGGTTACTCTTAAGTTTGCATTATAAGTACATCTTAGTAAAAAATGATTCTCGTCGTTTATGTCTAGGAATTTTAAAGTGGCTTAATTCCTTTTAAAAAGGCTTTTTCAATTAAAAGTTTGTGGTCAATGAATCAGTTTCTTGAATTCAAAGTTTGAAATTGAGATATGGTTTTATTTTTAAGGCTGGATTTAACTTTTTATAGAAATTTAGTTTACTTTTATCATCAATACTATTCATTTTGTTTTTGTTTTTTTATAATATTTTCATAGAATGAGTTTATTTGAGTTTTTACATATCTTTTTATGTTTTTCAGTTGTTTTAATTCCGTACAAGTCTCCAGTCTTTCTAAATCAATATTTGTTTCAAAAAGTATGTCTTTTACATATGTATACCAGGTATACGTTCCCTTTTCATCTAGTATTTTAGTTAATTGGAAAGATTCACTTAATAGAGGGTAGTTAGATTTGTAGTGAAATAGCCGTGCTAAATACATACTAGTAATAGTTGATATTTTGATATGACATTCAATGGGCATTCTACCCAGTTCTTGTCTAGTTACAAAATTTGAAGCATTCTTATATTAATGCCAAGTGCATTTTTGCAATATGCGAGATGCAGATTTATCAATAAAATGGAAAGGGTCTACATTTTTCCCTGAGACCAGGGCTCTGTTAAATTGTTTTTAGCATTAAAATAGCAACTATACGAGTCTAAAAATGTAATTTCAGAATGGTATGTTTAATAGATAGGTCTTACTAGTGTGTCAAAGAGGTTATTAGAAACATTTACTGGAAGATTAATTAGAGATTTGGTATAAGACTTTATAGAAAATAATACCTTTTTTGTCTATTTGGTTAATTCTGTTGTACTATGGCTCATGTTGCCATTGGACTTTGAAATAAGTAATCCTAAATAAGGATATTCTGAGACATTTTCTATTGTCTCATTATTAAAAATAAGTATATTACATATAAGTTGGGAGAAATTGATCTGAATGAATTCGCTATTTCATTGGTTCCTATAAGCCGCGTATGGTCACATGCAAATATTGACATTGTATATGTGCACACACTTTCTCTGACGAAGTAGATCCATGGTCAGTTTGACATAGGCGGATCCGGGGGGGCCTGGATGGCCCGCCCCCCCTTTTGGTGGAAAACTTTGGTTGAATATATAAGAAATCATTGAAGCATGATCAAAGCGGGTCCCTCTTAGGCCAGTCAGTGCCCCCCCCTTTTCAGAAGTTCTGGATCCGCCACTGGTTTGATAGGTAAATAGTGACATGCCTCGTGATAAAATTGGGTCAAAAGAGAAAACTGAGAAAATAATTATTAATTGTTTATTGTTATCTCTGGGAAAAAGAAAAAAAAACTAAAAAATAAATCATCTTTTACATTTAAATATACTTTATCATTACAACAAACAACTATAAATAAACAAAGGGCTCATAGAAGGCCTTAATATCCCCCCTTTTATCGCTTCTTCTGATAATATGTCGCGTATTGCCTAACTATGCAGTGTCGGCTGCTGCAGCATGCATTATAACATAGGAATGGTCCTGGTGTGTGATTTATGAACAAATTTATACAAAAAGACTGTCATGACAATGCGAATTTCAACTTTAAAAAAAATCAACAACAAAAAACAAACAAACAACAACAAAAACAAAACAAACAAACAAAATAATACGAACGACTTTAAATTTGAATTATAAATTATATGCATTTTCCACAGAAGTTATCATACTGTTATAAACATTGACCTATTTGATAATAAGAATAATGAATGGGATTATTGGGGATCAAGATCTCAAATATTCATGGAACTCATGACTCATGCATCTGAGACCTTGTATATAATATCCGTGGTCTCTTTACCATTGTAACATATGGTTATGAAAAAAAGTAAAGTTAAAGTTGAAGAGTGAAAAACCAAACACCACTGTTGTTTCTAGAAATAACTAAATTCCAAAAACTATCTCAAGTCATATAAGTAAATCTATATAAATGTGTGAATCAAAGGCTGACAAACTTCGATCATTGTAAGAAATATAAGATAAGAAATAGGAATCCAGTTTTTGAAACATCCAATATAACAGACAAGCACTATTCAAGACTGAGGCACTTAAAAAAAATGTTTATAAATTATAGCCTACTCAAGTATGTTGTCAGTTGGTTGGATATATATATTTTTAAGAATGAAGAACTTTGGTTGAGTTCCAGGTTAAGTGAATGTCCTCATATTGTGCTACATGTTAGGGGTCAATTATATTTCACCACTGAATGTTTTGGGTATTATGGTGACTTTGAAGCAGCAAAGAGGCACCAATAGGGCACTCTAGAGTCAAAAGTCCAAAAGGGCAAAAACAAAAAACAAACAGTAAACAGCACTAAAGATTAAAATACAATGTCAATGTAGTCAATCCTTCTCAATTGTTTTTGCACAGTTCAATTGTCTTAATTCAATCCATTGATGTCCCGTGTCATATAAATCGAGTTACATGCGTTACAATGAGTCAATTATTACTATGGTATCAGCGGGGATATACTAGTATTACTGGTATCCCCGCTGTAAGGGTATCACAAAACACACTAATGGGTATGTACATATTCATCTCTTATAATGAGGGGGTGCTTTTTACAATCGCTTCTCAGATCAATTGACAAAGATGATCAAAATGATCGTAGTATCTGATAGAGGGGTGTCGCTTGCTACGGTGCCCTCCGGTGCCCTCCGCTGCGCTGTATGCTGAAGATAAAGATCAATCTGGTATTGCTTCCAGAATAGTAAAGTAAAGTCAAGTCCTCGGGGTGTCGCCCTCCGCTATGCCAAGGCATCGCTCCGCCGGGCGACTGCGCTGCGCAGCCTCATTATTTGACCCAAGAAAGTACACATGAAACTGTATCCCAAGTTTCAATTGGAAGTTACAGACTCTGGAGGCCCAGCCCTAGGTACTCCTTTTTCAGCCCATGGTTTGATGTGAGAAATTTCATGAAAGGCAAACTTGCATCTAATATATAATGGATTCCAAGTCATGTTCTACCATTGTACAGGCCTCTCATGTACCCCAATTTACATCACTAGATTATACATAGTGACTTTGAAAGAATTTTTTATCAGAGAAACATAATGAGTTTGAATTTGAATTTATTTATGAGAATTGGACGTCGATTTTAAGGTAACTTATTTGACTCTTTTGACAATTCAGTCAATTGAACTCATATGTCAATCATGTCAATTCAGTAAAAACAGCAATTCTGCACCATGATGACCCTAACCTTATAGTCGAGGTGGCTCCCTGATACTAACATATTGAAATGTTAACCCTAACCTGATAGTCGAAGCGGCTCCCTGATGTTAACCTGATAGTCGAGACGGCTGTCTGATTTACCTTTACCTTGTTTACCTTGTCCTTGAGATCTTCAATTAGGCATGTCGCCTCTCTGATCCGTTTCAATGATATCATTTGTTGTGCCAGCTTCCGGTCCATAGAAATCTGGTACAAATTTTATTGGAAAGTTCTTCCAATGTTTGTTTAGTGCACTTTTAAAACTATTTACAGTGTCTGTTTCGACTACAGTTGCGGGTAGCATGGGTAGAGAGTTCCAAGTGTCGACTACTCTTTGTGTGAAACTGAATTTACGTATATTTGTTCTGTTGTACTTTTTGTAGATTTTGTATTTGTGACCTCTTGTTGTTGTTCTATTTAGGGGGAACATTTTGTCTTTATTGTCGACTTTATCTATATTTTTCATGATTTTGAAAGTTTCCACCATATCCGATCTGGCTCTCCTATATTGTAGTGATGGTAATCCTAGAGTTTTTAGTCTGCTTCCATAGCTGAGATGGTTAATGTTCTTAACTAGTTTAGTTGCCCTGCGTTGAACATTTTCGATGGATATGGCTTCTCTTTTATTTATGACGGACCATACATTACTTCCATATTCTAGGTGTGGTCTAACTAGGCCTTTATATAACGAGATGAACATTTCTTTATCTAAGTGTTTGAAGGTCCTGTTTATTATTCCTAGTTTTTGGTTGGCTTTCTTGGCTTGGGTGTTTATATGTTCTTGGAAGTTCAGTTTATTGTCGATAATAATCCCCAGATCTCTTTCACTATTTACTGTTTCGATATGATTTCCTGACATTGCATATTTTGCCTCAGATTCAGTACCAAAGTGCATGTGTTTACACTTTGCCTTATTAAATTTTAGGAGCCATTCATCTGACCAGTTTTCGAGTTTGCTTATGTCGTTTTGAAGACTTTCTATATTTTCTTGTGTGTTTGAGGTTGCATATACCTTGGTATCGTCCGCAAATAATTTGGCTATGTTTTCGATTGTATCTGGTAGGTCGTTTATGTATATGGTGAAGAGTATTGGACCTAAAACACTTCCTTGAGGTATACCACTTGTTACAGGTGACCAGTTTGAATGAGCACCGTTTAGTGTGACCCTTTGTTTTCTATCACTCAGGAAGTCTTGTATCCAACTGAGCAAATTGCCTGCTATACCATATCCCTCAAGCTTTTTTATTAGCCTTCTGTGTGGTACAGTATCAAAAGCTTTTTGAAAGTCTAGGTATATACAACGTCTATCTTGTTCTGGTTATCTAAATCCTCTGTCCACTTGTCTAGTACCTCAATCAGTTGTGTGATACAAGAGCGGCCCTTTCTGAACCCATGCTGGTGTTTGCTGAAAAAATTATTATTCTCCATATGCTCCATGATCTTATCTCTTATAATTCTTTCCATAGTTTTGCATATTATTGAAGTGAGACTTATTGGTCTATAGTTTGCAACATCACTCCTTGGTCCTTCTTTTGTGTATTGGTGTAACATTTGCGATTTTCCAGTCTTTTGGTAACTTCCCTTGTTCCATAGATTTTTCAAATAGTTTGGTCACTGGTTTGGCTATGCTGTTGGAGGTTTCTTTTAAGAATTTTGGGTGCATTCCATCTGCGCCCTGCGATTTGGATTCTTTGATAGATTTGAGATGTTTTAGTACTATGCTTTCCTCAAAATGTATATTGTCTAATTTTATCTCTGTTTTTAGATTGAAGATTGGCAGTGATGCTAACCTATTGAAATTCTTCGAGGCGGCTCCCTGAATCTATCTAATGGAAATGCCAACCCTAACATGATAGGCGAGGCGGCTCCCTGATGTAACCTTTTGAAATGCTTACCCTAACCTGATAGTCGACGCGGCTCCCTGGTGCTAAGCTATTGAAATTCTAACCCTAATCTGATAGTTGATGTGGCTCCCAAATGCTAACCCTAACCCTGCCCTAACCTGATAGTCGAGGCGGCTCCCTGATGTAACCTTTTGAAATTCTAACCCTAACCTGATAGTCGACGCGGCTCCCTGTTGCTAAGCTATTGAAATGCTAACCCTAACCTGATAGTAGAGGCGGCTCCCTGATGTAACCTTTTGAAATGATAACCCTAACCTGATAGTCGACGCAGCTCCCTGGTGCTAAGCTATTGAAATGCTAACCCTAACCTGTTGGTCGACGCGGCTCCCTGGTGCTAACATGATAGTCGGAGCGACTCCCTGACACTTACATGATAGTCAAGTCGGCTCCTTGATGCTAAACCTTATAGTCGAGGCTGCTCCCTAATGCTAACCTATTGAAATGCTTACCCTAACCTAGCTGACAGATGCTAAACTGATAGTGTATACGGCATGCAGTATGATATTGATAGAATATCCCTGATACTAACGAAGACTACTATCATAGGCCTATATATCAAATATTTAATATACAGATCTATGCTACTATAGTATTGTTTTTTTTTTCAAATTCTATTTTACAGGTTTGAGAGATGATTGAACGTATGTTACTTTATCGGACGCGGCCGGTCGAATGCTTATTAGCAGGACCAAGTGAAGATCATTTTCAATCGCCAATTGTTAGGACTTATCTGGTGCAATATACGTTTCTATCCCGGTGAAAATATTATACCCCGTCATGAAAACAGCTTGAGGTGGTAAATCACATGAAATTAAAAAAAAAATCATATTATCTGCGGCTATAAAAGTACACAACGCAAACAAAATTATTTGTAAACTGAAGTGGGTGTACACATTGAATCTGCACTTGAAAAAAAAAAGCGATAATTTGATTCTGCACAATTTCAAAACATAGTTTCAAAGTTTCAAAATCTACTAACATTACATGTAATTGTAACTGGTGCTTGCTTTTAAAGACATACTGTTCATTTAAGATTTAAGGAATACTATATTCAAAGGCACGAAATTATGTCATAGACCAGTGTTTTTAGGATACAGAATATATTTATGGGCATATGATATATATATAAATTGTAAGGCAATTATTATTTTATTACTAAAAATTTCCACCTTCTTTCGTTAATAATAAACAAATTTTTATTTATATCAAGTGTCTTATTCATTGATATACATGTAACATTTGAGCTTACATTTTAATGCGGCTCTGTAAAAGCAGCCCTTATTGCTTAAACATGTATTAATAATATGTATTTTCATCTTATTTAGAATGGTAGTTTAAACATATTTATTTATCCTGGATTGAGAAACAAGCCTTATGCTTCTATAAATCCCTTTCCAACATGTTAAAGCGAGGTATTGTGCATTTTTTGTTTAAAAGGAATATTATTGGGAAATATAAATAATCTTAAAATTAAATTAAAAAAAACAAAAAAAATATTGTTTCAACAGTCAGGGGCATAACTTATTTTAGTTATTGCAGAAAAATCAGCATCATTTGTTATTAAACCATAATATCAATAAACCATAATATCGAGAGTTGTCTGCCTTTACAATCAATAACTATAACTAGAAACTATGTTGGCAACATTGCCTAACATGGATGTGTTCTGTTTCAATAAATGCTTGTGACAGTAAATGCATAGAAATGTTCATAAAATGTTGGCGACGTTGGCGACATTACCGAACAACCCCATGTTCGGTAAATGTTAGCGACGTTGGCGACATTACCGAACAACCTCATGTTCAGTAAATGTTAGCGACGTTGGCGACATTACCGAACAACCCCATGTTCGGTAATGTTAGCGACGTTGGCGACGTTACCGAACAGGGGGTGTTCGGAAATGTTGCCGACGTTGGCGGTCTTGATGGCGGGTTGGCGGGTATTTACACAATCCTGTACCAGTATGTGCACAAAAACGCCAAATATGATGTTAATATAAAACAATAATAATTAAAGTCAAAAGACAACAATTAATAATCAAATTAGCAGATATTTCGCTGGACCGACCAGCTTCATCAGCGCTTGTAATCTGATATATATATATTCATATGGCATTTGGTATTTTCAGTGTTTGGCTAGAACGCGTCTGTAATTGTTTTCTTTTTAGCTCACCTTGCCGAAGGCAATGTGAGCTTTTGCCATCACTTGGCGTCCGTCGTCCGTCGTCTGTCGTCCGTCGTTCAACTTTTCAAAAATCTTCTTCTCTGAAACCGCTTGGCCAAATGTAATGAAACTTGGCAGGGTTGTTCTGTAGTATTTCCTCTACAAAACTATCGTTCGAAATTTTGATTCAACAAAAAAACATGGCCGCCATGGCTAAAAATAGAACATAGTGGTAAATTGCAGTTTTTTGCAAATTACTCAAAAACCGTAACAGATATCAAAATTCTGGCATAGGGTAAAAGTGATCAGCACCTCAAGATCTACCTGCCCACAAATTTTGAAGAAGATCCAACAACCGATGTAGGAGTTATTGCCCTTTTTCTGGATTTTTTCAACAAAAATTACTTATTAAGTCCTATATCTTGAAAACTATAAAAGATATTTCAAAAATTTAAATTGCATATGACTAAGCACATCAAGATCTACAAAAGTTGTAACAGAGTCAAAGTTGTTGGATCGTTCCTTTAGGAGTTATAACCCTTGGATCTTAAAAATTGACCATGTTCAACTTTTCAAAAATCTTCTTCTCTGAAACCGCTTACCGGTAGTCAAATGAAATGAAACTTGGTAGGGTTGTTCTGTAGTATGTGGTTTACAAAATTGTCGTTTGAAATTTCGATTCGACAAAAAACATGGCTGCCATGGTTAAAAATAGAACATAACGGTAAATTGCAGTTTTTTGCAAATTACTAAAAAATGGTAACCGATATTAAAATTCTGTTTGGGTAATAATGATCAGCACATAAAGATCTACCTGCCCTGAAGTTTTGAAGAAGATCTGACAATGGTTGTAGGAGTTATTGCCCTTTTTCTTCAAATTTGTTTTTTTTTTCAAATTTTGCTCTTTTAAAACTAATATCTTGAAAACTATACAAGATATTTTAAAAAATTTAATTGCATATGGTTAAGCACATAAAGATCTAAAAATTATGTAATGGGGTCAAAGTTGTAAGACCTTTCTTGATAGGAGTTGTTTCCCTTAGAACATTAAAATTGATAATTCCACAGAGTAGTAGTCCTTTGTTAAAATATCCAGCTTATAAGTATCATCGAATACAAGGTGAGCGATTCAGGCTCCTGGGAGCCTCTAGTTTAAAATCTACCAGTCATGGTTGTGTGCTGAAACATAAAGCCGGTTTCTGCTTAAACAAAGCGAAAACTTGGTAGAGATTATGCATGAGTTATGAAAGACTTTTCCGCAATGAATGCTTCAGTAGAAAGATTTTATATCGGCCTAAAATTTAGACTGTCTAACACTGTAGCATGAGCATTTAATAGTGTTTCCTTATTAAAGACAGAGAGATTTAAAGATATGTCAAGACAATGCATTTACACTCCTGTGTGATATCAAAATCCCATGGTTTTTAGCTCACCTGGCCAAAGGCCATGTGAGCTATTGCCATCACTTGGCGTCCGTCGTCGTCGTCCGTCGTCGTCGTTGTTAACTTTTCTTCAAACTTCTTCTCCTCTGAAACGGCTGAACAGATTCAAACAAAATTTTGTCTGATGGTACCTAAGGGTATCCCCCATAGAACTGATGTGGTGATTTTTGATTCGTCAAAAAAACATGGCCGCCGTTGCTAAAAATAGACCAGGGGGGTCAAACTACTGTTTTTGGCTTGTAAATCAAAAAGTATAAGAGATAAATGAAATCTGATGCCACCCTACTGCTTCAGCATTAAAAGCTCTACTAAAGTCTCCATTTGGTCCAAGTTGTCAGATGACCCCTCATAGGGGTTACAGCCCCTTAAAGGTGAAAAATAGCGTTTTTTCATGTTTTTGCCCTATAGTATGAAAACTATTGCAGATAGAGAAATAGAGAAAAGCTGTTGCTTGCTTAAATGTTCAGCTAATTTAGCTGTACAAAAGTCTCCATAGGGTTGAAGTTGTCAGATGACCTCTTATAGGGGTTACGGCCCCTAAAATAATGTTTTTCCATGTTTTTGGCCTATAGAAAGAAAACCATTGCAGACAGAGAAAAGCTGTTGCTTGCTTAAATGTTCAGCTCATTTAGCTCTACAAAAGTCTACATAGGGTCGAAGTTGTCAGATGACCTCTTATAGGGGTTACGGCCCCTAAAATAATGTTTTTTTCATTTTTTAGGCCTATAGAAAGAAAACTATTGCAGATAGAGAAAAGCTGTTGCTTGCTTAAATGTTCAGCTCATTTAGCTCTACAAAAGTCTACATAGGGTCGAAGTTGTCAGATGACCTCTTATAGGGGTTACAGCCCCTGAAATAATGTTTTTTTCATGTTTTTGGCCTATGGAATGAAAACTATTGCAGATAGAGAGAAGCTGTTGCTTGCTTAAATGTTCAGCTCATTTAGCTGTTCAAAAGTCTCCGTAGGGTCAAAGTTGTCAAATGACCCCTTATAGGGGTTATGGCCCCTAAATTACGGTTTTTCATGTTTTTGACCTATAGAATGAAAACTATAGTAGATAAAGAAAAAACTGTTGCTTGCTTAAATGTTCAGCTCACTTAGCTCTACAAAATATAGGGTTGACATCAAAATGATGTTTTTTCATGTTTTTGGCCTATAGAAAGAAAACTATAGCAGATAGAGAAAAGCTGTTGCTTGCTTAAATGTTCAGCTCATTTAGCTCTACAAAAGTCTCCATAGGATCGAAGTCGTCTGATGACCCTTAATAGGGGTTACGGCCCCTAGAATAACCTTTTTCATGTTTTTGGTCTATAGAATGAAAACTATAGCAGATAGCTTGCTTAAATGTTCAGCGCATAAAGCTCTACAAAAGTCTCCATAGGGTTGAAGTTGTCAGATGACCCCTTATAGGGGTTATGGCCCCTAAATTACGGTTTTTCATGTTTTTGACCTATAGAATGAAAACTATAGTAGATAAAGAAAAAACTGTTGCTTGCTTAAATGTTCAGCTCACTTAGCTCTACAAAATATAGGGTTGACATCAAGACCAGGTGAGCGATTAAGGCTCCTGGGAGCCTCTTGCAATTGTTTTTTTTCTGTTTATATGTTTCCGCAAATAATTGGGGACGTATTATGGTATGGTCGTTATCTGCTTACTTTATAGTGTTCCCATAATAACTTTAGTTCTAGTTTCAAAATCGGACCAGTTGCATTTGCCCTTTTTTTGTCCCCTTATTTCAAAATGAAAAAAAAGGTGACCCAAAAATCAATTCCATACATGGTTTGATTGTAAGGCATATCATTGTCAAATTTCCCATTATTGGCCAACCAGATTCCAAAGTGATTGTGGGAACAAATAAAATATTTGATTTTTCTGCCCCTTTCAGCCCCCAAATTTCTAAACGAATAAAGGAGGGAGTTCCCAAACTTAATCCCATTCATCTTTTTATCCAGGTATGAAACATTATTGTAAAATTTCACAGCATTTGGTAAACCTGAACAAAAGTTATTGCGGAAACAAACAAAAAAGTAGCATTTTTGGCCATTAATTTCTACACTGTGACACGAAAAAGGGGGAACCACCCAGTCTTTTATGGAAAGGAGCATAATTGTCAAATTTCATCGCAATCGGATAACTCTAACTAAAGTTATTGAGGGAACTCTGAGGTAACAGACAACGACGACGACAGCATATTAAGTCCGCATTTTTTTACGGTTGTATAAAAAGTACAAAAATGCCTTTCTTTCAATGAAACAATTAAAATTTTATTGTATGTGTATAATGTATGTGTGCCTTTGATCTTATTGTAAGATGTAAGTTGTGCAAATAAATGTTATTATTATAACATTTTTTGCGGTAGATAATCAGCTATATTGCGATGCAATTAATATGTTTAACTCATAATTTTTTTATATTCGAAATTGCCGCTTGTTATGTGAGCTGTGCCGCATACACTTATTCAACATTTTTACTTTCTATAAATGAAACATAGCCCATTTTAGGATATTCCACAAGGTTCAAAATGGCTTCTGAGGTTACCATGGCAACGGTAGTCAATAAACATGAACTATGGTTGCTATTGTTATCGAATGTCTAAAATACATTGCAAAATGAAAATCCTAAAAATCTGTGACATGTTATGTCCAAAAAATGTGGTGCTTTTGATGGAGAATGGCTCTTAAACTGTTTTATAATTACTTTTAACGTTTGCTTCAGAGACAATTACGCTTATGGAAACACAAGAATGCAGGATTTTGCGCCAATTACCCCAGAGCTCTGAGTCTCTGGGGGTTTTGAGCGGCCTCAAAGACCCCTTGATGCCGATTTTTTTTGCCTCACTATTAATCAGGTCATAGTTACGGGGAGCACCCTTGATGTTTATTTGACTACATACTTCAAACAACAATATCTTGGGGTTCAATTATTTATCAACAAGGAGATCGAAGAGCTACAAATAAGTCTATTTTGTAAAAATCACGATTTCTTAAATGATTTATGATGAAAACAATATATTTATTCGATGTTTTAAACATTTTTGATCTTTACACTTATACAAGACGTGTTTTTCGAGTGTTTACTTCTTGCAAGGAATTACATCAAATATATCATTTGCTTCTTGCTAGTCTTTTAAAACGTTTTGGTGCTTCTTTTTATAAATGACATCTGTAACTGTGCCATCATCTTTATGCATTTTAATCAAAGGTTCATATCCATTTTCAAGCATAAAACTATTTAATTCATTGACAGTTCCAGGTTGATTTATATATTCCACTGTTATCATTTTGATATCAATCTTGTCAAATGGTATTGTTTTGAGAACGCGCAATTCGTCACCCTCCACATCGAGGCTGAAAAAATCAACTGTCGTCTGGTTGAGGGCCAGGAGGATAGAAAAGAGCGGAAAGCATTGTACATCTACCAAGTTTTCCTTAACGTTCCATTGCTTCAGCCAGTTTTCTACAGAGTGATCGTGCACGACTCTTCCCATATTTGATGCTTTGTTGAATCGTAGCTGAAGGTAGAAATGATAACTATTAAGAAACTAGCAATATGTTCTAAAATCGTTTATAGTATGATTATTGCAATGAATTCTGCTACTAGTATTTTGTTACTACTTACATTTTAACCTTACCTGACCAAAGGTAATGTGAGCTTAAGCCATCACTATTCGTTCGTCGTCGTCCGGCTGCTGTTAACAATTTTAAAAATCTTTTTCTCTGAAGCCACTGAACCAATTTTAATGAAACTTTTTAGAAATGATATAGGACATGTTCAAAACAAACCATCCTCATTTTGAAGATATTCGAACTAAGCAACTTCAAATACTTCAAAAATGAGGACCTTTGACTCTTTTTAAATTGAAAGCTGTACAAAAATTTCCATTGGGTCAAATTTGTCGGGTGATCCCTTATAGGGGTTATAGCCCTTTAAAGGTCAAAATAGCGGTTTTGGAAGTTTATGTGTTTTAGAATAAAAGCTGTTGAAGATAGAGAAAAGCTGTTTGCCTTAACCGTCAGAACATTAAGCTCTACAAAAGTCACCATTGAGTCGAAGTTGTCAGATGGTTCCTTATGAAGGTAATGGCTCTTTAAAGGTGTGCCCTACATCATGAAAACTATTGCAGATAGAGAAAAGCTATTACTTGCTTAAACCTCCAGCTTTTAAAAGCTCTTAAAAATCTCTAAGAGGTAAAAGTTGTCAGATGACCCCATATAGAGAGACCCTTATAGCCTTAAAGTGAGCGATCCAGTCTCCTATGAGCCTCTTGTTTTTAATTTCGATAAGGTTTTTTTTTGTAATTTGGTGTTTTGTGAACGGCATTGCTAACAAATTTTACCTAAGCGTGTTTCTGCTTCAAGGTTATGATAAGATAGATGAAATAAAAAAAAAAATAGCGTCTTTTGAGCCATTTAAATATTGACTACCTTTGCTGGAAACGGGTAAGGATTAAGACAGGCATTCATAGTAAATGCTTTTCTATTCTTCATCTTCAGTTTTGCATAGTTTGAGGGATCTGCTTCAATTAACAGTCCGTTCCATTTTCTGTGTCGTTCGAAGAAAAGTGAATTGGATCTTTTTTCGCCATCAAGAGCACCACATTCAACATAAAATCCACCTTCCTGGTAAAACATAATGTATGAAAAGTTAACATATAAATGAATATTCTTTTTTGTAACTTGTCAATTCTAATATATGGAATGGTTTTTACGCCTGATACAAAACTGAGGCGGATCCAGAAATTTTCAAACGGGAGGGCGTGCAATTAAAAAATGTTTCATACAGTTCCTAACCAATTTTTTCTGTCAAAACTTACTGACACAGCTAGGGATATGTTACCTGCATTCCAGAAATTTTACCAATTTTTATCCTCAGAAATACAATTAAAAAAGGAAAGAATATGGAATATTGGTTTGTCATGGAGATTGTTCTTTTATATCCTCCTTAACCCAGTTTTTGGCAACTGAGGCTCTAATGAGCAATCATATTTGAAAACTTTCACTTGTACCGTGGGGTATGAAAGTTTGAATATTAATGTCAATTGTTATGTTATTTATATTTGTGTGTTAAATTCAGTGTCTATTATAGATTCAGACATCTGTAAAGTGAGGGCCTTTGACCGAACAAATAGGGGTCACTCTTCACCGTGATTTCTACTTTTTATTTTTTTAATAAAAAATATGCATGTCCCGGATTCTGCCTAAGTAAAATATTTACAGTAATAATTCATACCATAAATCCTAGCCTGTTATCCACGAACGCTACTTGTCCACTGGAGAAGTCTAATTTGCCTGGATCGTCTAGTTTGTATGGATTGGGATTTGGTCCTTCTATAAAATGTTCCCTGATAATCCGGATCATCTGTCTGTCGTCCATTCCAACTTTATTTTTATTCAGCTTATCCATTATTCTTTGTTCGTGAGGAAAATTCTCCAAGGGATAAACAACAGGAGAGGAGAACTTCCGGACCAACAAAATTATGATCAGTAGACATGATAGGACACATACGGTGGCCGGCAGAATCCGTGGGGCTGTGATGCTAATTGCTTTCATTGTTCCTCGTCATATTTCTGTTATATATATCTGGAAAAAAATACGATAAACATGTCGGAATCAGGGCCTGTTAAAAACTTTTGTCTCATGAATATTCATATAGTCGAAGATAGTTTGAAGCATCACTGTGAACCATGCAGGCCTGAGGTGCGATTTAAAATATTGACGTCATGTAAATAATTACTTTTATGGGATTAGATTATTGCATTTAAAAAATGCATGGTTTAGGAAAAGATATGGGAGTAAATGAACATAAGACCACAACACATATGTTAACTCCAACTGCAATTAATAACCATAACAAAAAGTCCGTTATACACAAGACGGATTAGAAAAATGACCAAAGGTTAAAAAGTTATGTTTTTTTTTTTTGAATAATTTCCAAATTATTTCACTTTTTTCAATTTCTGTTGAAAGCACCAAATATTCAACATTAAATATTATAAAAACGGATAGGTTAAGAATGTAAGACATGGTTTTCTTTTCATATACTATAATAAGCCTAATTGCATTTTTTATGAATTTGTCAATGGAGGATCTTAACTGTATCGTATGCCCTAAACAACAGTAAATAAATACCTTTTGTTTACCGTCGGCACATGGTTTAGTACGGCATCATTTTTGTCTTCTTCGCACGTTTTCTGAATGGAAACTGTTAGTTTCTTGTCAATAATACACATAAATCAATAAAAAATGTGTAATGTCTCAGCTTGCAAGCAAAGGGTGGTTCTAATTATACATCTTCGTATTGATTAACTGTGTGTTAGCACTTGGTATTTGGCGATAGAAAAATCTTAAGATTGGTTTATATGATTTATTAAAATAAAAATTAAAAATTAACAGCTAAAAAGGAGAAAATGTGCACAAAAAAAAATAATAGGGACTTTTTTGTTAGCGCTAGCTTAGTATAAATACAATGAAGTCCTTTTCTGCCTTTTGTTAAATGAATAATTAGTAATAGATTTCAATGCTTTTTCATCACAATTAAAGTTTAAGCCTGCAAAAAACGATGTCTCCCCTAGTCCCACCATTTTTCTAATCTCAAAAGGCCCCTAAATCCCAAGAAAATTTCGTTGAATTCGGTTAAGTAGTTTCAGAGGAGTAATATTTACGCTGACAAATCTTGTGACACACGGACGGACGGTCCAAAAACAATATGTCGCCCCACAAAAGTGGGGGGGGGGGTAACTACATGTATCATGCAACGACAAAATTCATGTTCTGGTGCAAACATGTTTAGGTCAACCAAATTTCCTTTCTGCTCCGACTTGTAAACTTGCAAAGTATTTAGTGAACACAATAACAAGATTGTTATGGCAAATTGTTCTGCGACTAGAAATAGTTTAATTCAAGTTTCTGTCTTCTGACGTTTCTATAGGCAGTACACTAAATTCTTTGTACAAACAGAACATTTATCAACTCTCATACAAAACAAACATTTTATTGTACAACATTTCAAAACTTTATATAAAACACCCAAATATGGTAACAACCTAAGGTATGTCCGAGGTAAACAATAACAGGTGGGTTGAAAGTCTAGCTAGCACACAGTGTGATCTCTTTTTACTAGGTCCAACTTTTCTTTCTGATTTTCAATTGTTAGACTACCTGTAAAAACATCGCAAATTGCTCAATAGCAGAAATCACTAAAAAGTACAAATTACATTTTGAACCGAATCGTTCTTTTAATAGGAGCACTAATATTGTAGTTACAATAATGTAGCACCTTAATTTGACATCTTTAATTGGGAGGAGCTGCAGTATAATGCGGCCCCATCAGTCAGAATGGAGCACAAAGCTTCAAAATGATTCAGAATTACCGACTACACTCAAAATGATAATGGCTTGATGAAAAATTTGATTTAAAACAAGTTCATTATTAATATGTGAGATAAAATAATATATTTTTTTAGTATTCTAATCCTGGACTTCATTCAGGGTCAAAAGTCTACAAAAATTATCTTTTCACGAAAAGCTTAAAAATTGCACAAAGTGTCCGAAATTTTTAACTGGATTCGTCATTAATATAATATATGCAACATTGCTGTACCAAATATAAAATCTAATAAATGGAAATGCGCCATTTGTGATTCGCTTTCGCAAATTCTCCATTACAGAGAATGGGACTGCATTAATTGTAGCTCCGGTCAGCTCCGCCCAATCAGAGATGTCAAAGGAACTACATTATTGTAGCTATAATTTTGCTATAGATAGAGAAACTTACACGGAAATTTATACTATGAAAACTCTTATTTCTAACTTTTTTTGATTGAAAGTGCTAAGAGAAAACTTCAATCTTCCCTTTTTGTATAGCAACATTCCGTCCACTCAAGCTTATGGAGTTTATATATCGCAAATGATACCTGTGGTTATAATATGACTTCCTTAATAGACAAAAAACACACAGGGTAATGTTGCTTCTCGAATGTTTTCTTCACTCAAGATAAAGATCCGAATAGAAGTCTACGCCATAGAAATTTGTCATTGGACTTTGTTTTGTCCTTACTGGATTTGACTTGCTGAATTCACCATAAGCAGCGCCACGGGTGTGCTATAGCAAGCAATAACTCTTCCGCAGCACCTGAGTTCACTCGCGTTAAGACTTGAGGTCGCGTTGTTGATTGCTATTTAGTTTTTGTATTTTTGTGTATTTGTGTTGTCTGTTTCTTCTCGCGGCGCTCGTTTTATCTTTGCCCTTTCGGACTTTTCACATTTGGATGCCCTATTGGTTGGTACCTCTGCTATTTGTCCTCCTTTACCAGAAATGACACGATAGATGAACGTTCGCAACGCGAAATGTGTGTTGCAATAAGCAGCACCGCTTGTTCTCACTGCTCGTTACGACTTCAGTTTCCTTTTCTGCTTCAGTGATGTTTGCTATGTGGCCTGTTTCTTAGTGTTGTTTTCGGTTTTTCTACAAAATCTCAAGTGACTTAATACTGTTCTAAGAACTGAGAACAATAAAATATTTTGATATAGTGGAAAACAACCCTATATTCACTTACCACTGTTAGTTCTACAGAACACTTTGGAAATTATTTTGCTGTAACCATCTCTAAAGTCAGGAAAACGTAAAGCGTATATGATAGGGTTACACGCACTTCCTGTGAATCCAAAACAGTAGGCCTGAGGAAAAAGAAAATGAGCATAAGAGAAAATTATATTACTAGCTTGATCATATACAATTATCACCCTAGTTGGTGTGTGACCAAGTGTTTTCTTTCCCCGAGAAAGTAAGATCACCCGAGGGCTTGCCCCGAGGGTGACCTTACTTTTCGAGGGGAAAGAAATGCCGGGTCACATATCATCTAGGGTGATAACTGTTATATTATATCGAATTTTGAAATGAAACAATTTAATATTAAATTTCAAACATATTTCGGACATTTTAACCCTAAACTTTTTCCATTGAGAAACTACCGTCAATATAATATTGAAGAAAAATCGTGGGCTCACGTGCAAATTCTCACGAGAGGGTGACCTTACCATGCGACCCAACGATTACCGGTTGACCCAGCGAAATATCACATGCCACGTGACAACGTCTAAGCGAATCACAATAAAGATTTTTATATGAGTATATAATATACACTCCGAAAAAAGTTAAGCACCACCCTATTATTTTTTTAAAGCCTAGCTACTAAGCCATTTTTATAAAACCCAAATAAATCAAAGCCAAATTTTTAAAATATATCTTTTAGAATGTGTTCTTTATGTTAATTTCCATCAAAAAGTTTGAAGAAGATATGGTCACCCGCTTTGAAATGCCAACTCAAAGTTAACCAGGAGCCTGAATCGCTCCCCTGGTCTTGATGTTGACCCTATACTTTTGTAGAGCTAAATGAGCTGAACATTTAAGCAAGCAACAGCTTTTCTCTACCTGCAATAGTTTTCATTCTATAGGCCAAAAACACAATTTTTCACCTATAAGGGGCCATAACCCCTATAAGGAGTCATCTGACAACTTCGACCCTATGGAGACTTTTGTAGAGCTAAATGAGCTGAACATTTAAGCAAGCAACAGCTAATCTCAATCTGCAATAGTTTTCATTCTGTAGGCCAAAAACATGAAAAATCGCTATATTTCAGGGACCGTAACCCCTATAAGGGGTCATCTGACAACTTCCAACCTATGGAGAATTTTGTAGAGCTAAATGAGCTGAACATTTCAGCAAGCAACAGCTAATCTCAATCTGCAATAGTTTTCATTCTGTAGGCCAAAAACATGAAAAATCGCTATATTTCAGGGACCGTAACTCCTATAAGGGGTCATCTGACAACTTCGACCCTATGGAGAATTTTGTAGAGCTAAATGAGCTGAACATTTAAGCAAGCAACAGCTAATCTCTATGTGCAATAGTTTTCATTCTGTAGGCCAAAAACATGAAAAAACGCTATTTTTCAGGGGCCATAACCCCTATAAAGGGTTATCTGACAACTTCGACCCTATGGAGACTTTCGTAGAGCTAAATGAGCTGAACATTTAAGCAAGCAACAGCTAATCTCTATCTGCAATAGTTTTCATTCTGTAGGCCAAAAACATGAAAATTCTTTATTTTTCAGGGGCCGTATCCCCTATAAGGGGTCATCTGACAACTTCGACCCTATAAAGACTTTTGTAGAGATGAATGAGCTGAACATTTAAGCAAGCAACAGCTAATCTCTATCTGCAATAGTTTTCATTCTGTAGGACAAAAACATGAAAAATCGCTATTTTTCAGGGGCCGTAACCCATATAAGGGGTCATCTGACAACTTCGACCCTATGGAGAATTTTGTAAAGCTAAATGAGCTGAACATTTAAGCAAGCAACAGCTAATCTCTATCTGCAATAGTTTTCATTCTGTAGGACAAAAACATGAAAAATTGCTATTTTTCAGAGGCCGTAACCCCAATAAGGGGTCATCTGACAACTTCGACCCTATGGAGAATTTTGAAGAACTTAATGAGCTTAACATTTAAGCAAGCAACAGCTAATCTCTATCTGCAATAGTTTTCATTCTGTAGGACAAAAACATGAAAAATCGCTATTTTTCATGGGCCGTAACCCCTATAAGGGGTCATCTGACAACTTCGACCCTATGGAGAATTTTGAAGAACTTAATGAGCTTAACATTTAAGCAAGCAACAGCTAATCTCTATCTGCAATAGTTTTCATTCTGTAGGACAAAAACATGAAAAATCGCTATTTTTCATGGGCCGTAACCCCTATAAGGGGTCATCTGACAACTTCGACCCTATGGAGAATTTTGTAGAGCTAAATGAGCTGAACATTTAAGCAAGGAACAGCTAATCTCTATCTGCAATAGTTTTCATTCTGTAGGACAAAAACATGAAAAATCGCTATTTTTCAGGGGCCGTAACCCCTATAAGGGGTTATCTGACAACTTCGACCCTATGGAGACTTTCATAGAGCTAAATGAGCTAAACATTTAAGCAAGCAACAGCTAATCTCTATCTGCAATAGTTTTCATTCTGTAGGCCAAAAACATGAAAAATGGCTATTTTTCACCTTTAAGGGGCCGTAGCCCCTATAAGGGGTCATCTGACAACTTCGACCCCATAAAGACTTTTGTAGAGATGAATGAGCTGAACATTTAAGCAAGCAACAGCTAATCTCTATCTGCAATAGTTTTCATTCTGTAGGCCAAAAACATGAAAAAATGCTATTTTTCACCTTTAAGGGGCCGTAAGCCCTATAAGGGGTCATCTGACAACTTTGACCAAATGGAGACTTTTGTAGAGCTTTTGATGCTGAATCAGATGCGTGGCCTCAGATTTCCTCTATCTCTTATACTTTTTGATTTATAAGCCAAAAACAGTAGTCTGACCCCCCTAGTCTATTTTTAGTAACGGCGGCCATGTTTTTTAACGGATCAAAAATCAAAACACAAGTTTGGTGCAGGACACCCTAAGGATCATTCATACCAAGTTTCATTAAATTCTGTTAGGTAGTTTCAGAGAGAAGATTACGACGACAGACGACAGACGACGACGGACGCCAAGTGATGGTAATAGCTCACATGGACTCCAGGTGAGCTAAAAATGACTAAAACCGTCCTGACGAAAACTTTCAAGGAAAAATGTGTTTTTGTACGTTTAAAATTATGCATTTAGGCAGACGATCCAATATCCAATAGGTTAACATACTGGAAAGAGATTTCTGTAAAAAGAAGAACAGAAAAAAGTCAATTGTAAGAGAAAAGGGAGATTATTCGGTTTCGATGAAATTTTTAGCAAACAACAGAAAAATGCAATTTTCTAGACAGAATTTAAACTTTTTGGCTCTAATGTTTTGTAGAATATATTTTAATCAACTTATCATTACTGGAGGTGAATGGCGTTGTTCTTAATTTAAACTATCCATTTTTGCAGATTTGGATTTTTTTGAAAATTTGATTTTTCACTTAAAATGTCATTTTTCTCTTAGGAATTTAAAACCAAACTGTTGAAATTATTCTAAACATATTCACATTTGATGCATGTTTTACTGACATGTTTATCTTTTAAATGAAATGGCTGAAAACTTCATTTTGAGTGCAATTTACCAGATTCACAAAAATCCATCATTTTCTGAAATGACATAAAAAAGCACATTTTTCGCAAAGTGCCGTGCTGCATGTTAGTAATAAAGGCGATTAATCAATATTAAACGTTAGGTTTTATTTAACATGTGTTTTGGGACAAAAAAAGCATTTTACAAATTTCAGGTCCAAAATACAGCGAAAAAAACAGGCTTACTTGAAAACGGCGTAAATTTCTTATAAAACTTTTGAAACTCGTATTCGAGACTCCTAGTACTTTTCAATGCTGCTAAGCAAATGATGGAGTTATACTGACTTTTTAAACATGTGAAAATGGCTCCCGAAACTTGATTTTTTGTCATTGCTTAGTCAAAATTAATAATGGCACTGTTATAAAAGAAGGAAAATATCGCTTTGATTTGTTTTAGAGGCAAACGATTGATTATATTTAAAGGTTTCCTGATGCGAAAAATCAGAGAGTTTAATGGCCAAATAAAAGTATGGCGTCAGATTTTAATCTGGTGGTGCTTAACTTTTTTCGGAGTGTATATTACAAATTCAAAGTAACTGGAAATAAATGGAAACAAATATGCAATACTCCCAGTAAAAAGCTACGATCGCAAAATGTTGAACCCTGTATGTTTGAGGCCCAATATG
Organism: Arcuatula senhousia; assembly: GCA_963971305.1. NCBI lineage: Eukaryota > Metazoa > Mollusca > Bivalvia > Mytilida > Mytilidae > Arcuatula > Arcuatula senhousia. Next base: position 32,282,080 of record OZ020315.1, read on the forward strand.
GATGGTCAAATGCGTTAGACACATTCAGCCCATGGTGGACTCGCAAAGCTTTGTGACTTATGTATTCTTTGGAGGACTTAAAATGCATTTTAGATTTTTTGTCTCGTCTGCGGTTACTTTACCGCTGGCGGCGGCGTTAACTTTTTGGGAAAGGTTTTATGAGCACCTCCATATCTAAAAAACTATAGGTCCTATGTTGATGAAACTTGGTATGCATATGCCCCAGTAGTAGCTTAGCACAGTTGCATCCCCATATTTTGGCCTTGACCTTGATTTTCCGGTTGAGTGGCTATGATTTTTTCAATCTTTATTGATGAAGGTCAAATTAACATACATACATATAAAAGCAATGGTAAGGTTTTGTGAGCACCTCCATTTCTCAAGAACTATAAGCCATAGGTTGATGAAACTTGGTATACAGTTGTAGCTTAGCACAGTTGCATCCCCATCTTTTGGCCTTGACCTTGATATTCCGGTTGAGTGACTATGACAATTTTCAATACATATAATAGCAATGGTAAGGTTTTGCGAGCACCTTCATATCTCAAGAACTATAAATCCTAGGTTGATGAAACTTGACATGCATAAGCCCCAAAAATCGGACCTCAGATTAAAAGTCGATTTTTAGGTATTGTCCCTTTATTACCCCTCTAAGCAATGTTATGGTGCAAGCTACATCAAAACTGTATTTACATTTTGTTGACAGAATATATTGAGGAATACACTGTAAAAAGACCGATCAAAATCGTTTGGAAAATAAATGTTCTACATCAGTTTTGTTTTAACATCCAATTTACCACTTTTGGCCCCCCTTTCTCTGAAACAACAGGGGCCACAATCACTAAATTCAAAAAGCAAATTTCTTTAATGGTTAGAGACGTCATTTTTAAACAATAGAACAATTTGCAAGCCCACTACAACTAAAGTTCTTGAAAAAACCATTTGTCCAGACAAACTCGTACAATTGCATTGACGTATTTGGCCCCTTTGACCCCTAAATTCTTGGAAACGATAGGAGATTTTGCAAATCTGTTTAAAGAACGCAGGCAGAGATTTTACAAGGATTCCAGTGAAAATAAAAACAATTGAAAATCGGACCACAAATAAAAAACAATAGATTTTTTAAGTATTTCCCCCTATTGACCCCTCATAGCAATGTAACGGTGCAAGACCCATCAAAACTGTTGTTACCACTTTTGGTCCCCTTTTCTCTGAAACAACAAGGGCACTGTCGTGTACGTGAGAAGGATCGGTCATTTCAAGATGGCAGACACTTCGTTGGGCCAAATCAGGGGGGGGGGGTTTCTTTTCAGTTGTATTGTATGAAATCTACAGCACTTTACAAAATCTTATATGTCTCCGAAGGAAGGTAATAGAATTGTCCACTACATATAAAAGACCGAAAGAAAAAAGCGTGGATGGATTCTCCATAAAAGACTCCCATAGTCGAGTAAACATCTGAAATGAAAATCGAAGCGGGCATTTCTCCTGAAATCGGTAATTTTACACAAAACTATAGGCTTTACTTACCGAAACGCAACTCTGGAAGCATTCTTTAATGGGAAGCCACCAATCGTCATTCATGTTGTACGAATATATGTTGAAAGATGTTCACAATTTAGATTTAAAAGTTTTGGTTATGTCAAGGAGCAGTCCTATGGTAATTTGCATATTAATCTTGAGAAAATGTGTTCAGGATCGGACTTTTGTCGAATTTTGGTTCAGGATCGGTCTTCCAATATAGAAACATTTTAATACAAGAGATATGTACTAAATGGACAGTGAGTTAGTGAGTGAGTTGGTGTTTTACGCCCGTGCAACGCTATATGGGTCATTCTCAAAAAATGTCCTTTTTACGTGGCAGTCAAAATATTTTCATGTATAATTGAGTTTAAACAATATCTTTTGTCTTGAGTAAAATATGCACCAAGATGCACTTCTGACATAAACAAATAAACGCTATCTTTAAAAATGACATGACAGCGCAATTTTAAAACTCAAAAATTGACCAAAATCGTCTGTCCTATGAGTAATTTTTTAAGTTAAAAGTCCTTAAAAAATATGATAATGTGCAAGTAGACTATGGAAATCATGATGGGTTTTTCTTTGGCCATCTATCTGTCTTATCTATAAAATAAAATGGGATAGACATCATTGAAAAATTTTTTCTGGCGAATCAAAAAATGTCCCCTCTGAAAATGTCTTTGCTGTTACTAGTAGATAGAATTGAAAATAAATTGTACGAATATCCTTAACAGGCAACAAATAAGAACATAGAAACATCCAAACACATCCATTTATCTAAGTTACAGTTACATTTTTGAGAAAAATTTACATATCGTCATTACAATGTAAAGAATGTAAGCTGAATTGGAGGCGTAATTTTTTTCCTTGTCCATAATGTTACCGCGATATCTCAGAGACTATAGAGGTATGTGGTTGTAGCTGCTATTGGTAAATTTTACATCTTGACCAATCATATCTGAGACCCAAAAGATTGATGGAGACACGATCATTTAATAATTTAAGCAAATAATGTTTCCGTAATTCCCTGATGTTACTGTTCCCTGATGTTACTGTTCAAAAGTGTAACAGGACAGACAAATTATAAGTAAAAGATTCTTGAGTCCGTCTTCTTTGTATATGGCTTCTGATTTAAAAGCGCTAAAATTACTCTAATCACTGATTTTAGCCATATAGAGTGTTATAAATATATTTTTTTCTCAGAGTTCATGGTTTAAGTATAATATTTCAACCTGAGAATCGGTAACAGGAGGGACATTTTGACAGTAACAGCTGAGACATTTTTTGTAACATACAGGACATGTTTGTAAAGGTACAACAAATCATCTGGTTTTGCATTCTGTTAGTTAGAAAGTGGCACAAATACTTTAATACAACAGCTTAAGATATCGAAATGCAATTGTGTCAATATTTTGGGGGAAAAAAAATTCTTGTATTTGTTGCTTAAATAGTGGTAACATCAGAGACAAATAGCCGGTAACATAGTGGACATTCAGTGAAGTTTAACCAGTCATAAAATGCGATATTTAATGATAAAGATAGCCCATCTACATAATTTATTAGATATTGCCCCAAAACATGTTATTTATTGCATTAAAATAAACATTTATTGTCAAGAAGTCTTTATTTATTGCTATTTGTTGTCCGTGATGTTACGCATTGTCCCTGATGTTACCAGTCTAATTTGCTCAATTGTTGTCTAATACATAACCCTCTGAACAATGATATTTTGCAACTGAAACTAGTTAACCTTATTGTTCATCATAATGTCAATGAAGAAGTGAAATGTCATATATTGCATTTGATATGTTAGTTAGTTTTGATCTGTTTGCTGAACTGTTTAAAATCATTGTCTTATGATGCTCTTAAAAACAAATTTTTGAGCTAACCTTTATTTCTGACGCTTGCAAAGTACTTGTTCTGTCCCTATGTGGCAAGTTATACATGAATTTTTAAATAAAAGATTAAAGCTTTCTTTTATTGCAACGTTTTTTATGTGGTAACATCAAGGACAGCCAAATCAACCCTGAAGGACAAGTCTAAAAAAATTCAAAATATATTCGATTTGATTTTTACTCTTTGCTTGTTTTGTTGACTGAAATGATAGAGGATACCAATAAGTAAATTACAAACTTTCTGTGAGCAATTCTAATATTCAAGTTTGCCTACCTCGAAATATAGACATTTTTTTAGAATGACCCATATATGTTAACATGAAAAGGATGATAAAATGAACATGAACAGGAAATGATGAGGATAAATGAAATATGGGGTAGGGTGGGAAACAGAGGACCGGTAAATTTTGAAGAACCACAGAAAAAGGGGATATATGGGTAGGGGCGGAAAATTTAGCCTATGTGGTGCACTACTTGGCGGTCCACAAAGGGACTTTTACGTGCATGAAGCGTGGCACTCCCCATACACGTTGGCCCACTATGGTCAGCGGTCAGGGCTTCCGTATTATAGACCTGACAACCCCCGCAGACGAGGGTCACCCTATTCAGCCACCTAGGGTACACACTTGGTCGCTCTGTGGGCTGAGCACTGACCCGTCGTCGTGAATCCCAAGACCCTTAATCGCCTCTTACGACAAGCTAGGCTCTGCTGCGGGCCTATTCGCCACCCGGGCCCCGCATGGGACCTAAATAGACAGTGTTTGGGCTTTATTTATTGTCCAATAGGAAAAGTAATTGAAATTGAGCCCACTGACGAAGAAAATCAATGATAAGATGCAAATACGGTTCAACTTCTTGCCTAAAAAATCTGCCCAAGCACATCTACGAATGGATTGATGAGGGTATTTTTGTTATGCGTGATTGGTTCCCTTGTAGGTTTCCATGAATTGTGATTAAAAGAATAAATTTTCCCGTGAACTGTGATATCTTAAATTTGAAATTTTTCATACCATGACCCAGACACCCATCAGAAATCTACTCTTTCAGATCATTGTTTGATTGATGAAAAAGTTGAAGTAAATTTAGTTGACTCGATCTGTTGATACATTTGTGTGTGTGTTTATTGTTTGTTTGTTTGTTTTTTTTTGATTTGCTGTCTAATTATGTTTTATGTTACGCTATTGTATGATATGTTGTATTGTTTTGTATTCAATATCTACAATGTATGTTGATTTGACCCTTACGGGTGTAATTTCATCAATAAAGTATTGAAAACTAAAACTAAAGAATTACAGACAAGTTATGTACTCACAATTCAATGATTTCAAATATCGATTAGAATTTTACCTAACGAATAAGACGCATGGTGGGTTCATGTGATACTCCGAGCGTCGGAGTCAGCATCAACTTACCGAAGTGGTCAAGGTCTATTCTTGCTTACAGAAAATATGCCACAACAACCATATTGGTATGGTAGTTCCACCTAGTGATGCTAAGCACAAAGCATGCTTCGGGCGCTGGCTGTGATCTATCTTTTTTTTCGAATGAATGACCACTTTCAGAAGAATACTAGTAGTTACAGTTCATTACCACTTACAGACAAGTGCCACATCATTTATTGGTAAATGCACCCAATGATGCTTAGCACAATGCACACTTAAGATGCTGGCTGTGACCAATATTTTCCGTATAGCTTACCGCACTAACAGAAAAATGGCAAAAGTCTATTCCTTTTTATAGCAGTCCTGGGTACGATGTAAGCTTTGTAATCGATATACTACCTGTTTCAAAAATATTACTAATAACTTAAAATACATTATTTTGGTCTAAATAGATTATCATCAAATGAAATAACTGTTTGTTTCATGGCTTTTCTTTCCTTATCTTACTTTGTGTCTTGAAAAAATATCAGTACTAAGCGCAAGAGTGTCACGTGTAGTTTTTTTTTTCAATCAGAAACTAGGTTTTAACATAATAAGGGACGGACCATTTAACTTGAGGGGGGGCTTGGTTTTTTCATTTGGTCAGAACAATTTTTTTCCCGCGCTTATTTTTCGAAGACGTCGTGACAGAATATTTTTTTTCTCCATTATTATCATTATTCTATATGGCAGAAATCCTTCTTCTGCCATATTTTTTTCTTACCCTCTGCTGCCAAAATATTTTTTTCATCAAAAATAATTTTCAGAAATCCTTTTTTTAGGAAAAAACCAAAGCCCCCCTTCAAATTAAGTGGTTGGTCCCTTATGAATGAAAAGCATTTCAACAAACTTATGATAGAAGGTACGATATGTGGCCAACAAGTCTAGTCTTGTGCTCAGCAGAACATGTACAGAAACGTGCATAGCCTAAGCCATATTCGTTTTGAGAGAATATGTTAAGAATAAAACAATGATTCATTAAAAACCAGTTATTTTTCGTTGAATTGCACGTGCGTCTCATTATTGTTTCCCTTCTTCCGATTATTATCCCCGCGCTAGCGAAAGCGCGGGGATGTACGTACATAAATACGTATGGCGTTAATATCTATAGGATAATCTATGTATGTTTGTTTTGTATTTGCGGAACCCGTAAGGGTTTTATGTTTTGCAAATAAAGTCATTTATAATTCTGTAATCACTGGGAGCAGAAAAATGAAATTTGGGTCATTGATTGTATTGTGGGTGGGGACTGTGCCAAAGGTTTCGGATTTCGGAATAATGCCCTTAGGGGCTGGTCTGCATAGGTACCCTTAGGACACATTATTCCTTCTTCACGCAACTCCTCCTATAGCTAGGTTATTTGGAATAAAGAACTGAAACTTCGGCCAGAAGTTGCACTATAAATGTATTTAGATTCTGCCGAAGGTTTCGGAATTTCGATAATAACCCTAGAGGCTGCGCTGAATAGATAACCTAAAGGTTCACGCAACTCCTCCTATAGGTTATCTGGAATACAGAACTTAAACTTGGCTCAGTAGTTGCACTATGGATGTATGTAGATTCTGTCGAAGGTTTCAGAATTTTGATAATGGCCCTCGGGCTGAGCTTCATAGGTAGCCTACGGGCATATTATTCCTTCGTCACGCATAATTCTTTACATTACTATTACTCCCACTACCAGGGTAAAGTCTCATATCAATACATATACATTTGATAGTAAAAGTAATGCTCTTTATAGTCATAGTTTATTTCTTTCAATTATTTGCCCTTATACTATCAAACACCAGAGTAGCGCGGGGATATGCAGCGTGGCTGCTTTGACTAGTTTATGGTTTATGTGGCGGGTTCCATGGTTGAAACCCTTTTCACGAAAATTCATATAATTCTTGTGCAGATATACAGCAAAATCAGCCTGTAACCTCACTTTTTCTTCCTTAGTACACTATAGGCAGACCCCTTCTTTTCAATCATTTCTGGATCCGATCCGTCCCGCGGGTTAACGATTTCTTGTCCAATTCGACAATAAATAATGCCCAGAAACGGTCTATTTCGTACATATCTCTTGTATTTAAATATGAAAATGATTCTACATTTGGAAGACCGATCCTGAACCAAAATTCGACAGAAGTCCGATCCTGAACACATTTTCTCAAGATTAATATGCAAATTACCATAGGACTGCTGCTCCTTGACATAACCAAAACTTTTAAATCTAAATTGTGAACACCTTTCAACATATATTCGTACAACATGAATGACGATTGGTGGCTTCCCATTAAAGAATGCTTCCAGAGTTACGTTTCGGTAAGTAAAGCCTATAGTTTTGTGTAAAATTACCGATTTCAGGAGAAATGCCCGCTTCGATTTTCATTTCAGATGTTTACTCACCTTTGGGAGTCTTATATGGAAAATCCATCCATGCTTTTTTCCATTGGTCTTTTATATGTGTTACTGACATTCTTTTAATTTCGAATTTAATTTTTTGTTTCCTTGTTTTAGTATTTCATTCCCCTGTGATTTTTATACCCTTTAAATTTTTGGAAAAAGCTAAACGTGCGATATTATGAAAATTTGTAGAACACCCCAAAAAGGTACTATTTTTTTACTTTTTATATGTCATATTATTTTCTTATTGTATGAAAACTGTAGGGTTGATCATTTGACTTTCATTTGTTTCATTTTTCTTTGTAGTTTTCACGTACACCTGCGAATTTTCTGTAATCTTTTTCCGACTTGCTGAAACTGATTTTCCTGCGAACCAATGTAACATTTGTATTTGAACTGAAAGAATAAACGAATTTGTAAGACGTTGAGTTATCTACGAAAGCCAGCGAACATTACAGTGAAAACTTTGTGTGTTTACATTTGACGTCCTGAGAAATTGCGCCCGAATGTATCCGTAGATGATCTTAACTGGAACCTTACAGGACATTGTAATCTACTCCTGGAAACGACCGTTTTTGTACAGAACATTGCTGATGATTTACAGACCTGGTATGAATGACAATTGTTCCTGTGACATGAATCTCATCATGCAAGAGACATGAACCTGTATATTACAATATCTGTTGATACTATTTATGAATATGCTGTCAAATTATTATGAATATTATTTCTTACTACGTTTGAAACATTGTACTGTGTTCATTATTTTGAATTTATTTTATGCATATTGATACTTGAATCTGTATAATTTGTTCTTATACAACTTTTTCACATTGATTGTTCATTGAACTTATTGTGTATTTGATGATTTATGCTGATTGTTATATTTTGCATTGATACTATCCCATGTAAATTGCATAGTCCATTCATATTCAAACCCATAGTTAACTTTCATAATGGCTAATTCAGAATCAGAACAAACGCGACATTCTAGTGAGAGAACACGTGTACCGACTGAGAAAGGTCTATTTTGGCAACTAGAAACTTTACAAACTAACTTAAGACGAGCCGTGTCAGCATGGAGGTCAAAATTTAGTGCATTGACAATATTGCTTAGTGACAGTAAAGATATTGATGAAATTCGGAAAGGTCGCGATGATTTAGGTGAATGCTTCAATGAGATTTCTAACATAACAAATCACATTAGACGTTTGATATCACAAAATCAGAGTATTGTAAACGAACATCCAGATCTTTTGCATGACATTGAACAAGAAATAAATCAGAAATATGAAGCTTACGAGACCGATAATTTGAAGTTAGTTACTGATATCAGTTATTGTTTACGCGATTTAGAAGACGAAAAGCAGGATGTTAAGAGCTTCCGTTCCACATCAAGGCGTTCAGAACGATCACATTTGTCTAGAACATCTCGTATAAGTAATTTGTCACAACGCTCAGATATCGCTATGAAAGCTGTTGAATTGAAAACGAAACTACGGTATATGGACTCAGAATCGAAAGCGAAACAAGAATTAGATAAAATTCAAACGAAACGTGAACTAGAAAGTACGGAAGCGAAACTTGAAGTACTGGAGCAGTCAACAGGAGGTTCAGTTTTAGACGAAGCGAAACGTACACTACCGAAAGTAGATATGATAGGAAAGTTTTTAGATCAGACTGATTATCGCCCAGTAGTTCGTGACAAATCACCGGAGGTTCGTTCAAAAATCATCGAACCGAAGTTTCGCGAGTCAGGCATTAAACCATCACCTAGTTTAAATCCGGAAGCGAGAGTATTTAAGCCGTCAGATAATGCACGAAAACAAGAACAATCGTCAGAGCACACATCTAAAAGGGTAAATACGACTAAGTCAAACGACGAGTATGCGCCGGTACACGATAGAAACATTCGAAATGACGATATTGCGCGTTCTTCAGATCAGAAATATTCTAGTAACGATGTTTCCGATTTATGTAAGGATTTCGCCGAGCAAGTGAATCTCAGTCGTTTACCGCCACCGGAACCTCCGATTTTCAATGGTGACCCGCTGAAATACCCCGCATGGAAAGCTTCGTTTCAGACACTGATTGAACAAAAACGTATTCCAACTTTAGAGCGGATGCATTACTTAAGTAAATACGTAAGCGAATCTGTGCGCGAAGTTATTGAAAACTTCTTCTTAGTCTCTAGCGATGATGCCTATTCCGAAGCAAAAGCGTTACTAGATCAACGATACGGAGACCCTTTTGTTATTAGCAACGCATTTCGAGATCGACTAGAAAATTGGCCGAAAATCCCTTCCCGCGATTGTATCGGACTTAGAAAATTTTCAGACTTTTTGAAGCAGTGTTTGTCAGCAATGAACTCTATGAAAGTCTTAAATGTATTGAATGACGATCGTGAAAATCGAAAATTATTACTGAAGTTGCCAGACTGGCTAGTTACTCGGTGGGCTCGTGTAGTCAGTATGTACAAGCGAGATAATGCCGAATTTCCGCCGTTCAAGGTTTTTTGTGAGTTCATAGACCAGGAATCTAATATTGCCAATGACCCGGTGACATCGCTTAACTCTATTAAGACCGAACCGTCTAGTATGTCCAAGGTTGGAGAATCGAAGAACTTTAGTCGAAACCCGAATAAGAATCCGAAACCGTTTACACCTAGACGAACCGCTTTAGCAACGTCAGCGCAGCCCGAGGCTGCCAAGTTCAAGACTTGTGTTTTTTGCGAGTTGAAAGGTCATAGTGTTAGCACTTGTAGACAATTTCTTGAGAAGTCCGTCGCTGACCGAAAGGAAATAGCGAAGAAAAAAGGTCTATGCTTTGGATGCTTGGAAACCGGACACTTGTCTAAACTATGTCAAAATCGAGCAACATGTAGTATTTGTTCTAAAAGACACCCAACTCCTCTTCACGGTGATCGAATTAAATCTGAGAAACTCGAATCTAGAGACAATAAAAATGAAACTGTTTCATCTCAAACGGGAGCGGTACTTTTGAATCATAGCAAAACTGGAAGTAAAAGCTCAATGATTGTGCCTGTTTATGTTTCCCATTCAGAGAATCCTACGAGAGAAAAACTTGTGTACGCTTTATTAGATACGCAGTCCGATACGACATTTATTCTAGATGACACTCGACGCACGCTAGGACTATCTGGAACTGATGTAAAGTTGTCTCTATCCACTATGCATTCAGAAAATTCCGTAGTAGACAGTCGCAAACTTAAAGGATTACAAGTTCGTGGATTCGATAGTAGCTTGACAATTTCTTTGCCTACCGTGTATTCACGCTCTATTATGCCAGCAAGTAAATCGCACATTCCGACAGCCGATATGGCCAGACGTTGGCCCGAGTTAGAACGAATATCAGATAAGCTGATGCCCGTGAAAGACATTGAATTTGGTTTATTGATAGGATATAACTGCGCTCGCGCCCTGACACCTAGAGAGGTAATTCCGACCGTTAATAACGGACCGTACGCTCAAAGAACAGATTTAGGTTGGGGCATAGTAGGTGTTGTAGATCCCAATTATGTTGAAGACGATTCCGCTGGATACTCGCATCGCATTATTTCTCTCGAAGTTCCTAATGCCGTAGCAACCGATTACGCCGAGAATGCTTCAGTCCTTTATTGCTCTAGAAACCGTGTCAAAGAACTACGTCCGATCGAAGTAAACCAACTCTTTGAACTTGACTTTTCCGATCGCCATCTGAATAAACCATCTTTGTCCGTAGACGATAGACGCTTTCTTGATGTGCTATCCGATGGTATTAAGAGAGATGGAAAGCATTACGAAATGCCTTTACCGTTCAAAGGTTCAGATCCTACGTTACCGAATAACAAGTCTTTAGCGATTCAAAGATTGGAATGTTTGAAGAAGCGGTTCCGCAAGGATATCCGATATCGCACCGACTATTTTAAAAGTATGACTGATTTGATCTCTAAAGGATTTGTAGAGAAAGTAGAAACGACGAACAGTGAAAACGCGTGGTATATCCCACACCACGGGGTTTACCACCCCCAAAAACCAGAAAAGATACGTGTGGTTTTCGACTGCAGCGCGAGATATCGGGGAGAATCATTAAATGACCACCTGCTGCAGGGACCAGATTTGACTAACTCTTTAATAGGCGTATTATGTAGATTTCGACAAGAGCAGATCGCAGTAGTTTGTGACATCGAACAAATGTTTCTGCAATTCAGAGTCAAACCTGAGCATCGCCATTATCTACAATTTTTGTGGTGGGACGATAACGATTTAACAAAGGACCCGTGTGAATATCGAATGGCAGTACATTTATTTGGGGCCGCGTCCTCCCCTGGTTGTGCGAACTTTGGTCTGAAACAGATCGCGAATGATTATGAACACTTGTACGGTTCTGAGGTTGCCGACTTCATTCGGAAAAACTTCTACGTAGATGATGGTTTAAAATCCGTTTCTAGTGTTGAATCCGCTGTACATTTGATTGAGAATAGTAAGCAGTTATGCGAAGAAGGCGGTTTGAGACTTCATAAGTTTTGTTCGAATTCGAAGGAAGTTATTAAGCGAATTCCCGTTGAAGACCGCGCAAAGGACGTAGCGAATATCGACCTTTCAGTTGACAAACTTCCATCCACTAAGACACTTGGTGTTCAGTGGTGCGTCGAATCCGATACCTTTCAATTTCGTATTACGTTGAACAATAAACCGTCGACGAGAAGAGGTATTCTATCAGTCCTCTCTTCAGTTTATGATCCTCTCGGATTCATATCACCTGTGATTTTGATCGGGAAGCGAATTCTTCAGGAATGTTGTAGCGATGGACATGATTGGGACGACACCCTTCCGGAAGCGATTGTTCAACAATGGGACCATTGGCGTAGAGATATTCATCATTTAGCGAATGTTAACATAACGAGATGCGTCAAACCGGATGACTATGGAAACATTACGAATTGTGAAATCCATCATTTTTCGGATGCCAGTACGTCAGGTTATGGTCAGTGCTCGTACTTAAGACTGATTGATGAAAACCGAAATACGCATTGCTCACTTTTAATGAGTAAAGCGAGGGTCGTACCACGAAAACCGATCACGATTCCGCGTCTAGAATTATCGGCAGCGGTTACATCAGTGAAAATTAGTTCTCTGCTGACACATGAGCTAGAGTATGACAACATTACCGAATGGTTCTGGACAGATAGTAATATAGTTCTTGGATATATCTCGAATGAAAGCCGTCGTTTTCATGTTTTTGTCGCCAACAGAGTCCAGGAAATTCGCGATAGAACGAATCCGGAGCAGTGGAAATATGTGGACACGAAAAACAATCCGGCCGATATGACTTCACGAGGCGTATTTGCGGAAGAACTCATCAGCAAGGACATTTGGTTTAAGGGACCTGACTTTTTGTGGACGAATGAACCATTCCCTATCGACGATTCGAAACCGAATGTTGATCCTACTGACCCGGAAGTTAAGAAAGTTTCTGTTCGTTCGACTAAGGTTTTGCCAGAGCAGGATACGATTATTGATCGTTTCGAGCAGTTTTCTGACTGGGATAGACTCAAACGAAGTATAGCGATTATTTTGAAGTTAAAAGATCGTTTAACATTAAAATCTGATACGAAAACCGAATCTGTTCTTCCGATAGTAGTAGAAGACATGCGACGTGCGGAACTAGAAGTTATTAAACTTATACAAAAAAAAGTGTTTAAGGAAGAAATGGACATTTTACGGAAGTATAAAGTAGATTCGAATGACAGAGAATTCGTAAGAACACGAAATGTAGCGATGAAACAGAAATCGTCACTGTACAAACTCGATCCGTTCATAGATGAATTTGGTATTCTTCGAGTTGGAGGCCGTATTCGGCATGCGAATTTCAGCGAAAACTTGCAACATCCGATTTTGTTACCAAAACAGTCTCACATTACTAATTTAATTGTGCGATATTTTCACACAAAAGCTCAACATCAAGGTCGAGGAATTACTATGAACTTGATCAGATCTAGTGGATTTTGGATTATCAACTGCAACTCTGTAGTTTCTAGCTATATTTCAAAATGTGTCACTTGCCGCAAACTACGTAGTCCACCTCAAGTTCAGAAAATGTCAGACTTGCCATCAGACAGACTTCAGTGTGCTCCGCCATTTACTTATTGTGGCGTCGACTTGTTTGGACCTTTTATTATCAGAGAAGGACGTAAAGATCTTAAAAGATACGGTGTGCTATTCACATGTTTGTCTTCTCGCGCGATACATTTAGAGACAGCTAATTCATTAGACACCAGCTCCTTTATTAACGCTCTCCGAAGGTTTATTTCGCTAAGAGGACCTGTTCGACAATTGAGATGCGACCAAGGCACAAACTTTATAGGAGCCGATCGAGAATTCCGAAGTGAAATTAGTGACATGAACTTAGATCAAATCCGTCAGTTTCTACGTGGAGAAAGCTGCGACTTTATTCAGTTCAAGATGAACGTTCCTTCAGCCAGTCATATGGGTGGTGCCTGGGAAAGGCAAATTCGTTGTGTGAGAAATGTTCTTGCAACGTTACTTTACCAGCTCGGTACACAACTTGACGATGAATCGTTGCGCACCTTAATGTCAGAGGCCGCTGCAATCATAAACAGCCGACCACTCACTGTAAACAATCTTAACGATCCACTTTCTTTAGAACCATTAACTCCAAATCACCTCCTTACGATGAAAACTAACATTATCTTACCTCCACCTGGACATTTTCTACGAAACGACGTTTATTCTACAAAGCGATGGCGTAGAGTTCAATTCATAGTTAATGAGTTTTGGTCACGTTGGAGAAAGGAATTTCTTTCGGCTTTACAATCAAGACAAAAGTGGGTTGCTCCGAAGAGGAATATGAGTGTAGGCGACATCGTTATCGTGAAAGACGACAACGCTCCGAGAAATCTTTGGCATCTAGGCAGAGTCATTAAAACGTACCCGGAGAACGATGGACTTGTCCGCAAAGTTAGACTTATTGTTGGAACTTCGAACTTGGATCGAAATGGAGTGCGGAAAACCAAACTTTCAGAATTTGATCGTCCAATACATAAGCTTGTATTACTGAAGGAGACCGAGGAGTTCCCCACCGAAGAGCCATGATTTGACTATGTTGTATAACAATTTTTGTAAAAATTTTAAAAGATCAAAATTTTGAGGAGCCATGTTACTGACATTCTTTTAATTTCGAATTTAATTTTTTGTTTCCTTGTTTTAGTATTTCATTCCCCTGTGATTTTTATACCCTTTAAATTTTTGGAAAAAGCTAAACGTGCGATATTATGAAAATTTGTAGAACACCCCAAAAAGGTACTATTTTTTTACTTTTTATATGTCATATTATTTTCTTATTGTATGAAAACTGTAGGGTTGATCATTTGACTTTCATTTGTTTCATTTTTCTTTGTAGTTTTCACGTACACCTGCGAATTTTCTGTAATCTTTTTCCGACTTGCTGAAACTGATTTTCCTGCGAACCAATGTAACATTTGTATTTGAACTGAAAGAATAAACGAATTTGTAAGACGTTGAGTTATCTACGAAAGCCAGCGAACATTACAATATGTAGTAGACAATTCTATTACCTTCCTTCGGAGATATATAAGATTTTGTAAAGTGATGTAGATTTCATACAATACATCTGAAAAGAACCCCCCCTGATTTGGCCAAACGAATTGTCTGCCATCTTGAAATGACCGATCCTTCTCACGTACACGACAGTGAAGGGCCCCAATCACTATTTCGTAGATTTGCTGTCTGTTAAATTTCCTGTTATCTTTGTAATTTTGGACAAGCCGAATTATAAAATGCATTTTGTAATTGGTTTTTGTTTGTTTGTCTGTTTTAAATATAAGTTACTAGTATATATTTGGCAGAAAGCAAAGTAAATCCATATGTTTGAGACAATTGTGAACTGCCCTAAACACGGTCCAAAAGATAAAATACTTTCCTGGACATAATGATACGTACCAAAGGATTCAGGAATGGCGGGATTGTCTCTCGATCAGATTTAAAGAACACATAGTTTGTATAAACCAAATATGGAACCCAGCATAGTATGAAGAAGAACAGTACAATTTTCATAGTGTTGATGGCTGCATTCTGGGAGGAGTGTCGCTCCAGCTCAGAGTTTCTTCTGGTTGATTGTCTCCGAAAACGAGTTGTTTCCTGCATTATCTTGTAAATTTTATAATACATAACTGCCATTATAATAAATGGTATACAGAAATTGAGAGCAAAATTAGTCAGTGAGAGCGACACCGATTTAACGGTAAATATCGGATACCGAGGTCCACACTGCGTAGTTTTCTTCTTGTACTCGGCTTGCCCTAGGCCAAGGCAGGTTATCAGGCCGAAGGCCACGCCCCACAACCACGAGGCAGCAAGAAATAAAAAGCAAACCGAGCGGCTCACCGGTTCCACGTCGCAGTCCGCCAGACGTTTCACCGACATGTACTTATGAATGCTGATATACATCAGGGTATGCACAGAAGCGAATAAAAACGTGGTGTTGAAAAATGAGTTTAAAGTACACATGAACTCTCCAAAATTCCATTCTTCGTGAAGAAGCGTATAGAGTGAAATCGGTGCCATAAATATTCCAACCATTATATCAGACACCGCTAAATTAACTATGAAAATGTTTGTTCCTAACTTTCGAAGCTCTTTTACGAATATTACTGAAAGTATCACTAACAAGTTACCCATAACTGATAGCACTATTATCAAGGCTAGCCACAATCCAAAAATGGCCGTGGGGACAGGCCCATAATAGTCAACATGTTGGTCTCCAAGCGTAGCTGTAGTAACGGAATCATTCAGATTGGAATAGTTCACCGTATTGTCACTGCTGAAATTTGTCTCTTCTTCCATGGAATCACAAAGTTTCTACAAAACAAGAAGTTCAATTATGAAATCGAAGTACAATCTAAGCCTTTAAATATCAATTTTCCATTAACTTGCTTTTACAAATGCTACTTTCTCTATATCAAACGAAGCATTAACATTTTGCATATTTCTGTAATGTCAAAAGGCGAATGAAATTGAGCGTGTTGAACAACCGATTATGTGTTATACCAAACACGTATATCCGTTATATACCATGTACATATATTGGTTTTTATAGGCTAGTGATACCTACAAAATGTTACTGAAACAACTTTGCCATACAATTCAGGCATTGTGTCTTATTATGATTTGAACTCTAATGTTAGTAGGACATTTTCATGATTAGCATATTCACTTACTCTGAACCCGACAACGCTAATGAAGTATGAAATGTAGGAAGCTTAATTAATTTTATTGGAAAAATTCAATTCAGACAATTTTAGAATCGATAGTTTTTCCATGTATAAGAAACAATCTCAATCAATGATAAGTAATTGACCGGTCAATGTGTAATTATTGTTCAGTCAAACACTTGTTGACCAATTCATTTGATTAATATATGATAAAATAAAGAAAGAATGTGCACGTCCATGGGACACGGATGTCAACGCTGGCCCCAAACAAGAAGTAGTAGTCCGACGTACAATTTGGCATACTTAATCTTCAATTCATTCTCATGTACGGTTTCTGAGAAAACTTTACCGACATGTTCAGTCACGTAATTTTTTATCTCCATCTAGTCTCAAACAGGAAGTAGACGTATGACAGGTCTGAAACACAGGCACTTGTTTCTAGAAATAAAATATACCTATATACTAACCACAGGCACTTGTTTCTAGAAAAAAATATACCTATATACTAACCATACCAATGGTATGGTTGATATAAGTATATTTTTTTTCTAGAAACAAGTGCCTGTGATCCTACCAAGTTTCAAATATTTATCATGTTCGGTGTCTGAGAAAAGCTTGACAGAAATTTTCGTCTCCACCTATTCCCAAACATGATGTAGTAACCATATGAAAGACGACGCTCAGAGGCTGTAAACAAACACCCATGTATATGCATACTCTGGTATATCTGACACTGATGTTGGTACACCAGAAACTTCTCAATTATTATGTAAATGAAAAGGATATCCTTTAAAAGTGAACATGAAAGTATTTTGAACATGCTACATGCCCCCCTTTTTTGTCCATCGTGAACAGTGCGTGGAACAATGGTAATTTTGTGCAACATTACTTTTCAGTTTCCCATCCCTGTGGCTGTGCCAGAACTATGTTACAAAATGTATCTTTAATCTGCATTATACAGTTCTGTGTCACACTTGTGATATTTTTACTAAGACTGACATGTGTGCTTTTAATCAAATTCTTTCTACCGTTCTTAAAGACATAACAGGTCGATATAAAGTACTTCGTGTCAAGTATACAATACATGTATAAACACTACTTGACTCAAGCTAGCGAACAATTGTAGCGAACAATTAGCTAGCGAACAATTAGGGGATAAATCTAAAAACCGAAAAACTACAAATTACAAAAACGTACCAAAACACCTTTAAATGTATAAAATAGCTTCCACTAAGCTAAAAGTATGTTTCTTAAGATAATACTATTCATTTGCAATGAGTAAATCATATTACTGAACTTTTGAAAGCTAGCGAACAATTACAGCGAACATTTAGCGAGGAGATCGACTTCTATTGAGAACTGCCTCTGGTGATCTTCCACAGAGATTTCGCCACTATATGATTGCTGCCGTCGTGTAGCCGACATGCAGGGCTACCTATCGACACTAACCGACATAGGGCTTGTCGTGCAAAATTTGGGGGTTTGGGTAGGTTGAAGTTGGTACAGCGGTCCGGAAGGGGGGCCCTACACTTAACTGCCTCTGGTGATCTTCCACAGAGATTGCGCCACTATATGATTGCTGCCGTCGTGTAGCCGACATGCAGGGCAACCTATCGACACTAACCGACATAGGGCTTGTCGTGCAAAATTTGGGGGTTTGGGTATGTTGAAGTTGGTACAGCGGTCCGGAGGGGGGCCCTACATTTAACAGCCTCTGGTGATCTTCCACAGAGATTGCGCCTCTATATGATTGCTACCGTCGTATAGCCGACATGCAGGGCTACCTATCGACACTAACCGACATAGGGCTTGTCGTGCAAAATTTGGGGGTTTGGGTAGGTTGAAGTTGGTACAGCGGTCCGGAAGGGGGGCCCTACACTTAACTGCCTCTGGTGATCTTCCACAGAGATTGCGCCTCTATATGATTGCTGCCGTCGTGTAGCCGACATGCAGGGCTACCTATCGACACTAACCGACATAGGGCTTGTCGTGCAAAATTTGGGGGTTTGGGTAGGTTGAAGTTGGTACAGCGGTCCGGAAGGGGGGCCCTACATTTAACAGCCTCTGGTGATCTTCCACAGAGATTGCGCCTCTATATGATTGCTACCGTCGTAAAGCCGACATGCGGTATCAATCATAAAGAGGCGCAATCTCTGTGGAAGATCACCAGAGGCAGTTAAGTGTAGGGCCCCCCTTCCGGACCGCTGTACCAACTTCAACCTACCCAAACCCCCAAATTTTGCACGACAAGCCCTATGTCGGTTAGTGTCGATAGGTAGCCCTGCATGTCGGCTTTACGACGGTAGCAATCATATAGAGGCGCAATCTCTGTGGAAGATCACCAGAGGCTGTTAAATGTAGGGCCCCCTTCCGGACCGCTGTACCAACTTCAACCTACCCAAACCCCCAAATTTTGCACGACAAGCCCTATGTCGGTTAGTGTCGATGTCGGCTTTACGACGGTAGCAATCATATAGAGGCGCAATCTCTGTGGAAGATCACCAGAGGCTGTTAAATGTAGGGCCCCCCTTCCGGACCGCTGTACCAACTTCAACCTACCCAAACCCCCAAATTTTGCACGACAAGCCCTATGTCGGTTAGTGTCGATAGGTAGCCCTGCATGTCGGCTACACGACGGCAGCAATCATTTAGAGGCGCAATCTCTGTGGAAGATCACCAGAGGCAGTTAAGTGTAGGGCCCCCCTTCCGGACCGCTGTACCAACTTCAACCTACCCAAACCCCCAAATTTTGCACGACAAGCCCTATGTCGGTTAGTGTCGATAGGTAGCCCTGCATGTCGGCTTTACGACGGTAGCAATCATATAGAGGCGCAATCTCTGTGGAAGATCACCAGAGGCTGTTAAATGTAGGGCCCCCCTTCCGGACCGCTGTACCAACTTCAACCTACCCAAACCCCCAAATTTTGCACGACAAGCCCTATGTCGGTTAGTGTCGATAGGTAGCCCTGCATGTCGGCTACACGACGGCAGCAATCATATAGAGGCGCAATCTCTGTGGAAGATCACCAGAGGCAGTTAAGTGTAGGGCCCCCCTTCCGGACCGCTGTACCAACTTCAACCTACCCAAACCCCCAAATTTTGCACGACAAGCCCTATGTCGGTTAGTGTCGATAGGTAGCCCTGCATGTCGGCTATACGACGGTAGCAATCATATAGAGGCGCAATCTCTGTGGAAGATCACCAGAGGCTGTTAAATGTAGGGCCCCCCTCCGGACCGCTGTACCAACTTCAACATACCCAAACCCCCAAATTTTGCACGACAAGCCCTATGTCGGTTAGTGTCGATAGGTTGCCCTGCATGTCGGCTACACGACGGCAGCAATCATATAGTGGCGCAATCTCTGTGGAAGATCACCAGAGGCAGTTAAGTGTAGGGCCCCCCTTCCGGACCGCTGTACCAACTTCAACCTACCCAAACCCCCAAATTTTGCACGACAAGCCCTATGTCGGTTAGTGTCGATAGGTAGCCCTGCATGTCGGCTACACGACGGCAGCAATCATATAGTGGCGAAATCTCTGTGGAAGATCACCAGAGGCAGTTCTCAATAGAAGTCGATCTCCTCGCTAAATGTTCGCTGTAATTGTTCGCTAGCTTTCAAAAGTTCAGTAATATGATTTACTCATTGCAAATGAATAGTATTATCTTAAGAAACATACTTTTAGCTTAGTGGAAGCTATTTTATACATTTAAAGGTGTTTTGGTACGTTTTTGTAATTTGTAGTTTTTCGGTTTTTAGATTTATCCCCTAATTGTTCGCTAGCTAATTGTTCGCTACAATTGTTCGCTAGCTTGAGTCAAGTATAAACACTGCATGGATTGATTAAGTAAAGTGTATACATACATATATAAGTTTACCAATTAAGTGTTTCATCTGAAAATGTAAAACATACTACTAAGTACTTACAATTCTAAGATCACCTTGAATCCCCAGGTTTTGATCGAATTATATGTTTCGGGGAAAACCTAATCTAAATATAAACAAATAATTGAAACAAAATAGTAGATTCCTAGTAAACATATTTTTTTTGACATTTTACATGATCATTTATTCCGTCCGACATACAGGTCGACGTGTACAGTACCTAGACGGCTGATACGATCGCGACGAAGAGCTACTGTGTGGAATTTGCAGCATGCATATGCATGTCTGCACATTTTTTTTTTATTAATTTCAATCGATGAAGTAAATATTGGACTCGTCACTGTCTATGGAAAATGCAAACATATATGATCATATAGATAAGCAAACTAGGAAAAATACTTTTAGACTTACTAGAAAAAAGGGAAAGGGGTAAGTACTTTTGCTGATTTTAAAAGTATAAGTTAACGTGATGCTTTAATTACTGCCGATTGAATTTTACGCGATAGAAACAGTTATATATGTGGTTAAAGCCATTGTTTTTTAACGACAAACCTTAAGTTAGGCATTAAAACCACTGAAGTGTTACATCTCATTTTACACGACATACATAGGTCAGCTATTTAATACATAAATGGACGAATTAAACAACAAGGAAATAAATCAGCACATGTTAGATAACGGTAGGATAAATTATAGTTTTGTGCTAACATGAGTATTTGTTTTTTGCTTTCTGGTTCGGTTGAAAAGGAATGTTTGGGAATATAGCATAACAGCATAACATCTGAGTTCTAAGACTGAAATTATATGAGATCACATTAGTGTTACTTAATCAAAAGTAACTTTAGTTATTTTTTCAAAATCTAAGAAGAAAAAAATTTGTCTCAAGTGATTTTATCAACTCTAAAAGTATTAACCAAAAGTTTATGTTGAATAATCAGCTTGATATCTGACTTGTGAAGGTTAAAAAGTATAAGATTACTCAAGTGTTACTTGATCTATTCTAAGGTTTATATCTTGATAAAATATTGTATAATCTGTACTGGGTAGCTATTTTTTCTTCCCATATCCAGAATTATTTTCAGTTCCAGTTTCTTTGTTATTATTGTTGTTTACATATATTCAGTTAACTTGTTCTAAGGTAGAGAACCCATAACTGTATTTGTATTTTTGACATTGAAAGTATTTTCAGATCAGTGGAGTTCAAATTAATTTAATATTATAAAATGGGAGGTAACCACTGTTTAAGGACAGATCTTAAAATGTGTTACTGGAATATTGGAGGGGTATACACACAGGGAGATAATAAATTAGAAGATGATTTATTCTTAAAGGAAATTTTACAATATGATCTTGTCATCCTAGGTGAGACACATGTGGGTAGCAATGAAAATTTATATTTAAAAGATTACATATACTTTCCTGTGTGTAGGCCCATCTCAGCAAATGGAAGATACTATGGCGGATTAGGTATATTTAGAAGGTCAGCTTTCAAAAGTTACATTAAAATACTCCCTACAAACTCTAAAGATTATCAATGGATCAAAGTTGATAAAAACTATTTTAATCTTGAAAAGGACATTTATATATGTGCTGCTTATATACCCCCACCAAATTCATCATACTCTCTGAAACTCAAATATGATATTTTACAACAAATTGAAACAGACATTACTGAATTCCAAAAAAAGGGGGATGTTCTAATCTGTGGAGATTTAAATGCAAGAACTGCAAAAGAAGCTGATTTTGTAGAAGGAGATGATGCCATGTATCTTCCATTGTCTGAATCTTATATGCCTGACTTTAATATAAGTGGTAGAAGAGCAATGGATGAAACTTTAGATGAGAGAGGAAAAGAGATAATAGATTTATGTATTGGGAATAAATTAAGAATTGTTAATGGTAGATGCATAGGAGATTTTTTTGGAAAATTTACTTGTTTCAATGCGCATGGTCAAAGTACTGTTGATTACTTAATTGTTAATGAAGACTTATTAGAATATATGTTGTATTTTGAAGTATCTGATTTTAAATCTACCTTTTCAGACTGTCATTGTAAAATCTCATGGTCTATCTTAGCTAAATTTATAGTTGACCCTAAACCAACCATTAAAACAAATAAAGCCCCTTTAAATTTCATATGGAATGATGAATCTAATTTTAGATTTCAAGAAACCTTATCATCATCAGAATTTCAACAAAAAATAAAAAGAGTTGTTGAACATAAAAATGACTCTTCATCCAGTTGTGTAAACAAATTAGCAGATGAACTCAATGAGATTTTTCATTCAGCTGCAAAAAGTTCATTAAATAAACCTAAAATTAAAAGTGCTACGTATGCAAATAGGGTAAAAAAGAAATGGTTTGATAAGGACCTCTTTAAAATGAGACAAGAGCTGATTTCAGTTGGTCAACTGTTCTCTAAATTTCCAAAGGACCCTTTTATAAGGGGAAGATATTTCAAACTCTATAAAAGTTACAATAGAAATAGAAAATATAAAAGAAAACAATATAAAGAATCTCTTCTTAATGAATTAGATCATTTGCAAATAAATAGTCCTAAAAAGTACTGGAAGCTAATAGATGATATCAAGGACCACAAGAAAGATAACTGTGCAGCCAACATTGAACCAGATGCTTGGTTTACACATTTTGAAAATTTACATTCATCAGTTGATGATAGGTTTCAAAATAGAATAAAAACTCTGGAAAAACTAATAACAGAAAGAGAAGATTTCCAAAATTTTAATGAACTAGACTTTGAAATAACAAATAAAGAAATTAACCAAGCTATTGCAAAATTAAAAAGTGGGAAGGCCAGTGGTATGGACCTCATTTCCAATGAAATGATAAAAAGTAGTCAATCATTTCTACAACCCTGTCTGAAAAAGATATTTAATATGTGTCTTGAATCTGGAATTTATCCTAATTCTTGGGCAAATGGTTACATTTCCCCTATCTTTAAATCAGATGACCCAACAAATCCATCTAACTATCGTGGCATTACTATTACTAGTGCAATTGGTAAACTTTTCAACAATATTTTGAATACAAGATTGGAAGAGTTTTTAAAGAAAAATGACTTAATCAGTCCAACACAGATTGGATTTACAAAAAATGCCCGTTCAGCAGACCATGTCTTTATACTTAAAACTCTTATTGAGAAATATTGTCACCAGAAGAATGGCAAACTCTTTTGTTGCTTTATAGATTTTAATAAGGCTTTTGACAGTGTTATCCATAGTGGCTTAAAATTAAAGCTAATAGATATGAATGTAGGAACAAAATTTTACAATATAATATGCGCTATGTATAAAAACAGTAAAGCTTGTGTTAAAATTGGTAATTCTTTAACTGAAGACTTTTTCATTAAGCTAGGGGTTCGACAAGGTGACAATTTGAGCCCTGCCTTGTTTAAAATATTTATTAATGACTTTCCAAATTACCTTCAAGCCTGTTCAGACACGGTCAGTTTACATAGTAAAAAACTGAACTGCCTAATGTATGCAGATGATATTGTTATATTTTCGAGCTCCCCTCAAGGATTACAAGATAGGCTGAATATGCTAGAACAATTTTGTGATGATTGGTGTATAAAGGTCAACATTAAAAAGACTAAAGTGTTAATTTTTAATAAAGCTGGAAGGAAAATTTCTGAAAATTTTACTTTACAAAATAATCAATTAGAATGTGTCTCATGTTATAGATATTTAGGGGTGTATTTCACAGCATCAGGGTCATTTCATCAAATGAGGACTGAACTTTATAGTAAATCATTAAAGGCTTATTATAAGTTAAGAAGTGACTTTTTAAGTTTAAGTCCAAGTCTTCGCACATGTGTACATATTTTTGACCATACTTTGAAACCTATCTTGTTGTATAACTCAGAAGTTTGGGGAAGTTATTGTGCTTCTAACTCAAAAATGCGAACGTCTTTTGATTTAGATAAAATATTTAATAACATGCCATGTGAAAAATTACATCTCAAATTTTGTAAATGTATTTTAGGAGTTCATAAGAAAAGTGTGAATTTTGCTGTATTATCTGAACTTGGAAGGTTTCCTTTATATTTTGACATTATTAAATCAATCATTAATTATTGGTATAGACTTGAAAACCTCTCATCTGATTTTCCATTATTAAAAGATGCATATTTATGTAGTAAAAATTTTGACAGTAGTAATAGATTTACCTGGTATACTTTTGTTTCAAAGCTATTGAATTATTTTGGTATAAATACAGACTCAAGTAATCACAGTAGCTATAAATTTAAAAAGATGCTTGAAAAAATACTAAGGGAAAAGCTTTTGGACAATTGGTATAATTATAGACTTTCTAAACTTGATGGAAAACTATGTACTTATTTCAAAATCAAGGATCATTTTGGATTCGAAAATTTTTTATTGAAAATAAACAACCCTGATCAAAGAAAAGCTATCTGTAGATTTCGAATATCAGCCCATAGACTACAAATTGAAATAGGGCGTTTCTCCAATACACCTAGATCTGAGAGAACTTGTACAAACTGTTCCTCTGGGGAAGTTGAAGACGAAACACACTTTTTATGTGTTTGTTCAAAATTTGAAACAAAAAGAAATATTTTATTTAACCTTATTGCCCAAAAGTATCCCAATTTTTCTAGTCTATCAAACATTTCCAAAATGATATTTTTACTTAGTAATGAGGACACTGATATACTAAATGCCACTGCCAGATTTATACTGGATAAAGATATTTTTTACTAAATTAATATTTTATTTATGATATATTGTATTCAATATATGGACATTGATCAACATTAACATCTTATACATTGTATATTGACTGTATCACCATGTTGTCTATTGTATTTTATGTGTAATCTATCAATTATGTTCTTTTCCTCTACATGTACAACTCTCTTTGCTCCCAGTGGGCTCCTGATTGGAAATAAAAGATATGTTATGTTATGTTATGTTATAGCTATAACTAGTCTATGATTTTTTATTTATTGTGTATAGATGTGAAAAATTCTGACCATCGCTATATATCAATATTTAGAGAGGGTCGATTTTTCTTATATCTATGCACACAATAAATAAAGAACAAAATCGTAGACCCCGTGCCTGTGGTAGTACAAAACTACCGAAATGGTTCTTTCAGACACCTCATGGTAGATTAAAAGATTTTTAGGTTCTATTGCCTGGTACCGAGATACCGTGGACACTTTTAAAATAATAACTTAGTACATATTAACTTATTGTCATAAAATATCTGGACAGAAAACAAATAATATAACAATACAAAAGTAGAAATACATTATCAACGAATTTGAATAAAACATGATGAATAAAACAACGAAATGCGAATACTACATGTAAATTACAACAGATAAGACTGAAGGTTAGTTTAAAGTTAGTTAAGCAGCACAATTTCGGCTATATCCAGGAGATGAACGTGGAAAGGGTGATACAATGAACATGAAATGATGAAGTGGAGGTAAGGGGGGCACAAGGCAAAACGGGGAGGAGAGTTTTGACTGACACTGGAAAAAAGAGTGATGAGTAGGGACGGATAATTTAGCCTCCTGCATGGGGACCCGACTGTTTCTTCTCTTGCCGAGAACTGCAGCAGGTTTCTTTAACGTGAGGGCTAGGAATGTGACTTTTCCCAACACGGTGCACCACTATGGTTTGCGGTCAGATTTTGGATCTGCAATATAGCCTGACGACCCCAGCATTCATTATGACAGGGCTGCCCCATTCAACCACCTGGGGCACACATCCCAGTCGCTTTGTGGGCAAATCGGCGTGACCCGATGTCAGGTTTCTAAGCGATCTTAAGTTGGCTTTCACCGACAAGCTTAGTGCTGCTGTGGGCCTCTTCGCCACCTGGAACCCGGAAAGACCGAAGGCCGTTCGTAGTAAAGACTACGGAGGGAAGCATGTATCATTTGTATTCCCTTTTCTTCCTCCTTTTTGTATTCTAAATATAATTCAATTGTACATGTTTCCAAAAACAAAATGAAAAAAAAAGATTTGAAGTTACTGCTAAACATGCTTTAGTGTACGTTTTCCGGGGTGTTATGTATAAATATATTTTCATTAAATAAATGTGCAAAATGACGTACTCCTAGCTAATCAACATTCCTTCTTTGAAACAGGATGTTTATTCAATTAATTGAAGTGCATTTTATACATGTATAAAAGTGTATGCCCTTATTACCTACTTAATGACTTCTTTCACTGTAGAAAATGTTTTGAGATTTTTTGTTTTGGCATTTGAATGATTTAATTTTATCCATTCCAGTTGCAATGAGTGCTTGTAAAACTTAACTTGGAGCAGGATTTTATCAAGACAAGTTTTCTCCTAGAAATGACTGCAGAGGATGAACAGTGAAAGTTTCGTGGTGAATTTGACTACATTTGACACATCAGATAATAATACAGAAACTGTCCATTACTTTGGAACAGGGTTCAAAGTGCTATTTGCAACATGGCTTGCTTTAATCATCGTTCTCTCTGTGATTGGGAATTTGTTTGTCATTTTAATCATTCTTCTCGACGAGAAGATGAGACACGTGCATCATGGTACAAATCTATTTTTATCAAGCCTTGCCGTTTCAGACATGATGACCGGACTGGTAAACGTTCCAATATCACTCCACACTTTGATCATAGAGAAGTGGGATCTTGGAGAATTAATGTGTAATCTTAATTTCTTTTCTAACGTTGTGTTTCTTTTTTCTTCCGTCCATTGTTTAATGTACATTAGCATCCACAAATATCTTTCCGTCAAGCGTCTTTCAGAATGTGACCAACTTCCTGTAAGTAGACGCACGTGCTACTTGATGATCCTAGCGGCATGGGTGTGGGGACTGTTGTTTGCTACTTTAACAACAACTTTATTGAGCCACGCCAAGTACAAGAAAAAGACAACACAATGCGGACCGGAATATCCGGTCTTTGATGCTCCATCTATTGTCATGACGCTAGGAAACTTGTTCTTGAACTTCATTATACCTCTTGTACTAATGTTAGTGATGTATTTAAAGATATACTTAGTAATGAGAACGTCTACTGTTTTTCGAGAGCGTTCAACAGCGCGTAGAAATGTACAGTCAAATGAACATGTAGCCAAGTCTGGAGACCGTGCAGCCATTAACACGCTCATTATTGTGCTTATATGTTTCTGTGTTTGTTGGATTCCATATATTTTCTACACAATGTTTGTGTTTTTTACCCAGAATAGAGATGAGCTGCCAGCCTTTATAAATCCACTTGTAAGTATTTACTCTCAGATGTTTTGTACAGAAAATGTTTTAATGCTAAACCATTGAACGCTTATGTACGAAGGACTAAGTCACTGGTTTGCTTAGGAATTGGGCCTATGTATCTTATATATTGACTATTAGTATTAGACAAGAAGTATGTGAGCGACATACCTGAAATCGTATCATTATGGGACCCCACCCTGATGCTATATACCAAATATCAAGTGGCTGTGGATAGTAGTTGCTGAGAAAACTGTTACAAAAATTTCTTCCCCGCCCACCGGTCGACATTCACCATTTTATAACCCGGATTTTATTCCGTGAAATCCGGCCAAAAATCAGACCGATTAGCAAAATAGTAAATGTCGGGCGGGCGGGCTTCATGGGGAAGAAATTTTCGTAGCAGTTTTCTCTGCAAATACTTATATCAGTCACAGCCTGTTGATATTTGGTATGTACAGCATCTGGATCGGGGCCCATAACGTGAGAATCGATTTCAGGCCTGTCACCAGTTCCTGTTTAACGAAATCCGGCCATTTTAGATTTCCCCGAGAAGACATAGAGTCGGGGCTTCCGCGGAGATAGTGCTGTCTTGCGGATAGACTTCGATAGATTTTTAATTTGAAAATGTGACGGATAGTGAAATATTTATTTACGTTGAACGCATGCCCAAAATTATTTCATAACCACAGACCGTTTGGGTCCAGGATTTTATTTTATTATTAATAACTTGAATTTTCATCTTGTCTCTATATATATTAGTAATGTAGCGAGAGTCAGATTTTTTTTTATATATACACACAATAAATAAAAATAAAATCCTGGACCCAAACGCCTGTGATCATATCGCTTAAACGACAGATTTAGACTAGGCAAACGCTTGTATGTAAAAGCGTCACATCAATGTTTGATGAAAAAAGTCAGTTATTGGTACACGAGTTTGGTACATACTCAGAAAAGCAGATAGATATAGTAATACTGAAAGTAAATATAGAAATTTAACAGAATTACAAGTTTGACTTGAACGCTGACTGTAGTTATGACAAAT
The DNA here is from genome assembly GCA_963971305.1 of Arcuatula senhousia. Taxonomy (NCBI): domain Eukaryota; kingdom Metazoa; phylum Mollusca; class Bivalvia; order Mytilida; family Mytilidae; genus Arcuatula; species Arcuatula senhousia. The sequence goes on from OZ020315.1 coordinate 32,310,739, forward strand.
TACGACGAAGAAAAGTTTGCTTTAGTAAATTATGAAGACTGAAAGTTTGATTTATTGTGGTGTAAAGAACAACTGTCATTTTTTTTCTTTTTAGGCATACTGTTTCGGTTTTTCCAATAGCGCTTGCAACCCGATCATATATGCTTTTAGATTCCCAGATTTTAGAGAAGGATACACGAAAATTTTCAGAAAAATTTGCTGTCGTGATACAACAGGTATTTGAAAAAAAAAAGAGTTAGGAGAAAACAGACAATTGTTTGTGAATTAATATACTATGTGATGTAAAGTTCAAAAGTTGTAAGTTTACTGGTTCTTATAAATGCAACAGTTTTATCAAAGTCTGATTAAAAGAGAGCATGCAGGTGTTACAAACCTTAAGCCCCAGTCACACTGTCACGTTTCGGCACCCCGTTTTACTACGTTTCTAAAACGTAGTGAAACGGCTATAAACGTAACGAAACGTACCGACACGTAGTTGAAACCGGGTACATACGTAGAGAAACCTGGACGCAAACGCGGGGTGCCCCGTTTGTATCGTTTGCACGACACAAACGTGGCGAAACGCGGCTAAATAAATAAACGTAGCTGACACTTAGTAGAACGTGGTAAAACGTTATTAAAACGTGTTAAAACCTAGTGAAAGCGTAACGAAAACCTAGTAAAACGTAACAGAATGCCCACCACCAGGTTTTATTACGTTTTCCTAGGTATTTACTACGTTTCACGAGGTTTTATAAGGTTTTTGCACGTTTATACGTTTAATGTTACGTTTCGCTAGTTTTTTTTCACGTTTTATCACGTTTTAGTAGGTAATCACGTTTTATTACGCTTACTCTTTCATTTCGCCTATTTTTGCACCCTTGTTTTGTAAAAAAAAATTTCATTTAGATCACATTAACAGGAAAAATGTACTATGAAATATTATTGGTAAATTACGGGATGTTGCTGAATGAGCATGTATACGCGTATTCTGCAAGATAAGGCTATGGTTGTTTCAATAAAACCAGAACCGGTACCAGAGGATAAGAAAAACGCATTTAATTTGGGTGAGACATTGGAAAAGTAGGAGATCTGTACCGACTTATGATCGGCTAGTGTAACCAAGTTATGGGCGTAATCAAGAACGATAACCACTGGTAGATGTAATGTGTCTTTAATTATCCCAGTAACAATTGGTGAAAAACTGAAAGAAACAAATAACAATAATAAGTACAAAATACACAAATACACGAATTATCTGAAAGAATTAAAGTCAATATAGCGATAAACAATGAAAGGTTATTGCCGATTAATTAATATAAACCAGTAAAATAAGCAGGCCCAGCCGGGAAATGTTCAAATATGACGGTATCGTGAATCGGAATTTGTCACAGTCGAAATATCAAAAATATAAACGTTAATTCACAAGAAAAACAGATAATTTGTTGAATCGAGTCACTGTTATAATGTTTCCATATATATTTTGTGAATATTCGCCAAACTTACGTGGTGGTATGCCGCGAATCGTTTCCAAATTAATTCCTTGCAAGATTTACAAATGGCTACCTATTTACTACCTGTATGTGTAATACTAGTACTCGACAGTACAGTACGCACGTCGATCGCTTGACCCAAGACTGGTTTCGGCACAGGTAGCCGCGATTTAAATTTAATCACGACAAGGAAGTATAAATCTATATTTAGAAATAAACAATGAATGTTGTGACAGTACACTCCCCGTCTGGTATCCTCGGGATATCACTATATTAAGACGATAAAATCGTTGAAACACAAGATGTTGAGATCAGATTCAACGATGAAGGCGAATATATAAATCCAATATTAATGAAATAGAATGATTACGAATGATAACACAAAATCAACAGTTCAAAGAACGAATCCGGCAGGATGATCTTCGCATGGATGAATATAGACGTGATCCTGGTGATCCAACGTTGTATGGCATCCAGCGTTGCCCAATGGGAGAAGTAGTTGATCTGCTGATCCAACGTTGCCACGCACGGCGTGGGAAGGAACTACCTGTTCCTTAAAGTCTAACCAAAGATATATTTGCATATCTACATCTGCTGTCCCTGGTGTGGGTTTAAGCCTCGTCGTTTTCCTGGAGGAGTATCAACTCTGTTATGGGGCGAGTATATGCGGTAGGTTTACAGTCAACTTGGACTTGGACTTCAGCTGAACGAACATGTCCATCGGCTCCTTTGATTGGATGAACGATTTTGCCAACGGGCCACTGTGTCCGACACAAAGCGTTGTCCTTCAGAAGAACCGTATCTCCTTCTTCGAGGTCTCGATGTTCTTCGGTCCACTTTTGCCGTGTCATCAGTGTGGGAAGGTATCCCTTCTTCCATCTTGTCCAGAACATATTGGCCAATGCTTGGACTCGTTTCCACTCGTCAAGACAGAGATTTCTTTTGTCTGAAAGTTCGGGATGTTCTACAGAGAAGACATAGTCGGTCTTCTGTGTCAGTAATATATTTGGTGTGAGTACCAAAGGGTTTTCCGGGTCGGATGATACAGGAATTAGAGGCCTAGAGTTGATAATTGCTGTGGCCTCTGCCATAAATGTGTTGAGGACATCATGAGTGAGCGTCTTTCCTTCGTTCCGTAGAAGCATAGAATCCAGTATCCTCCTTGTGACGCCGATCATTCGCTCCCAGACGCCGCCCATATGAGATGAGTGTGGCGGGTTAAAGATCCACACGGTATCGGATTCCCTCAAAAACTTTTGGACGGGCTCGTCTTCCACGTTGATAGCTTCAATGCCTAGCTCCTTGACAGCACCTATGAAATTGGTTCCTCTGTCCGACCGGAAGATCTTTACTTTGCCTCTGATAGAAGTGAAGCGTTTCAAAGCGTTGATGAAGGCAGATGAGCTCATCTCTTCTACAAGTTCTATGTGAACAGCTCTGGTTACCAAGCATGTAAATAGAATTGCCCAGCGCTTAGAGTTGGCACTGCCGCCACGTGTCCTACGGGTCACTATAGTCCATGGCCCAAATGCGTCGACACCCACATTAGTGAACGGAGGTGTTGGTTCCAGACGGTCCCTCGGGAGTGATGACATTATCTGGCCTTCAAACTTGCCGCGGAGCTTCCTGCACTCCACACATTTGTGAATGATGGATGATATCAAGCGCCTTGCTCCAGTTATCCATAGTCCTGCCGCTCTGATGGCTCCTTCAGTGAAGTGACGACCCTGATGTTTGACGTCTTCGTGATGGTGTTTAACGAGCAGTGTTGCCAGGTAATGGCGTCCTGGAATGATGAGAGGCCTTTTCTCCATTAGACTCAAGTCTGATTTGTCTATACGTCCGCCGACTCTTAATAGGCCACGTTCGTCGATAAACGGGTTGAGGTCGCGTATAGGACTCCTTTTCGGAAGTGCTTCCTCCCTGTGAATGCAGTCAAATTCCTCACTATAAAATTCAGCCTGCATTTGTCTGAACAGAGATGTTTTGGCATCGTCGTAGTGCTCGACTGTTAGGTTTGTTTCTACGTTCCCGTGTAAACGGGATTGTTTTTGTGTAGCAGCTTGTTCCACAAGCGAGTTCCAGGTTTCGAATTGTTCGAAATTGTTGATTTCTACCTCTTCTTTGGTTTGCGTTTTAAACACTTGGACTGACCGGATCTCCTTGTCGCAATCCGCGTCTACAAGCTCAAACGTGTCATTTGTTTTGTCGCTGGAGTTTGACTCCAGAAATGACTTTGGTCCCTGCAGCCAGTTGCTCGATTGAAGTTCTGATGCGAGAATGGATCTCGTAGCTGCGTCTGCGGGATTTTTCTCCGTTGGCACATAGTTCCACTGGTCTGGAATGCTGAGTTTCCTGATCTTTTCTACCCTATTTGCGACGTAGATGAAGAATCTGCGTTTGTTGTTGCAGATGTATCCTAGAACAACTTTGCTATCTGTATAGTATTTGATGCTGTCGAAATCAATACGAAGCTGTTCCACCACAGTCTGTGCGATCTCTACGGCTAACACAGCCGCGCATAACTCCAAGCGTGGAATCGTGTGCCCATTTGTTGGAGCTAGCTTTGCCTTTCCCAAGATGAAGCCCAAGTCTGAGGTGCCCTTTTCATCTATCGATCTTATGTATGCCACAGCTGCTATTGCTGTCTGTGATGCATCTGAGAAGACATGAAGTTGGCGTTCTGGTTTTTGACTTAGGCGTGGAACGTATGGCCTAGGAATGCGGATAGTCTCTAGTGCTTTGAGAGTGTCTTTCCACTGGGCCCAGTCGGAAGCGATCTGGTCTGAAACTGGCTCGTCCCAATCTACGGTTTCTGAAACTAGATTTCTTAGAAGCATCTTCCCATATATGATGACTGGCGCCAGGAAACCAAGTGGGTCGTAGATACTGTTAATGGTTGACAGTATACCTCGTCTGGTGACTGGTTTCTCATCAGTTGACAGGATGAACAGAAACTGGTCAGTGTTGACGTCCCATGTCAATCCAAGACTTCTTTGCAACGGTCTGTTGTTCGCGTCCAGATCAAGATCTTTTAGGTTAGATGCCAAGTCGTTCTGAGGCAATGCTGCCATTACTTCTGGACTGTTAGATGCAAATTTGTGCAGTCGTAAGTTACCAAACTCCATGAGAGCACTCTGTGTGTCTTTTATCAGCTTGATGGCAGATTCCGGTGTGGAGCATGATGTTAGCCCGTCGTCGACGTAGAAATCATTCGTGACGAAGCTCACGACATCTTTGCCATACTTCGATTCAGCTTCTAGTGCTGCTTTCCTGAGACCAAGGTTAGCCACAGCTGGTGAGGGACTGTTCCCAAACACGTGGACTCTCATGCGGTATTCGATGAGCTCTTTCGTGATGTCGTTATCTTTGTACCATAGGAAGCGTAGATAATTCCGATGGTCTTCTCGGACAATGAAGCAATGAAACATGCTCTGTATGTCTGCGGTGATGGCTATCATATCTTTCCTGAAGCGCAATAATACTCCCAGTAGACTATTTGCTAAGTCAGGTCCAGTCAGGAGGACGTTGTTCAGGGAGACTCCGTCGAAGGTTGCCGAGGAGTCGAACACACCTCGAATCTGGTCAGGTTTCTTTGGGTGGTACACACCAAACAATGGCAGATACCAGCATTCTTCGTTCTCAGTCAGTTCCGGAGCTACCTCCGCATGCTTGCTGTCTATTATCTTTGCCATGAAGGTATGGAAATGTTCCCACTTCTTGGGATTTTTTCGCAAACCTTTGTCCAGTAGCTTGGCTCGTTGCATTGCCTGTGCCTTATTGTTAGGCAAGGCTCGCCTTGATGAGCAGAAGGGTAATGGAGCTACCCAACTTCCGTTTTTATCTCTCTTAAATTCTGTGTCCATCTGGGAGATGAACTGTCGATCATCTTGCGACAGACCTGGCTTGTCGTCGTCTGGTGTCCTTTCAAAGACATTTGCTCCTAAATTGTCGCTTGATTTAGGTTGTATTGCGGGATCTCTGTCCCACTCCTGAACATCTATCTGATTGGGACATGGTCTCATGATGGTTGAAGGTCGACCATTTTGGAGAACGAAGTTCCTTTTCACATCAACCTCTGGTGAAATGTGTTGCCCATCTAGGCATACCTCGCCAATCACGACCCAGCCTAAGCTCAGTTTCTGTGCGTAAGGGGCGTTAATTGACCCCATTGGTAATCTTTGGTCAATTACATGATGCACCGCTGGCAAGGTTCTACCAAGTAGTAGAAGAATCTCGGCACTGTCGTCTAAAGGCGGGATATGGCCAGCTAGATGTTGAAGATGTGTATGATAGGCTGCTACTTCCGGTGTTGGAATTTCGTTCCGATTGTGTAGAATGGAATCACATTCGATGAGCTTCGGTAGGTTAAACTGTGTTGTGTCATGAACAGATTTTATTACGAAGTCATGCGCTACTCTTCCAGACGCTTGAACTTTGCCTGAGCATGTTGTCAGGGTGTAATGCTCTGATGGACCATCAATGTTGAACACATCGAAGAATTCTGACGCAGCCAGACACCTATTACTTTGGTCATCGATGATGGCATACATTCGATGAACGTTTGAAGGATTGCCTTTCCGGAAGACATCCACTGGCAAGATTTTGGCACAGGACTTGCCGCCGCTGTATGGATCTCCGCATATGTCAGTGCATGTGGAATTCACGTTTTGGCCAGTGTTAGTCCTGCCGGAGTTCCCTGGCTCCCCGCCGTTCTGTTGGAAGGGTCTGCGGGATGGTCCCGTATGACTGTACTGGTCAATGTGCAGTGCTGTTGCGTGGTATTTGCTGTTGCAATCACTGCATGGAGTGGCATCTTGGCAATCACGACTTATGTGGCTGTTGGAGCGACAACACTTGTAGCATATGTTGTTCTCCTTGAGAATCTTCTTCCGTTCGTCAATTGGTTTGGCCTTGAATTTGCGACATTCATTCAAGGTGTGCTTAGACTTGTGAAGAATGCAGCGTTCATTAGGGTCTATTGACTTCTCTGGCTGCTGACTTGTGCTGTCTGTTTCCTCAGTGTCTGTCTTGTGGACGCTGACTGTTCGCTTAGTTTGAACGTGTCGCTTTGATACGGAGCTAAGAGCCCCAGTATGAGACGACTCAAACATTAGGCCTGGGTTGTTCTTGATCTTGCTGATATCTTTGATGAACTGCAAGAACACCGAGAAGGGTGGGTACGTGACCCCATACTGCTTCATGTGGTTGGCAGCTGTAGATACCCATTTCTCTTGTAGTCCGTAGGGTAGTTTGCTTACTATGGGTTTAATTCCCGATGAAGTATCAAAGTAACCCAAGAGTGTGTGGTATTCAGGGTTCTCCTTGATGAACTGGATTTCAGACAGAAGGTCGGAGAGGTCATATAACTTTCTGTTGTCCTTGTTGGAAAGATTTGGGAAGTTTCCAAGTTTTTGCTTGATGGACTCTTCAACCATTTCCGGTGCACCATACCGCTCGTCCAAACGTTCCCAAAGACTTCTTAGTCCTTCTGAAGGGTTGGCAATGCTTGAAGCTTGAATGCTGACGGCATAACGTGCTGACTCGTTGCCTAACCATTTGACAAGCAAGTCCAGTTCTTCTGAGTCCGAGACTTCAAGCTCGTTGACGACACACTTGAATTTGTTTTTCCAGGCCTGGTATGACTCGGCCTTGTCGTTGAAAGTAGATAGGCGTGAGAACAAGAGGTCCTTCCTTAGTAGGAACTTTGTGATGTCAGACGCCGTGTTTGGTTCCTTGGCTGGAGCTGCCCATGTCGTTGATCTACTAGTATGTTGTGTTGGAACATATTCTGGAGCATGGCGATTCAATGAAGACATCAATCCGGTTTTGTAACCGCTGGATGTTTGAGGAAATGACACCGTCATGGCAGGCTTTCTATAGTCATCTGACTTAAGCAGTGTCCCTTTTGACGTGGACACGTTTGTTGTAGCAGGTACAGGTCGTGGACGTGAATCTTGAATATCCTTATATCCCACGTGTCTTGGAGACTCTGCTGGTTTTGTTACGTTGAAATGAGCCGTTACCTTAGGTTTAACTACGGGTTCAGACCCGATGATTGTCTCTACTTTGACTGGTTGTGGGTTTTCCAGTTTTGGAATCTGCTGTGTCACATAAGTCTGGACTATATCCAGTGGGTCCATCTTAGGCAATGAAGAAAGGTCGTCCAAATTCTGGCTTTTGGAGTCGTCTTCGCCTGCTGCTAGAACATTCGCTTCTGCCATGGCTACTGCGGCGTCTTGTTCGGTTTGCAGAAGTTGGATTTCTGCCTTGACCTTAGCCTTTTTGTGAGCCGCTTCTGCTGCTATCAACTCCATTTCAGCCTTTTGTTGGCTAGCATTTTGTTCCATTTCTGCCTTTTGTTGGCTAACCTTTTGTTCCATTTCTGCCTTTTGTTGAATGGCCGTTTGTTCCATTTCGGCTTTATGCATAGCCGTTTTTCTTTGAACCTCCTGGTCGATGTCAGCTTCTTGCATTTGCAACATGGCTTCTTTTTTAGCAAACTCAACTTTTGCCAATGCGGCTTCAGCTGCTGCACGCTTCATTTGTATCGTGCTGACTGAACCAAATGACCCTTGGCTGTTGCTTTTCCCGGTTTTACGGGATTTTCTTGACGATCTCTCTGAAACTACAGAGCCAGTCTCCATAAGCGAGGATAGCATCGACTTGACTGTGTCAATGGCTGCTTCTGCTATTTTGCAGTAGGCAGATGATGATTTGGTAAACAGGTCAAGGTCCTTCATGCTTTCGGATGTTCTCTGTGACGTCAGAAATTCGACGTAGCAGTCCTTCTGTCGGCGATACCTCTCGAAGGCAGTGATTATCCGCTCATTGAGTGTAGCCAGTGCGTTTTCGTTCTTAGGAGTGCTCTGGACGTCTTGAATGACGGCGTGGAGCCTGTTCCAGAGGTCCTCTGCCTGCTCGGCGTGTTTACGGCTCTGGCTCTCATAGAGTTGTTTCCCTTTTTCGCTAAGGGTGCGAATGCGCTGTTCCTTGTCTGACTCAGTTTCTTGAGTAGCCTCTGTGTTTGGCGGTTGTGCCTCCATATCTTGGCCATGGTCCATATTGACTTCTAAATTTTCAGTTGTTATTGAGTCAGCTGACATTATTTCAACAAAGGTGTGCCCGTTACTGTTTAAACGTGAGAGCAGAGTGCCCCATACAATTTAAACGCAAGGGCAAGTGATCCTGATGGCCTATTTCAACCTTGGATGGGATCCTGTCAGGCTGTCTAGATGTAGGACTGGCGTGTCAAAATACCTGTCCCGATGTGGTTTAGAAATCCGGTTGGAAAACCAAAGGGCTGTGGTACTTCAGTTGTTTGAGGTTGTGTCCAATGCTGGAACGATCCTCCTCCCGAGAAGTGATGACCCTTTTGTGTCCACTATACTACTACTTGCTGGAAAGTTTTGGCTGAGACCGGCGATCTGTCACTTTTTCACTGTACCGACTTATGATCGGCTAGTGTAACCAAGTTATGGGCGTAATCAAGAACGATAACCACTGGTAGATGTAATGTGTCTTTAATTATCCCAGTAACAATTGGTGAAAAACTGAAAGAAACAAATAACAATAATAAGTACAAAATACACAAATACACGAATTATCTGAAAGAATTAAAGTCAATATAGCGATAAACAATGAAAGGTTATTGCCGATTAATTAATATAAACCAGTAAAATAAGCAGGCCCAGCCGGGAAATGTTCAAATATGACGGTATCGTGAATCGGAATTTGTCACAGTCGAAATATCAAAAATATAAACGTTAATTCACAAGAAAAACAGATAATTTGTTGAATCGAGTCACTGTTATAATGTTTCCATATATATTTTGTGAATATTCGCCAAACTTACGTGGTGGTATGCCGCGAATCGTTTCCAAATTAATTCCTTGCAAGATTTACAAATGGCTACCTATTTACTACCTGTATGTGTAATACTAGTACTCGACAGTACAGTACGCACGTCGATCGCTTGACCCAAGACTGGTTTCGGCACAGGTAGCCGCGATTTAAATTTAATCACGACAAGGAAGTATAAATCTATATTTAGAAATAAACAATGAATGTTGTGACAGTACAAGATCCTAGTTCGGCATGTACAAACAATTTTAGAGGAACTGGGACGTGATGATATATTGTTTCCTTAGAAACTGTTTGCGAGTTGACCAAGCTATGTTCCAGGAGAACGTAGTTAAAATGACGTCAGGATAAAGACGAAAGACACATGGTTCAGGGAGGCAGTTGGCCTATCTCTATTGCACTTGTACTCATTGCAGCAATTTGTCAAGTTTTCTGTAAAAAATTATTTTTGGAATTCAATGACTGGGATAAAATTACAAGGCGATTCTTTTCTCTTATTTAAAGGGAATGAGGAAAAGACTGAAATTATAGTACTTTGCATGAAAGTCTTAAAGCTTTTAAATATAAACAATTTGTAACAAGTATTTTGTAAGCTAATGCGCACTAGTGATACCCCGCTTCTGTTAAAACTTTAGTATTCGGTTAACAGAAAGTAGATGACATAGGAGTATAAAATAGATATACACCCTATTATACCATATGATAAGATTGAAGGCGATATATAAAACCTCTACGACCTATAGTTGGACAACTGTAATAGGAAGTTTTCATCCATTTTCAACATGTGTAAAACCAGCTTAGCTAGGAACCTGAAATTATTATGCACCATTTGGTACTACAGTAAATGCAAAATATCATATCTATTACATTTTAAAAGCAGTTGGAAAACTGAGACAAAATTGTATTCAACGGACGGACAATGGTAATATATATGTATACTGTACCATTAACATGATTAGTGATCATTAGTCTTTGGAGCGAAGATTTAATATAAATGTACTAAATATATATGAATGAAATCACAACTTACTTTTCTCCTCAAAGCAATTACTACCTCTTCCCGGTGAATATATATATTTTTTTATTTTGAGAAAATTACGCGGTTTTCGCGGATAATTCTTCACAGCGTAGTGGCACGTGGTAAAACGTAGTAAAACGTAGTACATACCTAGCAAAGCCGCATAAATACGTACTTAAACGTAACATATACCTTGTAAAACGTGAGAAAGCCTAGTTATACCTGACGAAACGTACCACACACGTAGCAAAACGTAGTAAAACCTAATGAAACGGCTGATGTTAAACCTTGTCATACCTGGTAAAACGTAGTAAAACGTGAGGAAACCTTGTAAAACGTAGCATATACCTAGTAAAAGGTGCAGACAAAAAACTTTGACAATAAATTACATTAAAACGTGACGTTTTAAAACGTATTAAAACGGGGAAGCCGATACGTGACAGTGTGACTGGGGCTTTAGACTTTTACTTTGCAAATGAAAATCCTGGAAATGTGTTAAAAGCTTTTAACCCGTTTCCAGCAATATCAGGTGGAGATTGTTTTTAATTATTTAGGTGTAAATATAGACTCAGCTAATAATCAAAACCTCTCCTTCTGTAGAAAATAAACTGAATTTGCTTCTAAAAGTAATTATTAAATGCATTGATAAAGAAGGGGTACGGATAAATAAGCAATCAAACGAAAGTAGTTCCCTTGACAAATTACCTACCTATACAAGTGCATTACTAGCCAAAAGTTTCACTTCAATCGTCTGTAACTAAAATGGATCAGTGGAAAACTTTTTTTTTTCTTACGAACTGTTGTTCTTTGTAAATAAGCAAGTTTTCAAAGTTGCTGAGCATCAATTTTCATGAAAATAACGTTTTTACCACTTGTGTGTAGTGAACACAAAAATTAAAAAAAAAGTATTTTTTTTAATATAGTATTTCTATAATTATACAGAATTTGAGAATTTATGATCACTAAATCCCCAAAACCTATTGACAAAGCAATTCTAAAATTTTGTATTCCAGGTGCTGTCATGATGTGCAATAGCATATCAAAGTTTCATGTGCAATAGCATATCAAAGTTTCATGTATATCCCTTGAACATTGTTGCAAAACCTTGTATTCTGAGTTGTACATAAGTTATTTAATCCCCAGTCAAGAAATGAGGTCAAAATCACTGTCTTAAGGAGGTTTGCTTATAAGTGTCTTTGTATGTAGTCCTTAAAATTTTCTAAAAAGATCTATGTAAACTACACATGTTTTTTTTTCTTTCCATTTCAGGAAATAATGAAATACAACTGGACATGACTAACAGTAAAGAAGAAATCAAGCTTACTCCATGAGTTGTAAAGATACTCAAATTAAAATTAAAGATCTAAAAATTAATGATTGACAAAGTAAACATATCACTACAGAGACACTAGTGTTGAAGTTTTAAGTGTAAAACTTATATAATCTGATATGCATTAATTGCCCAACAGTATTAAATAAAACAGTTGATATATTGTTTGCATTATACAGCATAAACAAGAGACCCTTAAAAAACGTAAATAGCTCAACTGATTTTATGGGAGTGGCTGGTCTTTGACCCCCTGTAGCAATGTAACCTAGCAATATATCAAAATCATTGACACGTCTAGTTAACATAATTTAATGAGCAATTCAACGAAAAAAGAATTTTCAAAATCGAATGAATAATAAATATTTGACAAGTTTTGTCAATACACCAGATTTAGCCCCTTTTGGCCCTTTTTTCTAAACTGGTACAGGCCACAAACCCAAAATGATCCATAATGCAATAAGAAGCATCCTTAAGTGGTAATAATCATTATATTAAAGCTTCATAACAATTAGCTGGCCCATTACAACTAAATTTCCTGTGTCTTGACAAACAAAAAAGGCGTTTTTTCCCCTTTGACCCTTAGTTTTTTTAATCTTGCTAAGCATCTTTAGGTGCACCTACCATACCTCTTTAGATGATATGGTACTTGTCAGTAAGCAGGAAAGGACTTCAACCATTCTTCTGTAAGTGGTCATCCATGCGGAAAATATAGGTTACAGCCAGCATCCTAAGCATGCATTGTGCTTAGCATCACTAGGTGCACCTACCAATGTAGCACCTGTCAGTAAGCATGTATGGATATTTACCATACTTTTGTTAGTGGGTGCAGATGCAGACGCCAGGTGTATCACATAAGCCCCTATCACTTTCGTGAGGTGAGCTAAAAACGCAGGCAGGGCTTTTCACAAAGGTTCCAAAGAAAAAAAAAAGGGCAACTATAAATGGGACATTAAATGATACCACACCACAATATATCAATAGTTCATAAAATTAGATTTTTTCAAAGTGGCCAATCTCAAAAACTATTTTTCAGATCATGCTGGAAATTGATCTTGACCTGTATTTAAATGTACTCAACAGTGGGGCAAAATATCATTCAAATCCCTTGATGCGTGTTCAAGTTATCAGCCAGAAACTCAAAATTTCATGAAATTTGATTTTTCAAAGTGGCCTATCTCGAAAACCATTTTTTGGATCATGCTGGAAATGGAACTTGACCTGTATTTTATTGCATTAAAGAGCTGTGCAAAATACCATTTGAATCCCTTGACGCGTTTTCAAGTTATTGGTCGGAAACTCAAAATTTCATGAAATTTGATTTTTCAAAGTGACCTATCTCAAAAACTATTTTTCAGATCATGCTGGAAATCGAACTTTATTGTACTAAACAGCTGTGCAGAAAATTACTAAAATCCTATGACACGTTTTCAAGTTATTGGTCGGAAACCTTTGGGGAACGGATGGACGGATGACAGACACAGAAAAAAAACCGGTCCTAATTGAGCTCTACAAAATTGTCCATTATTTAGAAATTGTCAGATGACCACTTATTATGGCTCCTTAAACCTATAAAAAAGAGGTTTTGGCTTAGTAGATTGTGAACCATTCAGGAAAAGGTTTGCTTGCTTAAATGTTCAGCTAACTGAACTCTACAAATTTGTCCATTAAGCCAAAATTGTCAGATGACCATTATAGGAGTTACAGCCCCTTAAATGCCAACAAAAGTGGATTTTACATCATAGAAGATTGTGCCACACATGGCGATTTGCTTGCTTAAATGCTCAGCTTTATAGAGCTTTCCAATGGTTTCATGTCATGACGGGCTGTTGCCAATGTTAAATATTGTACCATTAAGTCATTGAAGCCAGGTGAGTGATTCAGGCTCCTGGGAGCCTCTTGTTTATTTTTGAACCAATTTTGAAAACCGTTTTATACCCCGTCACACAATGTGGCGAGGTATTATGTTAAATCATCAGTTTTTTTCGGGTCCTGCTAATAAACTCCGGTTGCGTCCGGGAAGGTAAAATACGTCCGGTCGTACATAAAATGCGTCCGGCAGTATATAAAAAGCGTCCGGAGGAAAATATAAGGTGTCTGGTAGTATGTAAAACATATTCCCAGTTGTTTTCGTTTTTGTCCAGTAATATATTCCTTAAACGACGTCAAATGGAAATAAACTCTGAAAAACTGTGAAAATCTTATAGTTTATTTGTCTATTTTCATTAAATGACTAAGACTTCTTCTTTGTGTCTATTGTATAAACTTTCACTAAGTTTCCGTCGTTATTATAGACATGATAAAGACATATGAAAATACACGGGTACTAGTGTATCAATCATTACGAGTTTATTCCCAGTTGTTTCGTTTTTGTCCTGCAATATATCCCTTAAACGCCTTCAAATGGAAATAAACTCTGAAAACATGCACGATCTGATCCGGCGAATGAAGATTCTAAATGTTGATTTGTAGAAAAATATGTTAATGGAACTCGGTATGCATATTTTACAAAACAAGGTTCTGTAGCACTTTCCTATGTCAAGAATTTTTGAAAATACCAAAAAAAAACACCCACAACAGCCAAAAAACCGAATCAGAAAAAAAGAATTAAGACCAGCAAAACAACTTCATTGAAATTTTCGTAAACAGAAACAGCTTTGCAAAATTCTCAATTGACTTTAAATTAAGTGTTTACGTGATGAATTGTAACTTTCCATTCATGAAATAATGTAAAATTTTAGCATTTTAAAATAGTTTAACCTTTAACAAAACGATTTTATGCTCTTGAAATATTCTTGCATAGTTTAGCCTTCATTTAGATATGTTTTTTTTGCACATATTTTTTAAGACTTCGTTGTTCTTATCTTTTACTATGTTTTTATCATTATTCTTAAGTTTTTTTATCATGTAATAGTAATAATATGTTTGTTATCTGTAATTTGCATCGTATTTAATGTATATATTCTTGCCCGTGAGTCAACATTTCGTGTCGCCGGGCCACACCCCGGATGACTTTGTCAGATCAAAATTAACCATCATAGACCATAGTCAAAGCTGGAGCGATGAACGAAGACAGAATAAAGAGAGCTTTTGGGTCCATGAATTGAAAACACTTAATCCTAATGGAATAAATAAGAAAATGTAGTCAATTGGCCTTCTGCAACTAAGTTCTTTAAGTTTTCAGTGCCATTTCTTTTTAATTTTCATTCTTCATAACTATACAAATTCTAAAATATGAGATGATCACCTCAATATCCCTATTGTGTCTCACAACTATGTTGTGTTCTATGGTCATTACCGGATCCTAAGATCGCAATGGAAGAGGGAGGTTTGGCGCCATAAAACCTGGTTTAACCCACCATTTCGTTTGAAATGCCTGTACCAAGTCAGGACCATTGCGATCCACCAATTTTATTTCGTTGTAACACTTCCGGAATCAAATGAGATTGTGATGCGCATGTCAGAACTTCAGTGTGACTGCGTTTTTCGAGCGGTGTGGACGTGTTTCTGCATTGCTCCTTCAGTCATTTATTTTGCTAGTGCCAACGTAGTTGGTTTACATATTGAAATAAAATTACGTATTTAACCAACGTTGTTGGTTTTTAAATTATCTAAACAACAAATTAATAAAATTCATTGTTGTTTATTGTGAATATCGATTGTTTACTTTTATAGTTTACAATTTTACGACCTTTTGTGACATTTTACCGTAAATTGTCTCTTTAGTTGTAAATCGGTATTGTCGCAAAAATGGCGGAACGCATGGTGAGGTCGCTTTCAAAAAATGAAGAAGATAAGCTTCTTCTAGAAGATGTAAATGACATTGATGAGTCAGAAAGAAAGAAAACCGGCGTAGCCGGAAAAAGAAAGGCTGAGAAATCTTCTGCTGGAAATGTAAACCCCAGCAAGCCTCAAAACTCGAGTGGTAAATCTAGTCGTAAAGGTTCAAGTAAACCCCTTCCAGAAAATGAACCTGACCCACAGCCTTCTACATCATCTAACTCTGACAATGTTATGCACAATGAAATTATGGGTGCCCTTAAATCTATAAGAGAGGAACAAAAACAAAACAGGGATAAACTTGAATCCCTTTCAAACCGAATTGAGGCTATAGAAAATTATGAAGAATATGAGGATTATGAAGATAATCCAGATGACTTTGACAATGACAATGAGGTTGACAATGAAGGTCAAGATAATATTGAACCCCCTCAGGCCAAAAAACAGAAGGTTGACTCTCAGAGTGACAATAACAATAACAATAGTCGGTTCAAAACTATGGCCAAACGTTGCAAAGTTAAAGAAGTTCTAGATGCCAAGATTGACGAGGTCTTGGCTGAATCTATCACCGATTTATTTAGAAACGGTATGGATGAAGAAGAGTATCAAGAGTTAACTAAAGATACTAAAAAACGCCAGGCCAGAAAATTGTGAGGGTCTTTCTATGGTTCGCATTAATCATATGATTTGGAATATCTTGTCACCTAGAGCTCAGACAAGTGATAAGAAATTGCAAAACATTCAAAAGTCTATTGTAAAAGCTGCAACTATTTTGACCAAAACTGTTTATAAATTAGCCAAGCAAGATGAAAGCAATCATGATGATGATACTGCCTATAAAACAGCCCTAAATTCTTGTATTGAGAGCTGTAATGATGTCCTTGCCTTGTTAGGTCACGGGAATAGGCAAGTTAACATGGCTAGAAGGGAGTTCTTAAAACCAGAGTTAATGTCTGAATATATGCACTTATGTTCTACTTCTGTCCCTTACACAACCAACTTGTTTGGTGACGACGTCTCAAAGACGGCAAAAGACATAGAGGAATGTTCTAAAGTCAGTAACAAATTGCGTTACGGCAGAGGTAGAGGTGGAGCTACATTTAGAGGTGGCAGAGGATACCGTGGATACAGAGGCGGGTATCGAGGAGCTCCAAGAAGTGCTGGTAGAGGTAGAGGCTCAATGGCACACTACAAGATCCCTCGTCTTACAAAAAACTACCAGACAGGGGGGAAATTCTCAGAAGGACAAACATTAGATAATTTAAATGAAGTAAGTTCAGAATTTAAGGCAGGTGTACTGAAAAATTTCTCTCATGAATGGGAAAAAATTACTTCAGACAAATTTATTTTAGATATTGTTAATCATTGTCACATAGAATTTGAAGATGACATAGAGCCTTCTCAAAACTATCGAACCAAATCTATATTCAATAAAAATGAATCTGAAATTGTATCCAAAGAAATTGAAAAATTAATAAAGTTATCAGTTTTAAAAGTTGTTGAACCTGAAGAAGGTCAGTTTATCTCTCCAATATTTTTAAGGCCAAAGAAAAATTATGAATATAGAATGATATTAAATTTGAAAAAGCTTAATGAAAGTGTTGAATATCATCATTTCAAAATGGATACATTTGAAAATGCTCTTAAAATTATTTCAGAAAATTGTTATATGGCTTCTATTGATCTTCGGCATGCATACTATAGTGTTCCAATTGCAGAAGAACATCAAAAAATTTTAAGATTTGATTGGGAAGGAAAAATTTATCAGTACACCTGTCTTCCAAATGGAATTTCCTCCGCTCCAAGATTATTTACTAAATTAATGAAACCAGTATACGCAAAGTTAAGATCCTTAGGATACATTAACATTGGTTATATTGATGATAGCTTATTATATGGAGATACTGTTGAAGAATGTGGAATGAATGTTCATGAAACAGTTTCACTTATGTCAACATTAGGGTTTCATATCCATCAAGATAAGTCGATTTTTATTCCTACAAAAAGAATTGTTTTTTTTTAGGAAATATCATTGACTCAGAGGAAATGATTGTGATTTTAACTGAAGAGAAAAAACAGAAAATTATTGCTGAATGCAAATCTCTGATAAATCAAAGTAAAGTCAAAATCAGACAAGTGGTTCAAATTATAGGATTTATGGTTTCGGCTTTTTCTGCCATTGAATATGGCAAATTATATTACAGAAATCTTGAACATGAAAAAATTAAGGCTTTGAAAAGATCAGCAGGAAATTTTGACAGTTTAATGCATGTTACAAATACAATGAAAAACCACTTATCATGGTGGATAGAGAATGTTAGAAATGAAGTTAGACATATTTCTCATGGTAACCCTGTTGTTTGTATACAGACAGATGCCTCATTGAAAGGGTGGGGCGCGGTTTTTGATTCAAAGGAAATTGGAGGCCGCTGGCATGAAAGTGAAAAGCATCATCATATAAATTATTTAGAACTATTAGCAATTTATTTGGCAATAAAATCTTTCATGAACTTTATTTCAAACAAACATGTTAAAATATTAACAGACAATAGTACTGTGCACACAGTGTCATATATACTGAATATGGGAGGAACCAAATCTCAAGAATGTAATGAGATCGCTAGGAAAATATGGCTTCTATGCAGAAAAAATAAAATCTGGCTTACATGTGCACATATTGCTGGTGTATCAAATGTAAAAGCAGATAAGAAGTCTAGAGAATTTGATGATCAGTTGGAATGGCAACTTAACAAAAAGATATTTGAACAAATTTGCAATAGATTTGTAAAGCCTGATGTTGATTTGTTTGCTTCCAGGCTTAATTGTCAAATTAAAAAATATTGCTCATGGAAGCCAGATCCAACTTGCTCCTTTGTCGATGCGTTTTCCCTAAACTGGGGTACATTTAATCAAATTTATCTGTTCCCTCCTTTCAGTTTATTGGGACGCTGCATTTGCAAGATAAGACAAGATCAGGCACGGGGATTGATTGTGGCCCCTCTTTGGCTGACTCAGTCCTGGTTTCCAAGACTCATGGAACTCCTAACCGAAGAACCTCTAGTTTTGCCTCAAAGGAAAAATCTACTACTTCTTCACCACAGTTCAACAGTTCATCCATTGTACAAAAAGTTAGTGATGATAGCATGCTGTGTGTCAGGCAAAATTTCAGAAAACAAGGATTTTCGGAAAAGACAACAAGTATACTACTCAGGTCATGGAAATCAGGAACCAGGAAGCAATATCAGGTATATTTACAGAGATGGTTTCAGTACTGTAGTGAAAGACAAATTGATAAAATTCAAGTTTCTTTAAATCAAGTTTTAGAGTTTATGACTGAGTTATACAAACAAGATTTGGGCTACAGTAGCTTAAATACAGCACGTGGTGCATTATCGGCGTTAGGAATTACTGTGGACAACTGTTTGATTGGACAGCATCCATTAATGATCAGATTTATGAAAGGTGTTTTCAATTTACGGCCTTCAAGACCTAGATATCAAAAGACTTGGTGCGTAGATACTGTACTAACATATTTACGGAAGTTGTCTCCAGTCAAAGCACTGTCATTGAAAAATTTGACTCTAAAACTAGTTTTTCTTGTAGCTCTTACAAATGCAGCTCGTACTCAGTCTATTCATTTAATGAATGTAAATAGTGTACATAAGTTAAAAGGAGAATATGTTTTTGTGTTTGATGAACTTATTAAGCAAAGTAGACCTGGTTATGAGGAACCTACTATTAACATTAAAGCTTACCCTCCAGATAGGAGAATTTGTGTATATACAGTTTATAAGGAATACATGTCTCGTACAAAAAGGTTCAGGAAGAACCACAGTAAACTTTTTATTAGTTACATTAAACCCTATTGTGCCGCTTCTAAAGACACTATCACACGGCAGAACCATTATGGAGAAAAACATTGTTAACGGACGATACATGCAATTTTTTCACGGTTTATGTCAATTTTCAACTTTAAATCTCGAAAATATCAAAAATATGAATGAAACAAACTTTAAAAACATGCCCAGTATATAAACAAGAACATATTGTATAAGGATTTAATTTCTTTTTTTCGAACACAATGGTATATTTTTAAATCATTCACGAACGGTGTGCTCGATTTGATTACATTGACACGGACAATTTAAACCAGGCCTGTATAGAGTAATAATCTGGCAAGTTATGCTTCTATATAAGTAAAAGAAGTTAATAAAGTTTTGTTTTAATGAAAATATCAATATCCAATAATAACGTTCAATATTTTTTATATATTTCAAGCATAACAAAATGACTCTTAATACATGCAATAAAACTTGGTAACGGACCGATACATGCAAAATAATTGCGTTGCAGTCAACAGGTGTAACTGAAATACAATTAAGAGGTACATAATTTGACAGTGTTCTGATGATACAAATACAAGACAGGTCACTCTTGTTATGTTGACTGCAAAAGGTTATACATAATGTCATCGTTAATATTAAGAATTCATAGTAAACACAAAACATCAAAAATCATTGGAAAAAACTATTTTACCTAATGCTCTATTTACCACAACATCAAAATGTCAGCGTTCAGACGGGGAATAAATTCTGTAATGCATATTACAAAGTTCAAAACAACAACTTAATCCGAACAAATAATTCAAATATAATAAAAGGTAATAACAAAACGACCGAACTTGAAGAATCAATCTGAAACGTGGAACTGGAAAAACAAAACAACGCAGACACACCGGAGAAATAAGAGATCGCAATGGTCTTGATTTAGAACAGGCCTTTAAAAATATGGTTGAACTTGGTTTTAATGCACCAAAACCTCCTTCATTCATATAGCTAAAATAACGGATATTTATAATAAATGTGTGTTTTACACAGATTTACTTCAGCTTTTACCAGTGGAACCCATTTTTTTTTCATTCCAGATAATTGCATTTATTTATTAAACTGTTATATATAATATTTACATGGACATGAAGCAGTGGCACATAACAGCAAATCCTCTTGCCCGCTATATTAAAGTCTATAATACTGCCAAAGTCTGGAAGGGTCCCGTCGGTAAACATCTAAGTGTTTTCAGAACGGTATTAGTAAAAAGTTGTTTTTCAGTTATTGTTCACTAAGTCCAATTTGAAAATCCGTGATTTTCTATGAACTTTTTTTTCAAACAAATTTTATGGATTTGCATGAAATATGTTTTAATATACTAATCATGACATGCTACACTGAACCTTCCCTGCAACTTTATCAGAAGGATATTGTAAATAGTTTTGGCGTTAAAGTGTTCACAAAGCCCGTTTTCAAAATCTATCAAAATTATATAAGTTTTTCCAACTGTACAGAACTGTATTGTAAGAAGTTTTTAGTTTAAGGTATATTTTTCACAAGAGTTGTAGACGGGCAATAGGACGGACGGACAACTTGAAAACTTTAGGGCGACTCTCTACCACTTGCAGATTCTTAGCTATGGACATTTACCAAAAACTGTAACCAGAGTTATACATGCTGAAAATGTAAGTCAAGATGAATTTATGTTAATGCAGATGCATAATATTGTTATTCACGACAAATGGAACAAACAGGTGACCTACATAACACACATTAGTAACACTTTGGATACATGTACGATTGACGACTTATCCAAATAAACAGAAAACGCAAAATTATTTATTTTCTATCCAATCTTAAATCATGATTAGCCAATTCACTTGCAGATGAAGACATTTGAACCATCTAAAAAACTTTAACTTGAGTCATTTATGTAGCAATGTATTAAGTCATGCTGACAACCATTACAGATGTACATACCCCTGACCTTTAAGATACATGTATATGGTTCTGCAGCTTTTGACATAACTAAAACCATTACGTACATGAAGCTTCATACGAACGAACACACCAATAGCCATCTTACAATTACAAGAAAGGAGAAGGTTGTTGCATCCACCTGGCGGCACCAGAACTGATATTGATTCATTTTTATTTAATATTAATAAATTTAACTCAGACTGTCGTTTGCAGTTAAGACGCGACGTTCATACGACAGTCGCTGACAAAGTATATACACGCACAATTTGTCTGATACATTATAAATCATGCATGTATTCGTCCGTAACGTAGATTATTTGCATGTACCCCTTTTTCTTGGACAGCGACATGCTTTGCAGTCCATGGCTTCGTGAATAAATTGATGAACAGCCTATTCAATTTCAAAAATCATTAAAAGAGCACAAAACTTTTAAAAAACATTAAAAAGTGGTTTTTGCTACACGTTGCTCGTATTGAAAGTGTGCTATAGTACGAGGGTAGGCTATTGGTTTGTTAATGTTCTCGAAAACTAGATGGCCGATTTCAATGTTTCAAACATAAATATTTAGCTAGTTCATTTTTCTTTATACTGTACGCTTCAGTTTTTCTATTATTATTTGTAAACAAATAAAATGTCTTACCTTTTCTGACTATATCCATCCCAAATTGTGTATTTTACCTGTGTTTTAATCCGTTTCAAGGATTTTACGTCTATGTCCCGTCCGTCAACATTATTTCTCGTCTTAATGGTTCTGCCGTGTGACTATATCTAGATGGATAAAAAACAGTTTTAGCTCGAGCAAAGATTGACACATCAGTATACAAGGCTCACAGTGTTAGAGCAGCAGCAACATCCAAAGCAGCTCAATCTTTACCCATTTCAAAGATACTTGATAAGGCAGGATGGAGCAATTCCAGTACGTTTGCAAAATACTATGGGAAACAGATTGAAGATGCTTCATTTGACAAACATATTTTGGCATAACTACATGTAAGGTAAGAAATCTTTATTTATCATTATGGTGATTTCTTTATTTATAAAGTTTTTATCATTCTGCTTTCAAATCTCATTTGATTCCGGAAGTGTTACAACGAAATAAAATTCCAAAATTAAACGAGACTTACCTTGGTTAAGTTGAAGTTTAAGATGAATTTTATGAGTTGTAATAACACTGAAGGGATTAAATGCCACACCCGGCCCGCCCGGGTTATTACTGATGAAATTGGACAAAATATTTTAATGAATTTATTTAAACGAATAATGAAAATATTAAATTTATTTTACTCATGTACATGAGCAGATCAAATGATAAAAACTTTGCTTTCAAGACTGAAGTTCTGACATGCGCATCACAATCTCATTTAATCCCTTCAGTGTTATTACAACTCATAAAATTCATCTTAAACTTCAACTTAACCAAGGTAAGTCTCGTTTAATTTTGGAATTCTCCGGTATGACTGATTCGTTTTTGTCATTTGCTCTGGACTATGAGATTGATCATTCAAGTTCGGTAGTTTTGTTATTACCTTTATTTATATACAAAATATCTTAAACCCGCTAACAACACAGCAAGTGAAATATTTAGGCTCTTTTATAAAGCAGTCTTTAGAACTGAGGACAGGGGCCAAATAAAAGTTTCATTTGATTATCAAGTATGAATGTTAGTCTGGTGGAATAAGTATATAAATATATATTTTACTGTGATTTGTGTAATACTGTTTACTGTTTATTCCATTCAGAATTATTGTATGTGTATAATGTATGTGTGCCTTTGATCTTATTGTAATGATATTATTTACAATTTTGTTATTTCGTCTGTTTTGGTGCCCTTGTTTCTTAAACTATTTTCATTATATATTACAAGCGCTGATGAAGCTGGTCGGTCCAGCGAAATATCCGCAAATTTGATTATTAGTTATTGTCTTTTGACTTTAATTATTATTTTATTTTAACATCATATTTGATGTTGTTGTGCACCATTTTAGAAGTTTGATTACAAATAAATATATATGTTACAGTAAAAGTGTATAATTAGGAATTATACGTAATTCCTGAAAATTTCAGTAAATATGTATAATTACTGGCCTCGTTAGTTATTATACATAATTACTGAAATTTTCAGGAATTATGCATAATTACTAAAATATAGAGCAGTAATTATGTATAATTCCTGAAGACTAATGAAATAGAATTTATTTTATTTTATTTTGGTCAAAACAAAACAAACAATGCACAATTAGCACAAATCATTACATGTCACAGAACTTTGACCCCTTTATATGGCAGCCCGTTGCTCATTTGACTGCCTTGTCATCATGAATGTCTGTTTGTTTCATACTTGTTTTTACCTGAACATTTATAATTTGTGAATATTTCCTTAGATAATTAAACTTATTTAGTTTTTATTTTCTCAGATTTTTCACATCGTTTTTATAAGTCTCAATATAGAATTATATTTAACAAATCTTATGGAAGTCGGATTATATGTAAACTTACACTAATAATGCATTGGGTATTTGATAATGATAAAAAAGCCAGTGCACAGAAAAAAAACCAGAAGAATAAGTAGGACAGTAAATTTGACTTAAAAGAGAGTGAACCCTAATAGTACTCAAAATACACACTAGTCATAAACAGTTGCCCAAGATATGGACCTCTATCAAAGTTAGAGCCTTAGCCTTGAATCTCTTGACACACCTTTTGATAGAATTTGAATGGATTGTTATATAAATAGAAAATAAAAAGAGACCGAATACAGATTTTTTAGCTATTCTTCCCTCTTGATTGAGCCCAACAATATGTTTTTTTTTTATTTTAACTTTAAGTTTACAGAAATTGTCTTCATTATTATAATCTTATTTTATTTCGGGTTTAAAGTTGTTTTCCTTATCTAAAATTATCAAAATACATAATTCTGGTAAATAAAGAAGATAATTAATGAGTAAGAGAGCAACCATTTCATTTTTATTGGTGCTATTGTATTAGAATGTATTAGAATGCTTGAGGTTTATTCTACAAATTTACTAAAATTAGAGCAGTAAATTTGTATAAAAATTTCTTTAAAAATCAGGAATTATGTATAATTACTGGTCAGAATTAGGAATTATATATATTTTCTTAGCCATTTAGTAATTATACATAATTACTGAAATTTTAGGAATTATGTATAATTCCTAATTATACACTTTTACTGTAACATATATTCATTAAACTGTTTTTTTTTTAGAACCAAAAAGATATGTTATCCGACGTTTTTTTTTTTTCTGCCGGACGCATTTTATGTACTTATGGACGCATTTAACCTTCCCGGACGCAACCGGACGTTTATTAGTAGGACCCGAAAAAAACTGAGGGTTTTAACATGATACCTCGCCACATTGTGTGACGGGGTATAAAACGGTTTTCAAAATTGGTTCAAAAATAAACAAGAGGCTCCCAGGAGCCTGAATCACTCACCTGGCTTCAATGACTTAATGGTACAATATTTAACATTGGCAACAGCCCGTCATGACATGAAACCATTGGAAAGCTCTATAAAGCTGAGCATTTAAGCAAGCAAATCGCCATGTGTGGCACAATCTTCTATGATGTAAAATCCACTTTTTTGGCATTTAAGGGGCTGTAACTCCTTTAATGGTCATCTGACAATTTTGGCCTAATGGACACATTTGTAGAGTTCAGTTAGCTGAACATTTAAGCAAGCAAACCTTTTCCTGAATGGTTCACAATCTACTAAGCCAAAACGTCTTTTTTAGAGGTTTAAGGGGCCATAATAAGTGGTCATCTGACAATTTCTAAATAATGGACAATTTTGTAGAGCTCAATTAGTTTAACATTTAAGTATAAGTAAAACCTTTCCCCAATCTCCTTTCCATCGCATACTATAAAGCTATAACCACTATTTTTGGCATTTAAGGGGCCATACCCCTATACGGCAGTCTGACAGACTGCCCTCTTAGGGATCATCTAACAATTTTGACCTAATGGACAATTTTGTAGAGCTCAATAAGCTGAACATTTAAGCAAGAAAAACCTTTTCCTTTTCTTCTATCGTTCAAAATCTATAAGACTAATATCAATAATGTTAAAAAATAGTCAAAACCAAACAATTCCTTGTCTTAACAAACTCTTTAACCTCTGTCTTTCAAACAGTGTTTATCCCAAAATTTGGGCTAATGGCTATATTACACCTATTTACAAAGCAGATGATCCCAATAACCCTTCAAACTACAGGGGTATAACAGTATCTAGTTGTGTTGGTAAATTACTTAACAATATTTTAAATAACAGATTAGATTGTTTTCTGAATAAATATAAACTTATTCATGATTCTCAGATTGGTTTTACAAAAAACGCTCGCACTTCTGATCATATATTTATTTTAAAAACTCTTATTGATAAATATTGTAATGCTAGTAATGGTAAACTGTATGTGTGCTTTGTGGATTTTCACAAAGCCTTTGACAGTGTTATACATTGTGGTATGAAAGTCAAATTGCTCAATTTAAATGTTGGTACTATGTTTTATAACTTGATTAATGATAGGTATGAACACTCCATAGCTAGAATAAAAATAGGTAATTTTCTCACAAATCCAATTCAAATCAATCTTGGAGTTCGACAAGGGGACAATATAAGTCCCTCATTATTTAAAATTTTCATAAATGACTTTCCATCAAGTCTTGCTAATTGTGAAGATACTGTTTCATTAGAGTCTGAATATTTAAACTGTTTAATGTATGCAGATGATCTTGTTCTTATATCCTCAACAGCAAAAGGCTTACAACAAAGATTAGATAGGTTAGAGGAATACACTAAAAAATGGTGCCTGAAAGTAAATATCAAAAAAACAAAAGTTATGATATTTAACAAGTCTGGGAAGAAAATTAAAACAAACATACTCTTTAGTAAAAAAGAGATTGAGTGTGTAACGTCTTATAAATATTTAGGCACACATTTTTCTGCATCCGGAAACTTTAATGTGTCAAAAAATGAGTTGTATAACAAATCATTGAAAGCATTTTATAAATTGAAAAAGGACCTACTTGGTATAGGACCTTCTGTCAAAACATGTATGCACCTTTTTGATCATACTATCAAGCCTATTTTACTATATAACTCTGAAGTATGGGGCAGCTACAATGTCTCATTTTAAAAACTTAGTAATAATTCATTTAATCCAGACGAATTTTTTAAAAATTTACAATGTGAGAAACTTCACCTCAAATTTTCTAAATGGGTACTTGGAGTGCACAAAAAGAGTGTTAATTTTGCTGTTTTATCCGAATTAGGAAGGTTTCCACTGCATTTTGATATTCTAAAATATTTGATAAGTTATTGGTATAGACTAGAAAATCTTGACAACAATTTTCCATTACTTAAAGATGCTTATTCTTGTAGTGTATCACTCCATGAAAACAACAAACAATCATGGTATTCAATGGTAAATAAAGTTCTAGAATTTTTAAATATTAATAACTGTAGTAAGAACTTTGGAATATATAAATTTAAGAATTTTCTTAAGAACAAACTAGCTGAAATATATACATGATATACAAAATTATGGTACAAAACTAAATCTAGTCTAAAAGAAGGAAAATTATGTACATATTTTAAAATTAAACAACATTTTGGATTTGAAAACTATTTATCAGAAATTACAAAGTTTGAATATAGAAAATCCATATGTAAACTCAGAATATCTGCTCATAAATTGATGATTGAAGTTGGAAGATATGTTAAAATAGATAGAAATGAACGTTACTGTAATATGTACCTCTGGTGAAATTGAAGATGAAATTCATTTTTTGATTAAATGTCATAAATATCACCAGCAAAGATTTACCTTATTTGAATTTATTGGAAAAGAAATTATTAACTTTACATATCTTAATGATGAACAAAAATTTAACTATTTACTTATTTCTGAAAATACTAAAATTCTTAATGCAGTTGGAAAATTTATTAATGACCATCTTTAACATGTTTACCATTGGTTAAATATAATATGTGAATATGTGCACTACATTGTTCTATTTTATATTCTGTAATGTCTGTAAGATATCTATATGTATTACATGTAACTCAATCATTATCTTTTTTCTTATATCTGTTTATCTGTTGCTCATGCTGCCCTTAGGGGCCCTTGATTGGACAATAAAATATGTTCTATGTTCTATGTTCTATCACTATTTTTGGCATTTAAGGGGCCATAACCCCTGGCCTATAAGGGGTAAGGTCTCATTAACCCCTTCCGGGTCAATTTGTCCCTCCCTCAAATAGTCCATTAAAAATAAAAAATGCAGTGTTATTGTTTGTAATTGTCAAAGTTTTATTGGATTAACAATGGAATCATGTGTACAATCAAATCAAACTTAAGATTCACTCATTTTAAATATCCTTGATTCATTTTTGACAAGTGTATGAATTTTGTTTTACATGGCTGTGTGAAAAGGCTCCATGTGGAAGACCGGAAAGCATGG
This sequence comes from Arcuatula senhousia, assembly GCA_963971305.1. Taxonomy (NCBI): domain Eukaryota; kingdom Metazoa; phylum Mollusca; class Bivalvia; order Mytilida; family Mytilidae; genus Arcuatula; species Arcuatula senhousia. Next base: position 32,338,489 of record OZ020315.1, read on the forward strand.
TAGAAAGGGTATTTTGAGCATTTTGTAAACATGGTAAACAATCCAACTTTGCGAAAAAAGTAATCCTTGATGGTGAAGGTTTTGTACCAGCATTAGACAGCAAACTTTATTAGCTTAGCAATGATATATAATATGTGTACCATCTTACCCGTATTTGTTCAAGCAAAAATTTAGAAAATGCAGATTTTAAGCTGAAAATGAATGTGAACGTCAAAAGGGTTATTTGAGACCTAAATTGATAATTTCGACCCAATGAACAATGTTGTAGAGATTACTAAGCTGAACAATTTGCAATTGAAATAACTTCAATATCTTATACAGTTCTGGAGATATAAGACAAAATAAATGCAGAAAAAAATCAAGAACAAAGGCATTAACTCCGACATGGTTTGTTGGAATTTCTTCAAAATTTCTGGGTAGGTAGATCTTTATGTGCTGATCACTTTAACCCTTTAGCTAGAATTTTGATATCTGTCACCATTTTAGACTTATTTGCAAAAAACTGCTGTTTTACACCCCCCCCTCTTTCTATTTTTAGCAACGGTTGGCATGTTTTTTATTGATCAATTTAAAATGAGGATTGTTTGTAGCCAACATGTCATATATCATTCCTGCAAAGTTTCAGGTAAATTGGTTCAGTGGTTTCAGAGAAGATGATTTTTAAAATTGTTAACCGACAACAACGACGGACGACGACAGAAGCATAGTGATGGCATTTGCCAGGTGAGCTAAAAAGTGATTTTTTGGGTGTTGCCCCTCTTTGCCCCCCCCCCCCCCTGTAGCAAAATATCAAAAGTTCAAAACCATTGACACATTTAGTTGACAGAATTTAATGAGGCAGGACAGAGAGGAATTTAATAAAGTAAGAATGTTCAAAATCAAATGAATAACAATCATTCTACAACAGTTTTGTCAATACACCTGTTTTAGCCCCTTTTGGTCCTTTTTCTAAAATGGTAAGGGCCATAAACCCCAAATACAATGCCAACCTTCCTTTAGTGGTTACAAACATATCAAAATTTCATAACTATCAGTCAATATTTACTCAAGTTACTCAAGCAGGGAAACCAAATGGACCCAGGTGATTACCACGGTGATGACACAGACGATGACATCGCCATAACATTATACCAAAATTTTTTGTGCTTTTAACAAAATTTTTCATCAAGATTTTGTGTTGAACAAAGGGTCCATTTGATGGGAAAATATATCAATCATATTACATAAACAGGGTATATTTTTTCCACCATATTTTTTTTTAATTAACATTTTGCATCAAGATTAACATTAATTAAGATTAAGAGGTGCACTTTGAATTAACCTTTATTTCTTTTAATATCAACTTTTTCCTCGTAAGTCAACTCTAACTTTCTCTTTTAGTATAAATCCTTCACATAATCATCAGGCTTCAAACCCTTCTTTTCAAGGTCAGACCACACCTTTTCTAGTTCTTTCAAATCTCTAGCACTTCCTAGTCTTCTGCCTATCATGTAAAGCTCAAATAAATCCTTGCTTAATAGTTCACAAGAATCTATACTACACAAGTTTTTAACATTCTGAACATCAAGCTTCGGAGTGAATATGATTCCAGAATATTTCTCAAGGTCATTGAGGTCAACTTGAAAATCTTTCAATGTAACGTCATATCCGATTGGTTGATTTGGTATAATAAATGCACCCAATCCCTGAGGCTCTTGGTTCTTGTTTTCTACCATGATTACTTTGTATAGATGAGTAGGGACCGTGACATCATTTTTACCTATTACCTAAAATAAAATTAACTGAGAATGTAAGTATAGAAGGTAAATAAAATATGTTTCATTAATAAGAAATGTGATCGTCCACGGAAATAAAAACACAACAAAGTTCCAGACAATAAATTTTGTAGCCTGTCGATTCAAGACTAATAGAGGCGCTCTATCCAAAGATTGAAAATGCCAAACACTATATGAATATGAACCCCAAAAAAACCTATGCCAAAATTGGAACCAAATTATGACTAAGATCAACCTAAGTCTGGGGTAGGAAGAACCTTAGGGTTTTGACAATACTGAAAATTAAATAGATATTTTCAAAGCTTAGATGTATGTGTTCTTCAGCACAAGTTGATGCCGGAGCCAGCTAAGCTCAGGAATTAAAACTCCAGCAGCACAACCTTCATGGATGATATCATAGAAATAAATAAAGAAAGAATGTGTCCATGGGACACGGATGCCCCCGCTGGCCTCAAATAAAAAGTTGAAGTCAGACAGGTCTGAAAGTCGCTTAGGACACATAGTTTATCATACTAAACCATCCTACCAAGTTTCAAATCAATCCCATGTACGGTTTCTGAGAAAAGCTTGACGGAAATTTTCATGTCGTTTTTTGTATCGATCCAGCCCCAAACAGGAAGTAGATGTCGGACAGGTCGCTTAGGACGTATAGTATGTCATACTGAACCGTCCTACCAAGTTTCAAGTTATTCCCATTTATGGTTTCTGAGAAAAGCTTGACGGAAATTGGGTACGGACGGACGTATGGACGTACGTAAGGACGGACATGAGTAAAACTTAATGCCCCCCCCCGACATGTCGTCGCGGGGGCATAAAAATCCAACAAAGTTCCAGACAACAAATTTTGAGTTGAAGCAGATAAGTAATTTTTTTTTTTACAAAATATAAGGATGGAGCCTGATGCTAAACATGTACACTGATACATGAAATCTAACATTACTTTTTGTGATGCCCAACAACACTGCATGATTGTGGATATTGACTACAAATGTTGCCTTGAAATAGGTTTTTGGCACAATAACATTTATGCTATAGTGGGTACTTTTCATAGGTTATATATATATAATTATATATTCTCAGAAATGTAAAATTGCATAACCCATTGTCTAAATTTTACCCCCTTATAAGCATTTTTGTTTTTGTATGTTATACTGCTCTTAATATTCTAGGCCACTCAGCCTTTTGCAAGTAACTTAACAAGTAGCAGTTTTAAATTGGCAACCAGACACTTTAATTTTAACATCCATCTTACTTACTGGAAATTCTACATACTTGCTCCCATCGTCATGAACCTGAGGGAGAAATAAAGGCCCACTAAATATTCTGACTCCTTTAAACTTTTTAGTCAAGTCTCTACAGTAAATCTCTAATCTGTTCCAGAAACCTGCATTATTATCTAGATTCTGAGGTAGGATGTTTGAGAGGTAGAAGGACTGCTTCATTGCTTCCTGGAAATAAACATTTAACAATTTTATTATATACAATAACAAATGCTTTGTACGGTAATACTGATAGTTAATGTATATTAACTAAGCTTATCAATAGTCACATATGGAAATTAATAACAATAAATATTTGGGATTTTTGTTGTTGGTTTTGTGTGTTGAACTTGTTGATATCACTAAATTACCTCCAAAGTAACTAAATAGGTGACATGAAATGATGAAGAAAAGATAAAATCTGTAAATAAAAGATATTTTTGGTTTCAAATATCGATAAAAAAGGAGATGTAGAATACATGTACATCTATACAGAGGTAACACAACATTAAAAATAGTTAAGAAATTGTTGTCACTGTCATACCCAATATGCCACGTATGCAGTGATCTCCTTTTTATGTCGCCTACAACGTGTTGCAGAAGCGACATATAGGGGTTACTTTGGCACTATCCGTTGTCCTGCGGCGTCACAAAAATTTCCGTCACAGTTTTCCAGGCAACTACATGCCACAGCCTCTTGATATTTAGTATGCAGCTTCATCACATAGTACTTTAAGGTGTAAAGCGATTTTATGCCCGAAAAATAACTACTTCCTATTTGATGTTTACTTAATGTTTTATATATAATGGACATAGATGCCAAATTTTCGTCGCAGTTTTCAAGGCAACTACATGCCACAGCCACTTTATATTTGGTATGTAGCTTCATCGCATACTACTATAAGATGTAAAGCAATTTTATGCCCGAAAATTAACCACTTCTTGTTTGGCAAAAAAACAGAGATACACAGGTGACATATGCCTTCCGGGGAAGGCTCCATCTAGTTTCAAAAATGTAAGGTGTGTGTTTTGAGAAACCCCTTTCCAGCTGGGTTTTAAATTCTTGCAGACCCTTACCAACCGGTAATAGTTCTCACTTCTATAAATGAACATTGTCATAAAATCACCTGTAAATTACTTAATTAGATCAGACATCGATGTCTTCTAATTAGACAAATGAGTTCTTATTTAAGTTGGCTTGGAGCTGTAAATGTGTCAATCACTAAATGGTTTCATTTAATTAATGAAAGTTGACTAAAAAACAGGATTTTGCCAGAAAATTACCAACCACCTTACCCAAAGCAAAGGTGGTCCGCTCTGAAAAGAAGGTGGTTGATAAACCCTGCTTAAGGTAGATGGGGTGTCTATCACTGAGCATCTTTTTTGCACATCTATCATAACTTTAAATTTTATGATGCTAGCTATTCTAATTGATTTCTATTGGACTATATAAACATCAAAAGTGAAAATTACAACAAAAATTGAATAAAATTCACATTCTTTGTGAATTTTAATAATTTCCGTACTTTTCAAGGGGAGATAATTTGTATAGAAATATAAAGAAATAACACATTTTTCACTTTTGTCAAAAAAATTGATGGTGAACTTTATTTTTTATTTAGTAGTTTTAAAAATCAATTCAAAACAAATATTTTCACACATTTTAATAAAAATCTATGGAGTAGATTTTCTTCAATGAAGAAAATTTGAATTTTCCTTATTGATCCTATAGTAAAAGTACTAAAATCCTGCATTTTTCAAAGTCGTTTCTACAAAAATTCCTCTGGTGAACTTTTAATTTTATTATTGAAATTTAAAGTACCATTATAGAGCTAACTGTGGCCAAAATTTAAGAAATTTCTATGGATAAATTTTTAGACACCCCATCTACCTTAAATGGCAAAAGGAGAACCCTGCAATATGCCTTAGTAACTTTAATTTCCAAAATAGATTCATTCACAATTAGATTGGCCAGCTTTTCTATTAAACAATGCCACATTTATATGTGAAATCTGAAATTCTGAACAATATTCCTGGACAAATGAATTTGCCAGACATAACCTACAAACTTTAGAAAGTATTATACAAGTCTACCTTGAAAAAATACCTGGCTATGCTTATTATTTCCAGCGGGGGCCATGTGACCTCTAGACCACCCACTACCTAAATAATCAGAATTCTCAGAACTGAACCGATGAGGCACTTCTGGGTCTGGTTTGAATCTTATGTTCTTTCTGTTAGCAGGGCCTGAAATTGTACAAAGTGTAAGATAATAAAATTATTGTTGTGAGATGCTCCAGTTAAGGAGGAGTTGCACTTAAATGTATGTGGAGAGACAGACCGACTAAGAGACAGTCAGGGTGATTCCTTTATTATGGCTATATACCACAAAACTGTTTGTTGGGGTATAATTATAAAAGAAAGGGTTCCTCCAGGACATAGAACAATCAACTAACATGCAGACAGCAGGTACACTGTTACTGCTTATATCTTACTTAAAACACAGGTTATGCATAAAAACAGTGTTAAATTTAAACATAAAGCGATTAAAAATATTTTTTTTATATGTATACCAAGTAAAAGGACAACAACACCTTCTGGATTTGCAATGTCTATTTTATTACCGACTAGTTTGGGTGCCTAGGGCACCCTCATCAGGGTACATATAAACTGAATTGGTAGCCTTAAGTAGACGTTTTGGTATCAAAATTAACGACCTCACTATTATTAAAAACATTGACAGCGGAAGTGAATAAATATTAAATGTCTATAAATAGAAAATCAAAATAGAACTATTATAAATAGAAATAAATAAAATATATTTGTTGAGTTTGTAAAGTCAACATTTTTTCATTGTTCTGGTACGTGAAAAAGACTTTATTCAGATTTTATCAATGATGAATGGTGGATATTCCGGTGGACACACATTCTAAACTCCCGTACCACTTCCCCTGGTGTCCCTCCTGGCCAATAGAGGTACTGCTCCCAAGAGCATCCGGGGGTATTAAAATGACAGGGATTGTCGCAATATAGAAGTCTGTTATGGTAATTATTAATTTATAATGTTTATAATAACGAGGTTGGATGTTGCAATTGGATCTTAATGTTTTTGGTACCATGTCTCTTTCATCGCAACGTACCAAGTAATTTTTGTGATGTTCGAATCTTATTAGTTTCACATTGAGTTTTCGGTATGTTCTGAAGAGGGCAGCTACGTTGGTATCTTTAATTTTTCGTATTTTTATATGTGTTATTATATAGGTCAATACAATCAGATAATTCTAATACCCTAGCTGAACATATTTCGATCCAGTCTTCCATAATGGTGGGCTATGGAGACAAAGATTGCAGGTTCGATTCCAGCAAAGGCAAAATCATTTTTATCTGTGATATTATATACGTTTATACAATCAGAATGATTTAAATACCCTTACTTGTAGCACTTTTCCATTGAGTCACCGGCAGCCATAGGCTTAACGACATGGCTTGTGAAGAGAAAAATTGACGGTTCCAATTGTTGCGTGGAATACATTATCGCAAAATGTGTTGAATTTTATACTTGTGGAGTTTTTTCTCTTCAAATGTAATCAGAGAAAAATGTTAAAGTCACAAAAGTAAGTATTACTAACCATCCAGTATTATATAAAAGCAATCCAATACTAAGTACGGTAGAATAAAGTCCAATTTTAAGACTTAACAGTACTTATCCGTAAAATAAATCTCTGTTTAGTCTTAATATTAGACTGCATTCTGCTTAATATTGGATTGCAATCGGATTGGATTAACAATAGCATGACGTCACAACTGTTTTAAAAACAGCATCAAAGTAACCAAAAAAACAGAAACTTTATACGATAATTTAAAACAAAGATCAGACACCCTTTTGTATTGTTACCATCAACATTATCTTTTGTTATATATTCAGCAACCCAGACTGGAATCTTTCTTGCCTGATCATAAGCTAAGATATGGTTGTCATAGATACGGATATCAGGTCCTCTGTCTGGTATTCCATACTTCAATATATTCTCATGATTTCTAGATTTCAATGAATTTGAAGAACCTGTAAAGATTAGAAAAAAAACACTGTTAACAAACTTTTTTGGAAATATATATACTGTGGTTTCATTATTATTTGTGGGGTATCAATTTTCATGGTTTTCGTGGGTGACCCAGACTTGATTCTCCACAAAACGAAAATATAAAATTGATCTTTATGCTACGTACAGACTACAGAACCCCGAATCCACGAAAATACAATTTTCATCAAACCATGAAAATTGGTACCCCATGAAAACAAATGAATCCACAGTATTTTAATGTTTAGGATCAATGAGATATATCATATGCATTATATCTATAATAAGATTTCTAAATACTGCTACAAATGTATCTGTCCCTTAAATGTGGTATCATCTTCTTTAGGTATCTTGTTATCCATCAATTTGTGATGATCACTGACAGTCACATGCGTGGGTAAAAATAATTTAGAATGTTATAATAAATCTATCATTGTGATAATATATTTACAATTTGTGCCAAATAAATAAATATATTTTTTAGTTTACTATCTTTTGTATATATATTTTTTTATATAAATTTTAAGTATCTTTAAGGATGGTCACTGTCTTCATGTTTCAGAATTTCAGTCTTATTTCGGAACTCCTCAATATTTTACCTTTAGTTACTGAAGAAATTTTTTTGCACATTGACCCCTACTTTTTATGACATTTTCTTATTATATAGACATTAAAACCCAACTCTATAAAATGTCTTGAAATTCTTGATACACCTTCATGATTTTTAAGGCCAAAAACTTCACAATGTTAAAGTTATGTAAAATCTAGAGGAGTCTGATTTCCCGCCAAATTTTTGACGTCATATATCTCGGAAACGAGCACACGGACCTATCATTTACTTTCTGTTATTTGATAAAGTAGACAATTATCTATCATTTCCATCAAAAATCATAAAATGTTTGATATAAAAAAGTTCAGGAGTGACCATCCTTAAGATACATGTAAAACTATGTACATGCTATAACAGGTAGGTTATACTGTAAGTTGGCAGAGAACAGCAGGTGTTAGCTGTTCTCTGAAGGTGACTACTGTGAGTGATAATGCAGTTATGGATGGTAATGCGCATTATTCTAATATATAAGTTCTGTATTTGGGAAAAATAAATATTTGTATGAATCTGTTGAAGTTTGTATGTGTTTAAAAGTATGGGGGTGGTTTTGACTTGTTCTTGTGTTGGTTGGTATGAGAATTGTTGTTGGTATGGCTACTAGTTGATGGATGATTTTATAAAACATGACCAGCTTAGTTTTGAGCCTACATTGTTGAAGAGGTTGCCAGCTAAGACTTTGAAGCATGTCTGTTACAAAGGTAAAGGTAAGATTTATTTAACGTCGGTGAGTACACATCAGTGATGTGATGTGTACACAAGTCAAACAATTAACATTAGCTCTGAAACGTTTTTGACAGACGGCAAGATTAACGACCGTTTGGCTAATAAGAGACCTTTGTGTGGTCGCCAGACTTTTGCGGGAGGAAAGCCCGATATTCCAAGCTGGAAAATCGGTGAAACCCACGAGCAACGGTAGTTGTCTCTGGAAACCTTGACAAGTGTTGGGGTCGAACCCACAGAGGTGTCGACCTGTGATTTAAAGTCCAGTGCCTTAACCACTCGGCCACTGCGCTCCTCGCTTGTGTTATGATAACGGTTACAGGCATACCTAACTGCCCGCCTCTGTACCATCTCTAGTCCAGATAATCATGACGTCTTTCTGGGGTTTTTCATCATTTGGATTTATTAGATCCGTTGTAGGAAGCCAAACGTCAAAAATTATAAAAGACTTCCAAGACGGCATATTTATTTGGACTATACCATCTCAAGTTTATTCTTGAATGGGAATGAAGAGACCTTATGTTACAAACAGTGGTGGCAAACCAGAGAAGTTAACTACTTTTAATGGATTTGTCGTCAGTTTGGACAAATATTCTATAAGAACCAATGGCAGCAAGGGTTGTAAATGTCCCTGTTATTACGCCTTTCATAAATCCATTCATTATCATGTTCTGTGTTTACATCTTTGTCGGAATTTGGATACCGAATTCGGCTTGAGATTTTAGAAAATCTTTTCGGAATACCTTTCTTTTTTCAGTTCGAACAAAATGGTATTTCAAGAGAATATCGAATAGCTTACGTTGAATGAACACTTCCGGTGCCGCTATCGCACACATGTAAAATTTATTTTTCAAATAACTGAAAACTGAAGAAAGTTTACAGTTTACAATAGGAATCTACACAGCGTGTTTACATCATTTATTTGTAAGTGAAGAGGGAACACTAAAAAAACAGGCACCTTTTTAAAGAAAGTATAATTTTTGACGTTTGGCTTCCTACGACCTAAAAAAAGTCCAAATGACAAAAAAAAACAACAAAAAAAAAACAAAAAACAAAAACAGAAAGACGTCATGATTATCTGGACTACCTGCATTGTCAAAATTAATATGATGCAGGTTAACCCTGTGACGCTCCCTAAGTTTGAACGTATCCTTAAATATTTTACAAGCTAAAATAAGTTTTCAAATGTTTAATATTGGGCAATTAATTGAAACAAATTCTTATTCGAAAATAAAAACAAAGTAGCTTTTCTTGTTGGTCCTTCGTGCGCTTAATGACGTTAGGAATTTTCAAAGCAAAAAGCGTTAATACAAGCTAAAATAAGTTTTCAAATGTTTATTGGGCAATTAATTGAAACGAATTCTTATTCGAAAATAAAAACAAAGTAGCTTTTCTTGTTGGTCCTTCGTGCGCTTAATTACGTTAGGAATTTTCAAAGCAAAAAGCGTTAAAAAGATGCTGAAAGTCCGGGAAACCGCGCGTTGTTTACCGGACGTTGAAGGAAAATTGTGCCCATAGTACAACTAGAATATTGACATTTCTACCATTATCGCTCCCTTCGGGAGCGTGTGATTGACTGGAATTGTTTTTTTCCTGTAATTTTGATTTTAATAATATGAGGCAGGTTAAACCTGTGACGCTCCCGAAGTTAAAACGTATATAATATGGTAATGACTCTGCCCTAAAAGCTCGCGAAGATACAAAATCAATATAATAGGTGCAACCAAAACTAGGTTTAACCTTAATTGGATCTGGAAAAAATGTCTAAATACCCTCGGCTGGATCAATAGCTAAGAGGGTCCACTTTTGGATAAAAATTGAATAATTTATTTGAAAAATATGTATTATCGGTAAAAACGCCAAAATATGGTTTGCGGCCGGGACAACATCATCCATAACTTAATTGATCCTTCAGTCATATCATATCATTCGACAAGCAGACGACATCAAAATGTCACCGCTCTTCTGCCAGGTTTTGCTATATTTTTTGTATACCCGTATCTATAATTGCCAAGTACTGTCTTCAAAAAATTGATTTAGAAACCTGGTGGAAAATGACGACGTATCCAAATGATAATTTAACTTTGTCAGTTTGAGGGACCACATAGGATAAAGATGGATTAGGATTTTATTTTCAGATCAGGTAGGACCAAATTATCATACATATGTAGAAGAACAGTTGCTGATCACTTTATTTTAATGAATCTGTGTTATGAAAAGTTCTGAAAATTGATAGACAGAACTCCCACCATTTTTCTACGCATGACTATGCACTATGGGTAAAAGGTCACGAATTCTCGCGAGAGAAAGCCATATTTCTGTAAAAACAAAACAACTAGTGTTTGTTCGTTAGATAGTTATTATTTATTGAGAAAGTTATTGTCATTAACAACAAGAAAAGGTTTTGTTTTGTTACCATTTGTAAATAAATAAGTGAAAATAAAGAATCTCGCTAACGCGAGACCCGGTATTTTCGTAAATTCCCAATGCATTCTGAGTAGCGAGACAGAATTTATTTTCAACCATCGTATTTTGAGTCTTGTGCAATTTGGCAGACTCTGTACAATAGTGAGCTTCGCTTCGCTCGCATATTACAAGCTAAGAATTTTTAAAAATTTATTTTCGAAATTAAAACCAAACTAGCTTTTCTTGTGGGTCACTTGTGTGCTTAATGACGTATGAAATTTTAAAAAGGAAAAAGCTTTAAAAAGACATCGAAAGTTCAGGAAAACAAACATGCTAAACCGGATGTTGAAGGAAAATTCAGCTTATAGTACAACTAAAATATTGACATTTCTACCATTATCGCTTCCTTCGGGAGCGTATGAGACAGGCTTAACCTGTGACATTTCCGAAGTTGAAACATATCTTTAAATATTTAACAGCCGAAAATAAATGATATTTTTATATAATTGTGATATGAATTGAAACAAAACATATTCTAAAATATAAACAAACTAACTTTTCTTGTGGGTCACATGTGCTGTGTGCTTAATGACGTTCCAAATTTGTAAAGAAAATAACATTAATAAGACATCAAAATTTCGTGAAAACGAGTGTGCTAAACCAGACATTGAATGAAAATTAAGCTTGTAGAATAACTGAAATATTGACATTTCTTCCATTATTTCTCCCAATAATATGAGGAAGACATTGCCTTAAAAGCTCACATAGCTGAAGATCCATTCCGTTGATTATTTGGACTAATGGGACAAAATAATTTGGGAAGATATTAATTGTAACATGTACTATTTCCAGCCATTTTGCTGTCACATGCTGAAATTTAAAAAAAACTTCTGACAAATCCAGGCAGAAAATTTTTTCATCCAAAGTATTTTGAGTCTCATGCAAATTGGCAGACTTTCTACATTAAAGATCTTGTTTTAAGTAGAGAAGCTCTTAGTGGTACACATTCTGCCAATGAAATGTGACTCAAAATATGAGCACTCTGTCAGCACCTCCTTGAATTTCTTCAAAGTTTTTGGAACAGTCTGGGCATGCCTTAAAAAAATGGCAAGAAATAATAGCACATCAATCACAGTGACATAATCCCTAAACATCTTACCCCATTGATCCATATTTGATTACTGGATTTCATCTATACGAGCTTTTATGCCATGTTTTTTGTCTCGCCTGCGAAGCAGAGCAGGACATAGGTGTTACTTTACTGGCGGCGGCGGTTAACTTTTTGGAAAAGTTTTATGAGCACCTCCATATCTCAAGAACTATAGGTCCTGGGTTGATTAAACTTGGTATGCATATGCCCCAGTAGTAGCTTAGCACAGTTCCATCCCCATCTTTTGACCTTGACCTTGATTTTCCGGTTGAGTGACTTTGATTATTTTTATTGCATATATTTGCAATGTTTAAGTTCTATAAACATCTTTTGATCTCAGAAACTGAAAATCCATGCAAATTCAAAATATAGTGGAAGTAAGAAAGAATAATTATTTCTGATGGTGCCGGCAGGCGAGACATACTTCAGTGTTAACTCTTGTTTACATATTAAATTCTACTTTGTTCTTGAGTCCGATGTGACATGATGATTTGAGATGACGTAAATTCTTCCCTGCTATTTTATAGCACAGCACACAGTACTTGATTTGATTTGATTTGAGAAAGGTATTTCCCTAAAATCCTACTTAGATACAAAATTTAATTCATTTTATTGGAAGGCTTGATGTGATAATATTTCCCACTGTTTTTCTGCACATGTGCAGTGCAGACTTATTTGAAAACTTCTGAAAACCTAAAGGACTCCTGAGAACTCTTAATTTTTTCTGCCCTCCTGTTTGTGTGAGATCTTTAATAACTTAAAAGAGCATGATTCTCAAACAAATCTATATAACTCTTGTGTAATCAATCACACTTTTTGTTTAATTAAAACTTATTTCTGTTCCAGACAGGTTTGATATCTGACCAAAAGAAATGGATCAGGACCTGTATGATGAGTTTGGTAACTACATTGGTCCTGAGTTAGACAGTGACGAGGATGAGGACGATGCTGATGATGAACAGGACAGAGATGATGTCATGGCAGAGTATGCAGGGGAGGTAATAAACTACAAGCTAAAGCTGGAAAAAAAATTTATGCACTAGAATATTTAATTTGTTAACACTTGCTGTTATTTCAGATTGATCTACCCATAAAAACATAATCATAGTTAATTGATATTACTTTGATGTGTGTGTGTGTGTGTTGGTGTTTAATGCCCTTTATTGACGCATCTGGGCCATACTTTGATGTAAAAAAATGCCATTTGGAAGCTGAATTAGAATATGTGAGTACTTGTTATAAGTTCACGTACAATTGTATCATGGTTAAAAGGCATTGAAATTACAAGTTTAAAATAAAACAGAAACTTAGTTTTATTTCATCTGCTACTATTATTTACATTCAAATTCTTCTTTCATGTTTATGAATCTTGTTAAATTTTTTAGGATGATGATGAAATGGACCCTGATGATGCAGACGATGGGCCTGACATGCAAGTAGTGCTACATGAAGACAAGAAATATTACCCTACTGCAGAGGAGGTTTATGGTCCTGAGGTTGAGGTACTACTCAGACTTAATAAGCTCAATAGAATCTGTTTGCCGTATGTTGAATGACACAAAAGCATGATGTAATAAATTTTACAAGTTTAAATAGAAATATGCTGGAAAAAAGGCAGTAAGAATTATGAAATCGTAAAAAATCAAATGAATGACACTTTTTTTTTTGGGGGGGGGGGGGGGGTCTTTAGTGAAACCTTAAACTTAATTCAAAAGGGGTATTTGATATTTATCAATGTATCTTAAAGTTGTATAAGAAGCTCAAACTAGATCAAAAATTTCTTCTGTGATCATTCTTAACAGATTTTTTCAGTTCAAACATCTTTTCAAGCCAAGTCCCATGCAAGGGTTATTATCCACGAATGCTGATGAGAGTCAACAGATTGTTTTCCTTGGCTAGTAAAGTTGTAGTTGATGGGTGTTATCAAATACAGCTTACATATTTAAACTTGTATTCTATAAAACAAAAGATAAGATAATGAATCCCATGCTAATTTTTGCTATGTTTACAGACAATTGTACAAGAAGAGGACACACAACCTTTGTCTGAGCCAATCATAGCTCCTGTAAAGAAGAAAAAATTCACAATGGCAGAACAAGACCTTCCTGAAACTGTGTATAATATGGAGTATGTTCTAGTTTTATATGAAAACCAGTTTTAAATCTAAACAAATTATGCACTTTGGTTTTAGTTGTTTTTGTATCAAAGGAAACTGTTCAGGTATGGCCAAAATCAGTCCAAAATTTCTGCATAGTATTGTTGCTGGAAGGTTCATAACTAAGACACTATACAAAATAATGCATGAATAGTCTTTAGTGAAAAACACAGACCATTATAAAAGTTGAAGAAAACATTATTTACCTACCCCAGACATAGGTTGATTATCTTAGTAATAAATTGGTTCCCCAGTTTGGTATTTTTGGTTATACTGTTCTATGCTCTTCATATTTATACAGTGTTTGGCATTTTCAATATTTTTGGTAGAGCGCCTCTGATGAGTCTTGAATAGACGAAACGCGCGTCAGGCGTAGCAAAATTTATTGTCTGGAACTTTGTTGTCATTTGTATTTTGAAATTTTTAGTCACATCTGGTGAAAAATTATTTTCTGATCAAAATTAAAAGTGTATTTTGGGATTTAAATATTAACTTTTAACTGATGAATCAATGAAACAAAAACTATTTTGGTCAACACAATACAACTACTTTTGATTTTGGCTAAATATTGGTGAAAATAAAAAAACAATGTAAAACATCTTCTTGTCTAAGATTTAAACAAAGTTAACAAGCTAAGAAATGAAAAGACTTAATAAAAAAAAGATACTTGATTAACAAAGAATTGTATTAATTTGTGAACTCTTATTTTTAGATTTTTAGCAGATTTAATGGACACTCCAGATCTAATCAGAAATGTTACACTGTGTGGTCATCTACATCATGGAAAGGTAACATTCACTGCTCCTTTAAAATGCAATATCACTTGTTTTATTGAAAAAAAATATAGCAATTTCATACCCTTAATTTTTTATATTGTATTTAAGCCTATGTATGTAATTGTCAATTTTCATATGCATGTTGAAAAAAAATGTTGAAACATCCAGGTACGAAAAAAAAAAAGAGATTCACAAAACTATGATTTCCTCAAAGTTTTACAAACGATGTGATTCTAATGTACATATTGAAAACAGAGTAAAGGGAGCTGACTAACAAAACATATGTGTTAAAACACTGAAAATATTGCATGAAAAATAAATCCCTCAATCATGTAAGCAAGAGAAACAAAAAGGTCAAAAAACAACATTTTATGATTTTACCACACCTGGATTAAAATTTATTTCAAGTGGGGTCTACAAAGAAAATAACTGAAACACTTTTGAACTATTATATGAAATCTTTCACAGATTATCACAATACATGTAACAACTCTAGTACATTTGAGATTGTAGAGATTAAATCGGCTACCCACACATATTAGATTCATTATCTATCCTATATGGACATGCTATCATGTTGTTTTTCCGTTTCAGACATCATTTGTTGACTGTTTAATGCTACAGACACATCCCGAGATGCAGGTTAATGATGAAAAAGATGTAGGTTTGATTAAGTAGAGTAAAAAAAATATACTTAAGATTGAATATCACCTATTTTCATAATGTTAAACTCTTTCACTTAGAATGACATGCATAAGTTTCTTGAAAACTGACAATTCTGAATTCTGAGACTAAAAACAACTGAATTCATAGTCTCATCTGATCTTTTTTAAGGAAATCAATATGGATGATTCTTTTACAATTAAATGAAGTCTACAATCTCCTTCAAAATGATCTTTATTTCTGAATGAAATATAGAATTGACCAAATTTTTAATGGAAAAAAATATATGTTTACCAAAAGTTTGCTTCAAAAATATATCGATAAACTTATTTGTAAGTATTTCCTGAAATAGTTTATTGGTTTATAGAAGCATAAGCTATATTTAATATTGTGTACATTTAAAAGCAGATTATTCAATGTGCACTATGAAAAAAATAGTTCATGCTTCAAGTTAACCAAAAAAATATTGCAGTTAATTTTAATACCGGTAGTTCTGTAGCATTCTTTAATGTAAGTTTCTGCTTATTTAGAATTAATTTACAATTTTGCACTATTGTATGTATTTTTTTCAACTGTCAACATCTGTAGCACAAAAATAATTTTCACTTGCAAAAAGCAATTAACCAGTGTCAGATATTTAAGTTTCACCTGACCAAATATGTTCAAATGTTGCAACCTCTTTGCAAAATGAGATTCCCAAATTAATTTCCTAAGGCCAATATAAAAAGATATCCTAGATTCTCATCGCCTCCCACCTCAATTATTTTATCTGCCTCAAAATTTTTTATTCAAAATAAAATTATGTTCATTTATGGTCAATTTGTTCAAAAATGGCAGAATATATGATCAAAATGGGCAAAAGATAAGAAATTATATTTGCCTGGTCGCCCCATATTCTCAAGAAATTTGGATGAGAATCTAAAAATTATTTTATAATAGCCTAATCCAAATGAAATATTTTAGGTATTTATATATTTTACAGTTGCGGTACACTGATAATTTGTTTACAGAACAGGAGGTAATGTTTGTTTTGTTACATTGTACTACATTTTCATCTTTTAAAATCGCACTAGAAATTTTAAAAAAATGTCATTGTCTACTTTGCATAAGGATCTAATGTGACTGAATAACCGAATTCTGTGAAAGTATATACGGAATGAGCAAACAATGAAATTTGATTTCTATTTTCTAAGAAATCAGAAATTCACTTTTTCAAAGAATTGGATATAAACACCACAAATCCACAAAGCCAGGAAAATACATTTTTAATCACAATGAAATCATCCATTATTCCATATGTTTATGGTTTTTGAAAATTAACTCTGTTGGGTAATTGTGTTTTTAATGACATGTATTACAACAAATGCAAAGACACCTATTGTTCATCAACACTTTTCTGTATATTAAATCTAATTTTAGATGTATACATGTATAAATGTTTTTTCCTCTGTTTTCAGAGAGGTGTCGGTATAAAGTCCACACCAATCACCTTAGTTTTACCAGATACCAGGAACAAGTCCTATTTAGTCAACATGTTTGACACGCCAGGTAAGTGCATATTTGGGTTACTTTAGAAATAAATGTATGGGTCGTTGGAAAGCACTTTTTAGCTCACCTGGACCGAAGGTCCATGTGAGCTATTGCCATCACTTGGCGTCCGTCGTCGTCGTCTGTCGTCGTCTGTCGTCCGTTAACAATTTTTTAAAAATCTTCTCCTCTGAAACTACTCAACAGAATTTAATGAAACTTGGTATGAATGATCCTTAGGGTGTCCTGCACCAAACTTTTGTTTCGATTTTTGATCCGTCAAAAAACATGGCCACCGTTACTAAAAATAGACCAGGGGGGTCAAACTACTGTTTTTGGCTTGTAAATCAAAAAGTATAAGAGTTAGATGAAATCTGATGCCACGCTACTGCTTCAGCATCAAAAGTTCTACTATAGTCTCCATTTGGTCGAAGTTGTCAGATGATCCCTTTTAGGGGTTACAGCCCCTGAAAGGTGAAAAATAGCATTTTTTCATGTTTTTGGCTTATAGAATGAAAACTATTGCAGATAGAGAAAAGCTGTTGCTTGCCTAAATGTTCAGCTCATTTAGCTCTACAAAAGTCTTCATAGGGTCGAAGTTGTCAGATGACCCCTTATAGGGGTTACAGCCCCTAAAAGGCGTAAAATAGTGTTTTTTGCCTATAGAATGAAAACTATTGCAGATAGGGAAAAGCTGTTGCTTGCTTAAATGTTCAGCTCATTCAGCTCTACAAAAGTCTTCATAGGGTCGAAATTGTCAGATGACCCCTTATAGGGGTTACAGCCCCTTACAGGCAAAAAATAGTGTTTTTGGTCTATAGAATGAAAACTATTGCAGATAGAGAAAAGCTGTTGCTTGTTTAAATGTTCAGCTCATTTAGCTCTACAAAAGTCTCATTAGGGTCGAAGTTGTCAGATGACCCCTTATAGGGGTTACAGCCCCTAAAAGGCGAAAAATGGTGTTTTTTGCCTACAGAATGAAAACTATTGCAGATAGGGAAAAGCTGTTAATTGCTTAAATGTTCAGCTCATTCAGCTCTACAAAAGTCTTCATAGGGTCGAAGTTGTCAGATGACCCCTTATAGGGGTTACAGCCCCTTAAAGGCGAAAAATAGTGTTTTTGGTCTATAGAATGAAAACTATTGCAGATAGAGAAAAGCTTTTGCTTGCTTAAATGTTCAGCTTATTTAGCTCTACAAAGTTTTTCATAGGGTTGACATCAAGACCATGTGAGCGATTTAGGCTCCTGGGAGCCTCTTGTTTCCAAACTCCACCACCCATTCAATTGTATTTAGTAATTGTGTACAAGAATGTAGGATAAGTTACTATTTGAAAATGCAAATACAAAAAGGGTTTAAAAAATGGGCAATTTGTTTATGCTGTATATGCATCCTCTCATCAGCAGCAATTGAATCAAAATATTGGAAGGTCAAAAACTAAAAGTATTGAACAAAAAGTACTCAAAGACAAAAAAAATTGAACAAGTTTGAATGGATATTTTCTATTTGAACCCCATAACCCACTTATAATCTATATAGTGTCTTCTTACACCACACATACTTTTTTCTCTGGAATAGCCCTATCAATTATATAATTACATGTATAATCCTCCACAAACAAAGTTTTGTAATATAGGAATCACCCTATCGGTTTATCTTTCCACATATCTCACGAACAAAACAAAAACATTGAAGAAAGTACATACAGAAGAAATTTTATTGCTTAAGTATATCATGTAGGGAAGATAATTGCATTTTTAGGCCTCCATATTTAGGATGTGGGAGACTCATATTTTTCATTCTGTTAGCATGTCTTTCTAAAATGTTTTGTGCATGTTTAAACTAAAAAAGTAGAAAAGGTACAGAACTTAATTTTACACATGTACTTTTTAAGGACTTGTATGATTTAATTTAACGTGAATTCCTTCATCGAATTTTTTTTCCCAAAAACTCAAGTTTTTTTAAACTGGGCACAACCTGACTTTTTCAGTAATCCAGTTTTCCCCTAAATGGAGTGAGGGTACAAAAATATAGTGTACAAGTATTTGCAGTTAAAAGCTCTATTTAAAGGTTTCCATATTTTACATTAAAGCATACTTGTAGACTATGATGTGATTTAGAAAAAAAAAAGTTCTATCATGAATTCATGTAACCATATTCTTAAGTCAAAAAGCATGTAGTTTTTTTATAAACTTGTTTTTTTTATTGTTATTACAGGACATGTGAATTTCTCTGATGAGGTGACAGCTGCTTTCCGAGTCAGTGATGGAGCTGTAATATTTGTTGATGCAGCAGAAGGGGTAATATAAATATTGTCATAGCTTTGTATGTAATAACAGCAATTATTGCTTTGGTATAATCCTTACCTACTTCTGCTAGCTATGTCATGTATGTTGTTGCATTTCAATTTTATTTTTATCAGGAGTTTTACAATTGGTATATATCTCGCCTGCGACAAATAGTCACAGAAGGGGAGACATAGGTATTACTTTCCAGCGGTGGCGGCGGCGTAAAGTTTTTTGTAAGACTTTTGTGGACAATGAATTACATGAAAAGTATAAGAGCTAGGCTTCTGATATTGGGTATACAGACAGTTCAGGTTATGGTCTACACAACTTTCACCATGCTGTGTGACTTTGACCCCATTTTCATGCTCCAGTGACTCTGTGAACTTAGGTCTTTTTTCAGACTGTAAACTTTTTTTAGCTCACCTGACCCAAAGGGTCATGTGAGCTATTGTCATCGTTAGGCGTCCATTGTCCGTCATCCATCCGTCGTTAACTTTTCTTCAAACATCTTATTCTCTGAAACCACTGATGGGATTGCTTTGAAACTTTGTACACTTGATCTTTAGGATGTCCTCTACCAAGTTTGTGAAATTTGTGAACGTTGACCAACCAACATGGCCGCCGTTACTAAAAATAGAACAGGGGGGTCAGACCATAGTTTTTAGCTTATAGCTCAAAAAGTATAAGAGATAGAGAAAATCCAAAGCAACCTTCCTTCTTCAGCATCAAAAGCTCTACAAAACTCTCCATTGAGTCAAAGTTGTGGGACGACTCCTTATAGGAGTTATTTCCCCTTAATTGTCAAAATTTACCAATTTCACAGTTTTTGGACATTATGTTGAAAACTGTAAGTGCTAGAGGAAAAGTTAGCATTGCAAAATTGTTCAGCTCAATAAGATCTACTAAAATGATTCAGGGTAAAAATTGTCAGATCAACTTTTTAAGACTTATTCCCCTTTAACTGATTTTCTATCAATTTTAACTGATTTTTAAAAATCTTCTTCTTTGAAACATTGTACACTTGATCTATAGGATGTCCTCTTCCAAGTTTGTGAAATTTGTGAACGTCGACAAACCAACATGGCTGCTGTTACTAAAAATAGAACAGGGGGGTCAGACCATAGTTTTTAGCTTATAGCTTAAAAGTATAAGAGATAGAGAAATACCGAAGCAACCTTCCTTCTTCAGCATGAAAAGCTCTACAAAACTCTCCATTGAGTCAAAGTTGTGGGACGACTCCTTATAGGAGTTATTTCCCCTTAATTGTCAAAATTGACCATTTTCACAGTTTTTGGACTTTATTAAGTGCTAGATGAAAAGTTAGCATTGCAAAACTGTTCAGCTCATTGAGATGCACAAAAATGATTTCAGGGTCAAAATTGTCAGATCAACCTTCAAAGAGTTATCCCCCTTTAACTGATTTTTCTATCAATTTTAACTGATTTTAAAAAATCTTTTTCTCTGAAACCACTGGTGGGATTTCTTTGAAACTTTGTACACTTGATCTTTAGGATGTCCTCTACCAAGTCAAAGTTATGGGACAACACCTTATAGGAGTTATTTCCCCATAATAGTCAAAATTGACCATTTTCAAAGTTTTTGGACTTTATCTTAAAAGCCATAAGAGTTAGAGGAATAGTTAGCATTTTGCAAAATTGTTCAGCCCATTAAGATCTACAAAAATGAATTCAGGGTCAAAATTGTCAGATCATCCTTTTAAGTGTTTTCAATCAGGCCAAAATTAAGAAAATGTTTGTTGGGCGTTAGCTGCCCGCTTGTCTGTAAAACCGCCGACTCGAAAAAATTTTTGGGGTCATTTCAGTGGTCTTTTTTTTTAAAATTATTTTTTGGTTGCTAGTCGTACCAGATATACTAAGTCAATTAAGCGTTTGTCAGTTACCTAGATTATTATGTATTAAAGTAGTCTTGATCACCCAGACGCTTATCAATAGATGATAAGAGTCTGGGACAGTCCCATTACCTATTTTGTTATGTGTACGTTCGGAGTACTTTCAGGCTTTATCATAATGTTCGACGAAAATCACTCAACCGTATGTTCAGAATTCTGTGTATATGGTTCAGTGATTTTATGCAAATGCAATAGCGAGATAACTTCTCCAATTGATGTGATTTGTTCTCTTAAAACATAATATTTCTTATTTTACAATAAGACATCCTATTTTACATTTTTGAACACAAGTTGGTTTTGTTAACAATAAAAAAAATCGTTTTATCGTTAAATTGTACTCACGGGCGTCCACCTGCTTTTGGAAATTGTTTATGTTTATTGGAGTTAAAAATTGGGACATTCTTGATTACAGAACCATGCACTTTTGACCAATCCGATTCTTGATTTTGCAGAACCAGTTGTCAAAAACCAAGGAAGACCAATGAAACGTTGAGTTTTTAAAGTTGGTTCATTTCAGATTGAAATGAATCTTGTATGCTAAACACGTCATATACACACGTGGTAAAGGTTAAAAGGTATAACGATCGCCACCTAGTGGTTACGAGAAATCAACAGGTGTTTTCCCAGACTCACTACCTTGGTAGTATGAGTTTGGGTTCGAGACTAGTATTAAAGTAAAGCACCCCATTGATCTGATCTCCCCTAAGTCAATTAAGCGTTTGTCAGTTACACTTAGAATGATATTTATTAAAGCGCCCAATTGATCAGATTTCAGTGAAGTGTGTTGGGCTTCAAAAAAGATATAGAGACGATGGAATTATCCTATTCAATGGCAATAAATCTGAACTTCAAACATTATTTGATATTGCAAACAAAGCCCATGCATATCTTAAATTTACATACGAAATGTCTACAGAAAAAATATTATTTTTAGACACAGAGGTTTTTAAAGGAAATAGATTCTTATCATCAGGAATTTTGAATATCAAAACATAATTATAGAAAGCCAACTGAAACTTTTCAATATTTAGACAGAAAAAGTTGTCATCCTAAAAGTGTTTTCAAAGGTTTTATTAAAGGTGAAATAATTAGAAACATAAGAAACACGAGCAACACTGATATTAAAAGCAAGAATTTACAATCATTCAAAGATAATCTGTTATGCAGACATTATAAAAATAATGATTATGATCATGAAAAAGATGAAGTGATTAGAGATACGACATGATTTACTAGTAGATAAAGAAAGGAAAGAGGGGAGGAGCTATAGTATTTGTAACAAAATAAAACCCATCAATAAAACAATTAAAGCGATCTATCATAAAGCATTGGCATTTACTAGAGGAAAGTAGAATGACTTCAAATATTTTTAAGAAAAAAACCAATCATAGCTTATAAAAGACACAAGAATTTACAAGAAAAATTGACAAGAGCTGAAAAAGCCTAAATACATGTAGCTTTAGTCAGATCATTGACAAATAACTCATATAAAAGCATATTGATAAAATCCGGTGAAGGGTCAGAGACATGATTTCCATTCCATAAATGGGTGGATTCTATGATCATTTTTATACAATTTGATTCCCGTCACTTTAAAAATAAGGGATGAAACACCATTAAAGTTATCATAAAACACATCAAACAAAAGAAAGTACAAGACAAGACTATATATCTAATCAAAGATTTGAATCATATACCAATTTAAAGCATTTTATGACCTGCAGTATTGACCTGAGTGGGTTTAGCTAACTTTCACTCATACACCATTTGTACACATAGCAAAAAAACAGTCAATATATGCTACAAATACTTAACACTATTATTAACACAAATCTTATATCTTGACATCAAAAAAAAAATGCCTACCTACCTACCCACCCCCTTAAAGGCAGGGTAGGCAAACGCCCAACAAACATTTTCTTAATAGTGGCCTCAATTTTAACTTAATATGTTTTTTTTGTTTTTTTCAAATGGAAAGCTTTGTAACTTTGTATTCTTGGTCTTAAAAGTGTTTTCTATCCTAACTAGTTTCTATAATGTTGCTTACCAAGTACATGTAGACCATGTTGCACACTAGGTAAGAGACTTTAGCATAAGAGATCAGGTGAGCGATTCAGGCTCCTGGAAGCCTCTAGTTTAGATTTTTGTGGACAATGAATTGCTTGAAAAGTATAATAGGTAGGCTTCTGATATTATTGGGTATACAGACAGTTGTGGTTATAATGTATGCAACTGTCACCATGCCCTGTGACCCTGACCCCATTTTCACACTCCAGTGACTCTGTCAACTTAGGCCCTTTTTTTTCAGGTCGAAAAACTTTTAGTAGTACTTTGTGGACAATGAATTGCTTGAAAAGTATATTAGCTAGGCATCTGATATTGGGTATACAGACACTTGTGTTTATATCAAGATATGGAAGCTTAGGTAGATGATTTTAGTGGTGGTGCTGGCAGGCGATACATACTTTCATTATTTGTCAGGTTTCATTTCTTGTGGACTTAAATATAAATTCCTTTCATAAATTATTAATGTGGTTCCAAAGTATAAAAGTAAGAATCACCTAAATCCATATAAGTCAGCAATGAAAAAATCTCAAACAAAAAGTGTTAATATTCATATTGAATTGATTCCTTGTATAAACATGCACAAATTAAACCATTGAATAAAAAAAAGATCAAGCCAAATTTCCTTTTTAAAGGGAAACCACGAAAAAAGCTTTCAGGAAAATGAATAATCAAGAGAAATAATGGGCTATTTGATTTTTTTTCAGGTAATGTTAAACACTGAAAGGTTAATAAAGCATGCTGTACAAGAAAGACTCCCCATCACCATAGTGATAAATAAGATAGACAGACTGGTTCTGGAACTTAAACTACCTCCCACTGATGCTTACTATAAACTGAGACATATCCTGGAGGAAATTAACAGTCTGATTAGGTAACTATAAATTGAGACACATCAGCCTGATTATGTTACTATAAACTGAGACACATCCTAGAGGAAATCAACCGTCTTGATTAGGTAACTAAAAACTGAGACACATCCTAGAGGAAATCAACCGTCTTGATCAGGTAACTAAAAACTGAGACGCATCCTAGAGGAAATCAACAGTCTGATTAGGTAACTATAAACTGAAACACATCCTAGAGGAAATCAACCGTCTTGATTAGGTAACTAAAAACTGAGACGCATACTAGAGGAAATCAACAGTCTGATTAGGTAACTATAAACTGAGACGCATCCTAGAGGAAATCAACAGTCACATATGGTATATATTAACTGAGACATCCAAGAGGAAATCAACAGCCTGATTAGGTAACTATAAACTGAAACACATCCTAGAGGAAATCAACCGTCTTGATTAGGTAACTAAAAACTGAGACATCCTAGAGGAAATCAACAGTCTGATTAGGTAACTATAAACTGAGACGCATCCTAGAGGAAATCAACTGTCTTGATTAGGTAACTAAAAACTGAGAGGCATCCTAGAGGAAATCAACAGTCTGATTAGGTAACTATTAACTGAGACACATCCTGTAGGAAATCAACAGTCTGATTAGGTAACTATTAACTGAGACACATCCTGGAGGAAATCAACAGTCTGATTAGGTTACTATAAACTGAGACGCATCCTAGAGGAAATCAACAGTCTCATAAGGTAACTATAAACTGAGACGCATCCTGGAGGAAATCAACAGTCTGATAAGGTAACTATAAACTGAGACATCCTAGAGGAAATCAACAGTCTGATAAGGTAACTATAAACTGAGACATCCTAGAGGAAATCAACAGTCTGATAAGGTAACTATAAACTGAGACGCATACTAGGGGAAATCAACAGTCTGATAAGGTAACTATTAACCTTAAATTTGTAGCTAAAACTGTAGGGCTTATATGTTATTTGTTTTACTGAGTTTTAGAAACAATTGTTTTCATCAACTCTTAGTAGTTGTTTATACAAAACGTTCCAACATCCAACAAGACTATATGCTTTTATAAATACATGATCACATTTATGAATTATACTATTAACATGTATATACACAACATATATATAAAAAAATAGTTAGTTCCAATGTATTACATATAAAATATGGTGTACATTACAAGCTATTGCATGTCTCAAGGAGCAGCCTTGGCATTTGAATAAAATACCGGTTATCCGTTTAAAAAATCAAAATGTTTCATTTAAGTACTGAACACCAAAGTAAATAAATGTCATATTATTCTAGTGTTTCCCCCAGCCTTCAAAAAGGGCATGGTAAATTATTTCAAAAAGGGCACATGAAACGCGCCGCAGCCACCTGAAAGGGCACATGAAACGCGCCACAGTCACCTGAAAGGGCTCATAAGTCATGCACTCAACCATTATTAAGGCACATTAGAAAAGACATTAAAAGACATTATGCATAAACATTTATTGTTCTCTACACTGTGACAAATCTTTAGAAAGGCTGTCCTACCAGACTTCACTGTCACTGGGTAACAGACTGTCAATTGCAAGCTATTGTCATCTGCACAATATGGTCTGAAATAGAAAGATAAGAACATTTCAGACAATTAAAAAGTAAAATATTAAATTGATCTACATGTATGAGGGCATTCTAACGACCAAGTAAATGAAAACATTATTATTTTTACACAGTCCAGTGGTCAAACAACGTTTTTAGCTCACCTGACCAGAAGGGTCATGTGAGCTATTGTCATCACTTGGCGTCCGTCCGTCGTCCGTCCATCGTCCGTCGTCCGTCCGTAAACTTTTTAAAACGTTAACTCCTCTGACACCCATAAGTCCAATTGAAACCAAACTTGGTATGGTTGTTCATTAGCATTCGGTGCTTAGAACTGATGTGGGGATTTTTGATTCGTCGTAAAACATGGCTGCCGTGGCTAAAAATAGAACATAGGGGTAAAATGCAGTTTTTTGCAAATAACTCAAAAACGGCTACAGATATCAAAATTCTGGCAAAGGTAAAAGTGATCAGCACCTCAAGATCTACCTACCCTGAAATTTTGAAGAAAATCCAACAACCCATGTAGGAGTTATTGCCCTTTTTGTGGATTTTTTGCAAATTTTGCACCTGCTTAGCTCAATATCTTGAAAACTATACAAGATATTTGAGAAATTTAAATTGCATATTGTTAAGCACATCAAGATCTACAAAATATGTAATAGGGTCAACGTTGTAGAACCTTTCCTTTTAGGAGTTATTGCCCTTAGAACGTCAAAATTGAGCATTTTAACAGCATTTCCTCATTACATTGAAAACGTTAACTCCTCTGACAGTTCAAGTCCAATTGGAACCAAACTTGGTATAGTTGTTTATTAGCATTAGATGTATAGAACTGATGTGGGGATTTTTGATTGGTCATAAAATATGGCCACTGTGGCTAAAAATAGAACATAGGGGTAAATGGCAGTTTTTTCCAAATAACTCAAAAACGGTGACAGATTTTAAAATTT
This sequence comes from Arcuatula senhousia, assembly GCA_963971305.1. Lineage (NCBI taxonomy): Eukaryota > Metazoa > Mollusca > Bivalvia > Mytilida > Mytilidae > Arcuatula > Arcuatula senhousia. The sequence goes on from OZ020315.1 coordinate 32,365,270, forward strand.
TGATAGGGAACAAAAGTGATCAGCACCTGAAGATCTACCAGCTCTGAAATTTTGAAGAAAATCCAACGACCCATGTAGGAGTTATTGCCCTTTTTGTGGATTTTTGGAAAATTTTGCACCTGTTTAGCTCAATATCTTGACAACGTTACGAGATATAAGAGAAATTTAAATTGCATGTTGTTAAGCACATCAAGATCAACAAAATATGTAATAAGGTCAACGTTGTAGGACCTTTCCTTTGAGGAGTTATTGCCCTTAGAACGTCAAAATTGAGCTTTTAAAAAGCATTTCCTCATTACATTGAAAGTGTTAACTCCTCTGACACTTAAAGTCAAATTGGAACCAAACTTTGTATTTTTGTTTATTAGCATTAGGTGTATAGAATTGATGTGGGGATATTTGATTGGTTGTAAAACATGGCCGCTGTGGCTAAAAAATAGAACATTGGGTTAAACTGCATTTTTTTGCTAATAACTCAAAAAGGGTGACAGATTTTTGAATTTTAATTGAGATAAAAGTGATCAGCACCTTAAGATCCACCATATTGTCAGATGACTCCCTTATTAAACTTATGACCCTTTCAATGTCAAATAGATTTTGCCTAATAGCCTTTACTCCAGGCACATATGTCAGGTGAGCGATTCAGGCTCCTGGGAGCCTCTTGTTGATCTTATTTTCGATTTAAATAGATGAACTATTAAGTTTTATATACCTTGAAAAGGCGAAATAGGTCAGCTTCTTGCATTTTAATTGCACAGGATTGGTTCTTCTCCCTCGTTTCCATTTGTATCTTGTCGCATATCAAGTTGTCAGTGCCTTAAGTGGTTTTGTTGTCTGCCGTAATCACGATCTGGTTCTATAAGCATTAATTTTAAATCCAGTTTAGTCAAAATGATCGGGGAACCAGTCAATGGGAGATAATTCAGATTCAAAATAAAAAAGAGGCCCATGGCGCTAAAAATTTACGACGAAAAGGGCATGGCGCGAGGGAAAGAGGATAAAAAAGGGCATGGCGACACAAAAAGGGCGGCATGGCGCAACGCCATGCTAAACATGCTTGGGAGAAACACTAATTATTCAGAGTAACTACAACAAACTATAAATTGTCAGAAAAGCAAATGCCAAAACTCCAGACCGCACTAAACGTGCCCTACATGTATATTTAATGTCAACAGATTGTGTTGGGTGTTTAGTGTTCACTGCAATAACAAGCAGGAAGTGCACTTATTCTTTAACAGGATCAGGATCCTCAATTCATTTGTTTCAACTTGAGGTAACTTTGCTGCTTGCAAATTTGCTGTAATGTGTGTTTTTGTAAGTTTTTAGTTGTTTTGTGTGTTTCCAGATTATGTCATTAATTTTGTTATGGATATACGACTTAAGTTTTGTGCTTTGTCTTAGAATATAGGGGGAAGGTTGGGCCCAAAAAACTAGTTTAACCCTGCCAAAATATTTCCTGTCCTCAGCCAGGAATCTTTGACAAAGCTTTTGATTGTAATTAATTTTATGTTTGCTGTTTTGTTGAAGAAATGGGTCTATCTGTGACTATTACAGGACTGGATTTGAATTTTAAGCATTTTGTTTATACAATGCCAATGGGCCAATTGTAGAATGCAAGCAGCATCTACCGGTATTGGCCTTTTTCTAAATTACTGCTTTTTATGTGAGCTGTACATGTGTTGCTTACGCTTATTCCACATCTCATTATTGTTTATTAAATATTTTAGGAAAGGGTGTCTTCTTCATAGACCTTTGATTCTCCCAACTTTTATAGTTCTCAGGGACCCATTCACCAATAGATTCAAAATTAATTCCAAGAAAAAAATATATATTTCAATTCACCATCTGACCATGTTAAAGTCATTAAAAAACATTAACCCATGATGATTTGAAAGAAAAAAAAAAACATCCATATTCCATAATGTCATGCAAACATGACAGTGTCGAATGTCAGTCTTTCGCTGATACAGCTATCACCAGTCCTTTAAAATGTTATATCCTGATCAAGGACAGACATTTTCTTCAGATCTCTTGTTCTGTCAACAATTTTGGAACACTAAACTTGATATTTTATTGGTACAAACACGATTTTTTTAATTATTGGGGTACTTTGAGAAATGTGAGAGTTCAAGTTCAATATTATCACAGCAGTTTATGAATGATGAGAATTTAGAAACAGGGCAATTAACAAGGAATTTATATTTCTGATAGTGCCAGTAGGTGTGACATACTCTGGTGTTAATCTTGTATGTTGACTAGTTTTTATACCCACTGCTTGAAAATTAGAGGGGTAGAATGTCTGTTCGTCAGTTCTTCTGTTCTGTCATTACACCCCAGGGTATCTATGTCTTATCCTTAACTCCTCCTAAACCCCTCGATGGATTTTCATGAAATTTTGACACAATGTTGTTGACATAGTATAGAAATGCATATTTTATTTACAACATTAGTTACAACAGTAACTTGATATATTGTAAAAAAAGGTTTCTTTTGCAAATCATATCTATTACTCATCTACTTATTGGTAACAAAGGCCAAATAACCCCTTTGATCTTACTTAATAATTAGATTTTTCTACAACTAGACATGGAAATGACTAATAACTTTTTCTTGCCTTTCAGTGTATATTCAGAAGAAGATGAAGGCCAGATTATCTCCCCTGTTTTAAGCAATGTTTGTTTTGCCAGCTCCTACTACAGATTCTGTTTCACACTTGCATCGTTTGCTAAAATCTATAGTGATACTTACGGTTAGTAGTTTATCACTTTTTGAAAGACTGTCTTGAACTGTAATGCATACAATTGTCTTTCTATTTTTTGCCGGATTTCATGGAATGAAAAATCTGGGTTATAAAATGGTGAATGTTTGGGGGAGGAAAATGTTTTCTTAACAGTTTTCTGAACAATTACTTGATATTTGGTATACAATATCAGCATCCATAATTTGGAATTTGATTTCAGGTTTGTTGCTCACCTACTGCCTGTAAAATGAAATCAGACCATTTTTTACTTTGACAGATTTTTATAAAACATGTAATATAGTGAATATCAGGCTGGCAAGGAAAATATTTTTGAAACAGGTTCCTCTGCAATAGCATATCACAGCCTTTAGATATTTGGTATTCAGCATCAGCATTGGGTCCCATATTATGGTATAAAAATTAAGGTCTGCTCATCTACCTCTTGTTGGACATTTTTCTATTTCAGTCATATTGGAAATGCATGTATGTATGACATTTTTTTCTGAAAAGTTTATTGTGTGAACAATTTTCTAAATTGTGCAGGTTTTCTTGATCAATGCATATATGGAAGTGCACCAGGAGAGGACAATAAAGTATGGAAATTTTCATAAAAATCATTTTTTTTGCCTTATGATATGATTTGTATTTCAGGAGGCATTAATGAGAAGGAGTTTGCCAGACGGTTATGGGGAGATATTTACTTTAATAGTACTACGTAAGTAGCAGTATTGACATGGCTACTTGCAGATACAGTATTGGTCATTTTGTATTGGTTGGCAGGTTTTACAAGCTAAAATATTCAAGTGCAAATTGAATTGTTAATTGTCAAATATAGAATACTGACGGGAATAAACTGTTATTAATTCCAAAAAAAGTTGGGTACAGCTCTTCCAATGAGCCTTGAACACACAAAGCACGGAACACAGAGGACTATACAAATTTAATGCATGGAACTTTGTTGTAATTTTGATTTCAAGGTTTTATTCAAGGGTCTGGAAATTTTTTGAGCTAATTTCGGTCATTTTTATCCGACTGTTTATCTATAAACGTTACAATTACCCCTCCCCTTATTTTCCTTGGCCTCCCTAGAAATCCACCTTTTAAATTCATAAAAGCAGTGTTTGTTTGTGCATTACATTCCAGACGTTGAACTTAATATCCAGATCACGTTTTTATTTCAGGTAAAGGCTCTTTTTAATTAAAAATTTCTTTGTTTTCATTATAAACAAAACACGTTTCAGGTAAAAATTGAAAGTGAAAGTGAAAGTAGAATCACCGGATGTAGATAAATTGAGACCACTTAATTACATGTATTCTGTTTACAAAATAAACATATGTATGAGAAAAGTTACTTTAATTATGAAATTAGTAACAATTATTGATTGTATTAATATCAAAACAACCTGTATATGTACAGTGAATGAATGTTTGCAAAATAAATATTGTCTCCCGCACATGCGTAATCATACACCATTAAATGTAAACAATATTTGGTGTGCACATGTTTTGATAAATACTGGAATGGATATAATGAGAAATTATTTCTAAATAAACAAAATGGGCATCTCAGGACAGATTGATAACATGAGTTGACTCAATTAATTAAAACCATAGGTGAATACAGTGGCCATGATCAGACAGGTGTGACTGATTATCTAATTAGCGTAACCCCACGGCTATATTTACCTGTTTGACACCTGGTGAAGGTGTTAATTATGAGATTAATGACCACAAGACCGGATGTTCAGGAAGATAATTAAACAATTATATGACCGATAAGTTAAAAAATGCTTATAATAAAATTTTAAAATGTCCGATTGGAAGAATTTTTATTCGGTCATTAAGGACAAAATTTCGGTCATGTCCGGCAAATATGACCGTTTCCAGACCCTTGGTTTTATTATACTTTCAAGATATCCAACTTCCCAGTGATCAAAATGTTGAAACTGAAAAACCTAATGTTGACATTCTAACTATAAAGCTATCTTGTAAGATAATGTGTTTCAGCAGGTTTTGAAGAAAGTAAAACTACACAATTATAAAGTTTCAGTTATTGTACATTGATATAATGTATTGCTGAGAGTGAACATAATACACACATCTTAGAACAGCCTAAAAAAATTGGACCAAATTGTTGTTAGTCTGGACCAACAGAAATAACTTATTTTTTTTAGGCGAAAGTTTTCCAAGAAACCAGCTACTGGATCGTCCCCAAGAAGTTTTGTAGAATTCATTCTGGAGCCTCTATACAAACTGTTTGCACAGGTAGTATATTCATCTATCAATCAACAATGAACTTAAAAAATTGACCAGAAACACATGTTAAAAATTATCTTTTATTATATGGCATTCATTTCAGATTTCAGATTTTATTAAAAACATGTAAATAGAAGAAAATGAGATGTGGAATAAGTGTACACGACACAACCTACATTATAAACGTAAATTTAAAATATCCACAATGGAAAACAGCCAGCAGCCTTCAATGTGACCAGCAGTCGCTGCTCGCTGTTTTTCAATTTGTCCCTGGATTGAAAATAAAATACATATGATTCAAGCCTAGTCCTAAAGTGCAATGAAAGACCTCTTCTTGACAAAAAAACAATTAACATAAATTCGACTAAATACAAACATAAGCTTTGATGTTGATTCCTGGCTTAGGACAGGCACATTAAAATGTGGCGGGTTAAATTAGTTTTTTGGCGCCAACCTTCCCCCTATTGATAATCAATAACAAAGCAAAAACTACTGACACACAGTAAAAATCAAATCAATAGAAGTTCAATTCATCAAGAGATGAGAACACTCCAAGTTACTGACAGCTAGCTAACAAGCATCCATCCACTGATGTAAAAAAAATCAAGTATGTCGATTTTAAATCCGACACAACACGTCAAACAATTCATGATTTGATTATGCCTATATTAGAAATATCATAATATAAAACAAAATTTTGTAGAAGAGTCTTTATTTCTATGAACTATTTTTTGAATGCAAGACAAAAACAACCACAAAGAATCAATGAATTGTATTTTATTTCAAATCGATAAAATTTATAGAAAATAATGAGATGTGTAATAAGACTACGCGACACAGCCCACAATTAAACGGCATACACATATACATATATCTCCAAATGCAAGTACTGTGCTAAATAACAAAGTATATTACTTGTAAACACCAATAATTTACACTGGTCAAGGAGAAAGCTTATCTAATTAAACAAAATTACTTTGTTGTGATCATGGTGATGATCTCACTAAAAATGTTTATTCAAAAGGAGTAAATTAGATCAGGTGATTACATATCAGAATTGTAAAGATTTCAGTTTCTTACACTTGGTAAAGGCATTTTGGAAAGATATAGTGGTCTTATTTAAAGAACTGTGACCCAGCCCTTAAAGTGAAACTTGATATTTAGTAGACATTTTGGCTACCAGAATGAAATTTAAGTTGGCCATTTTGAAATTTTAGTGGTCAAACATATATGTATGAATGCATTTAGTCTGAAATTTTGGTAACCATGTGGAAAATTAAGTAGCCTGTGGCCACCATTTACTGGACAAAATTGAGGGCTGACTGTTATAAGATTTTAGCATCTATTTTAACAACAGGTTGTAGGAGATGTAGATGAATGTTTACCCAGGCTGTGTGATGAACTAGGAATCTCATTAACCAAGGAGGAGAAAAAACTCAACATCCGTCCACTGATGAGACTGATATGTAGACGGTTCTTTGGTGACTTCACAGGATTTGTGGACATGGTGGTGGAACATATCAGATCTCCAGCTGGGAACGCTCAGGCAAAAATAGAACATGTTTATACTGGTCCTAACGACTCTGATCTGGCAGAGCTAATGACCCAGTGTGATCCTGAGGTAACCAGATAAATAGTTTGAGAAAGGAACTTAAGCATTAAATGTTCCAAAATAAAGTTACTAATAGTTAGTGTAAATACATATACAAATATTTTTCTCGAAAATTAATGTGTATACAATTAAATAATTAGAACCGAAAGTTTTTCAAATGTTTTTTCTTAGATAAACATACAGTTGAAAACTGTACGGATAAGATTCTCTTACATGTTTGCTTAGAGAAAATCATCTCCCATACTCTGGATTCAGTGTTTCTTAGAACAAGGTTCAAATCTCCCTACAAAGTTTTTCTAAATTCATGGTTTTGCTAGAAATAATAATTTCAAATAGAAGATAATGAAGTGTGGGATGAGTGTGCATGACACAATCTTCATATTTGAAACATCCACAACAGATCACCCACAAAAAGTCGAAAAAATTTATAAAGATATCTTAATTGGACAAAAACCATGCTTTGATTATAATGTCATTTACCTAATAATACATTGTGTTTACTTAAAACATTATAACAAATGAATTTTCTTTATTGTATATCAGGGTCCTTTGATGGTCCATACAACAAAGTTATACCCGACACAAGACGCCACCAGTTTTCATGTCTTAGGGCGGGTCATGAGTGGAACACTACACTCTAACCAGGAAGTTAGAATACTGGGAGAGAATTATTCCCTCCAAGACGAGGAAGACTCACGGTTTGGACAAGTTGGACGTCTCTGGGTTTCAGAAGCTAGGTGAGATATCTTCTTTAACTATTCTGTTATTTGTTAATCTTTGATTCTCATCATAATTTTAAGGTCTATATCACTGCTTTATTTTTATAGAATGATATTTTATACCACTAAAAATGGTATGGGCAAATAGTATTTAGTAATTTCTTTAGGAAAAACGAATGGATTATGCTCAATTTTTTTGTGGTTTACACACAGATTTAATGATGAAGAATTATTTATAATCTGTTATGCTTCTGAAATATGGTTGTACCTACTTTCATTGAAGTGTCAAATACATGTTAGTGTATCAATTTGCATTAGTGACATGTAAAAATACAAATTCAGTTATATAAATGCCAAATACAGCTTCAAACAGACAATGAGTATCTTTATTTTGTAAATTTTCCATAGATCTAAACTTTTATTTAAGTACAAAAGAAACAATAATCTAGAAATACTTTACAGATATAAGGTAGAGGTAAACAGAGTACCTGCTGGTAACTGGGTCCTGATAGAAGGGATAGATCAACCTATAGTCAAGACAGCTACCATAACAGATGTGTCTAGTAATGAAGAGGTTAGTTTGTACTGCTAGAGGAAATTTGTTGAATCTTCTTGGTCTGAAGAAATAAAGTCAGGTCCACCAAAACATCTGATGATATAACATATACAAGAATAGAAAAAAGACAAATACAAGAAATAAAATCATGAGGTCCACCAAAACATCTGACGATATAACATATACAAGAATAGAAAAAAGACAGCCTGAAGTCCTGCAAAACCAAAATGAATTTCATAAACAGTTTAATGTTTATCAAGCTGAATACTTTTGATAGTTTTGAAGTTAACTCAAATCCAAAAAAAAACTCTTAAAACATTGTTTTTGTTGAGTGAACCACAGGGTCTTGTGTACAGTAAAAAAATAAAAATCCCCCTATATACCCTTTCACAAGGGAGGACATACTTCGAATAGGCCCTCGCTTCAAAGACAATTTTTACCAGCAGTTCAAATGTTGAATGACAATCAACAAGCGTTATAATATTGTAAAATAATGATGTTTCTTTCAGTTAACACTAACCTTTATGTTTTAATCCCGTTGGAAACCCCATTATTGAAACAATATTCCAACAAATTCATCCAATGGACAACTCCTTGGCTTCCATAATCATGTGACTTTTGCGCCGTTCGATTGCTCTCAGGCTCTTTCCAATCTTAAACATAGAGGTGGAGGGGACAGAAGCAGTAAAATTAGACTGGTTTTTCCGAACCTCTTTGAAGTTTGTACATAATGGCGCTTCTGTCCCCTCCATTTCATTATTTGCGATTGGTAAGAGTCTGAGAGCAATCGAACGGCACAAAAGTCACGTGATTATGGAAGCCAAGGAGTTGTCCATTAGATGAAATTATCGGAATATTGTTTCAATATTGGGGTTTCCGACGGGATTTAAACATAAAGGCTAGTGTTTACTGAAAGAAACATAATTATTTTACAACATTATGACGCCGGTTGATCATCATTCAACATTTGAACTGGTAAAAAATTATCTTTGAAGCGAGGGCCTATCCGAAGTATTTCATCCCTCATGAAAGGGTATATAGGGTGATTTTTATTTTTTTACTTTACACAAGCCCCTGTGAGTGAACAAGCATCATAGAATATATAGAAAATGTTGCAAAATTCTTCCACTAGTGAAATTAATGTCATAATCAATAATAAATATGCCTATGTGATGCTTTAGATTCGAACAAAACAATCATTCATTTGTGACTCACCACTGTTATTAGCCTTTTCAAACTTATATCATTATTGTGGTTTCATTATTATTCCTGGGGCATCAATTTTTATACGACCGCAAAATTTTTGCGATCGTATAATGTTATGGCGATGTCGTCGTCGTTGTCGTCGTCGTCTGTGGACATTTGGTTTCCATGCGATAACTTGAGTAAATATTGACCGATTGATATGAAATTTGGAAATGAAGTTTGTAACCACTAAAGGAAGGTTGGTATTGTATTTGGGGTTTGTGGCCCCTACTGTTTTAGCAAAAAGGGCCAAAAGGGGCTAAAATGGGTGTATTGACAAAACTGTTGTAGAATGTTTATTATTCATTCAATTTTGAAAATTCTTTTTTTATTGAATTCATCATTAAATTCTGTCTACTAAATGTGTCAACGGTTTCAATATATATTGCACCGTTATATTGCTATAGGGGGTCAAAAAGGGGCCACACCCCAAAAATTGACTTTTTAATTTGTGGTCCGATTTTCAAAATCTTTTTTTCATTAGAATCCTTATAAAAATCCCTGCCTGCGTTTTTCAATCAGATTTGAAATATCTCTAACCGTTTTTGAGAAATTAGGGGTTGAAGGGGCCAAAAACGCCATTTTCAAAGTCTGTTTAGGCATATAGTTATATACTAAAAATTAAGTTGTAGCGGGCAAGCCAATTGTTATGAAGTTTTAATATGATGATTATATCCAGTAAAGGAATGTTGGTATTGAATTTGGGGTTTGTGGCCCCTGCTGTTTTAGAAAAAAAGGGTCAAAAGGGGCTAAAATGGGTGTATTGACAAAACTGTTATAGAATGTTTATTATTCATTCAATTTTGAAAATTCTTTTTTTATTGAGTTCATCATTAAATTCTGTCAACTAAATGGGTCACTGGTTTTGATAAAAATTGCACCGTTACATTGCTATAGGGGGTCAAAAAAGGGGCCACACACAAAAAATTGACTTTTTTATTTGTAGTCCGAATTTCAAAATCTTTTTTTCTTTTGAATCCTTGAAAAAATCCCTGCCTGTGTTTTTCAATAAGATTTGCAATATCTTTAACCATTTATGAGAAATTAGGGGTCAAAGGGGCAAAAAACACCATTTTTTAAAGTTTGTCAAGGAAAATAGTCTTATACCAAAAATTAAGTTGAAGTGGGCCAGCCAATTGTTATGAAGTTTTAATACACTAAATAAATGTTGGTATTGAATTTGGGGTTTGTGGCCCCTGTTGTTTTATAAACAAAACCAATCGATGTCTGGCCCTGCGTCGCACGGCAAAACGTTGAATCATGTACGTTCTAGGCCCAATATGGACAGTCAATATTTTTTTACACTTGCATCCTATGATGGACTTACAAAGCATATTTGTCACATGCAACCCAATATTAAAATTATATATATAAAAAAAAGTAAAGTTTCTATTTTATCCCTTAACCTGTAAAAAAGTTTTTTTGGCCCCTTTTGGGCCCCTAATTTCTACACGAAAAAAGCGTTGACACCCAAAATCAGCTATGCCCTTCCTTTTCTGGTAAGTAACATAACTGTAAAGTTTCATAGCATTTGGTCAACCAGAACAAAAGTTATTGTGGAAACAAATAAAAAAGTCGCTTTTTTGGTTCCTTTAGGGCCCCTAATTTCTAAATGAAAAAAGTGGGGACACCCAAAATCAGCCCTCCTCTTTCTTTTATAGTAAGTAACATTACTGTAAAATTTCATAGCATTTGGCCAACCAGAACAAAAAATATTGTGGAAACAAATAAAAAAGTCGCCTTTTGGGCCCCTAATTTCTAAACTAAACTATTAAATGACTCCAAAATGGGAGGTGCACATCTTCAATATATCTGTTATCACTGTGTAAAGTTTCAGAAAGATCCAGCATTTGGTTTTTGAGATTCAGATTACACAAGACAGACACCCCATAGCGGGACGGACGGATAGACGGACGGACGGACGGATGGAGTGACCCGACTACTAGACCTGCTTTCGCCTTCGGCGACGCAAGTAAAAAGGGTCAAAAGGGGCTAAAACAGGTGTATTGACAAAATTGATGTAGAATGTTTATTATTCATTAAATTTTTAAACAAAATTTTGGTCCAATTTTCAAAATATTTTTTCATTGGATTCCTTATGAAAATCTCTGTCTTAATTTGCAATATTTCTCTTACAATTTTTGAGAAATTAGGGGTCAAAGGGCCAAAAATGTCAATTTTAAAATAAATGTATTACATAAGGCTTATTTTTGTATTAGATCATAGATGTTAAAGTAAGTACATATGTGTCAAATATGCATTTTAAAGTCCACCACAGGATACATGTGTCAAAAAATTTTGTAAGTCCACAATGGGCTTCATGTGACAAAAGCAATAGACTATCCATATTGTGCCTCCAACGAACAGGGTTCAACTTGTTGCGGTCGTATCATGCTGCGCTCGCCGTAGCTTTTTATTAGTCCCCTACCGGCGAAAGCCGAAGGGGACTATAGGTTTGCGCTCTGTCCGTCCGTCTGTCTGTCCGTCTGTCTGTCACGCCTCAGTTTTCCGCACTTTTTTTCTAAACCCTTATAGATAATGAACTGATTTTTGGTATGTGAGTTTACCTTGATGAGTTACAGATCAAGTTTGAGTTTCGTGCCAGTCCACAAATTTTATGGGAGTTATGGCCCTTTGAACTTTGAAAATTCACTAAAATTTCAGTTTTCCGCACTTTTTTTCTAAACGCTTATAGATAATGAACTGATTTTTGGTATGTGAGTTTACCTTGATGAGTTATTCGTGCCGGTCCACAAATTTTTATGGGAGTTATGGCCCTTTGAACTTTGAAAATTCACTAAAATTTCAGTTTTCCGCACTTTTTATCCAAACACTTATAGATAATTAACTGATTTTTGGTATGTGACTTTACCTTGATGAGTTACAGATCAAGTTCGAGTTTCGTGCCGGTCCACAATTTTTTATAGGAGTTATGGCCCTTTGAACTTTGAAAATTCACTAAAATTTCAGTTTTCCTCACTTTTTTTCTAAACGCTTATAAATAATGAACTGATTTTTGGTATGTGAGTTTACCTTGATGAGTTACAGATCGAGTTTGAGTTTCGTGTCGGTCCACAAATTTTTATGGGAGTTATGGCCCTTTGAACTTTGAAAATTCACTAAAATTTCAGTAAGTTAGAAAATCCATTGCAATTTTGTTTTCTACACTTTTTTAGCTCACCTGACCCGAAGGGTCATGTGAGCTATTGTCATCGTTAGGCGTCCGTCGTCCGTCCGTCTGTCCGTCGTCCGTCGTCCGTCGTCCGTCGTCCGTTAACTTTTCTTCAAAGATCTTCTTCTCTGAAACCACTAAAGGGATTGCATTGATACTTGGTATACATGATCTTTAGGATGTCCTCTACCAAGTTTGTGAATTATATACATGTCGACCAACCAACATGGCCGCCGTTGCTAAAAATAGAACAGGGGGGTCAGACCATTGTTTTTGGCTTATAACTCAAAAAGTATAAGAGATAGAGAAAATCCGAAGCAACCTTCCTTGTTCAGCATCAAAAGCTCTACGAAACTCTCCATTGAGTCGAAGTTGTGAAACGACTCCTTATAGGAGTTATTGCCCTTTAATCATCAAAATTGACCATTTTTGCAGATTTTGGACGATATCTGGAAAACCAATAGAGCTAGAGGAAAAGTTAGCATTGCAGAATCGTTTAGCTCATTGAGATCTACAAAAATGATATCAGGGTTTAAATTGTCAGATCAGCCGTTTAAGAGTTATCCCCCTTTAACTATTTTTTTTCCATTAGTTTACACTGATTTTCAAAAATCTTCTCCTCTGAAACCATTGAAGGGATTGCATTGATACTTGGTATACATGATCTTTAGGATGTCCTCTACCAAGTTTGTGAATTATATACACGTCGACCCACCAACATGGCCGCCGTTGCTAAAAATAGAACAGGGGGGTCAGACCATTGTTTTTGGCTTATAACTCGAAAAGTATAAGAGATAGAGAAAATCCGGAGCAACTTTTCATGTTCAGCATCGAAAGGTCCTTACAGGAGTTCTTGCCCTTTAACTGTTTTTTTCTATTAATTTAAACTGATTTCCAAAAATCTTTTCTGAAACCACTGAAAGGATTGTTTTGCAACTTTGTATACTTGAAAGTTTGTGAAATTTATTCAAACTTTGGCTTAAGAGATCAGGTGAGCGATTCAGGCTCCTGGGAGCCTCTAGTTATTGTTCCTTTTAGATAATAAACTGATCAAGTTTAGGTATTCATTTGTTTGACAAATTGTTACCAGTGACTGAAATATGAGGCCGGTAGGGGACTATGTATTGTTTTGCAATACTCTCAGAATGCTTGTTATGATTGGCATTGACCCGAGAAATTTAATACCCCTGGGAAAGGAAATTTAAAATCAAACCATGGAAATTGTTACCCAGCAACATAAAATGCACCATTTGCTTAAAATTAATACCTTAAGTATGTGTCATTTGCAAATACCAGCTGCAAAATAAGTCATAAGGTTATTCCTACCCCAGACATAGGTTGGTCTTAGTCATAATTTGGTTTCTCGTCCGACATTTTTCAGTATTTTTCTATGCTCTTCACATTCGTATAGTGTTTTGCATTTTCAACTTTTGGTAGAGTGCCTCTGATGAGTCTTGAATTGACAAACGTGCGTCAGGCGAAACAAAATTTATTGTCTGGAACTTTGTTGTTATTTATATTTCTATGGAAAAAAACTTAAATCATGCCTTGTTGAGCTTGAATTATCTTTTTTACAGATATTTATATTCAGACCTCTCAAATTCAACACAAATTCAGTGATAAAGATAGCCGTAGAACCAGTTAATCCATCAGAGCTACCTAAGATGTTGGATGGGCTGAGAAAAGTCAACAAGAGTTATCCTCTCTTGAATACAAAGGTAGGCTACTCAGAATGAAGCAAGAAAAGTCATGCTGATTTAAATAAGGCAAAACAAGAACAACTGGTAATTGTTTTTAAGTTTCATAAGCAGCTTTACCTGAAATCAAAATTAATGATAATTTATTAAATTAATTCAATGATAAATTCATTTGACAAGTTTGATAATCTCACAAAATTTCGCCAAATTCTGTTCAGCAGTCTCAGAAGAGTTGCACCAACATAGACTTAATGATGAATCATTACTTATGTTGCACAATCCATTCAGCAGTTTGAAAAGTGCACTGAGAAATAGGGAACAGATACCATACAAGCTCACAATTTTGTACTAAATCAAATTTGTTTATTTTGCTTATTCAGGTTGAAGAATCAGGAGAACACATTGTTCTAGGTACTGGTGAGCTGTATCTCGATTGTGTGATGCATGACCTCAGAAAGATGTACTCAGAAATAGGTAGGTCAAGGTTATTTCTAAAAAAGATTTCCCACAAAAAAAAAACTGAAGTAGGAAGTCAAAAGTCCATTTTTAAATGATTTACCAATACATTGTATTTGAAAAAAAAACAGGCTTTCATTACATGTTAAATCAAAATTAAAACCAAAGTTCCAGGCAATAGATTTTACTACGCCTGACATATGATTCATCTTATCAAGACTCATCATAGGCAATAACCCAAATATTGGAAATGCCGAAATCTTTGTTGATATGAGGAGCATAGATCAATGAAAACAAGAAATGCCAAAGTGGAACAATAATTATGACTAACCTACCTATGCCTTGGACAGGAATTATCTTAGAATTTGACCACCTTGAAATTTACATGAGTACTTTCAAAGCTTAGATGTGTACTTCTACACAAAAGTAATGATACTGAAGCTGACTAACCTCTGGAAATTAATACTTCACCAGCAGCGCTAACTATCACAATAGAGCCATGAAGGCCACTGATAATTTTACTTATTTTCTAACTACTACTTCAACTGTTCCTTATTTTAACTAAAATTAGTTAAGGTATAACTGAACCTTTCATATCTATGAGATTTAACAAAATATTAATATCATAGGTTTATCCTTGACGTTTCAAACATGCCATAAATAGATTTTTTTCACATTTTCACTGTTTTCTTGTAGTATTTTTCAAAATTTGTTTTGGCCACATTTGTCAAAGATTGTAGTTTTTTTCTTAATCAATTAACTACATAATAACACAATTCTTTCACAAAATAATTTGATTGATGAGTGTGTCCAATTTTATTTTCACTGAGTTAAACATGAATGTCAAATATCAAATATAGAGATTATAGTCAGACTTTTAGCTCATTTCTCTTCTTCTTGATAAACAATTAAACCAAAAGATATTGCAATTTATGAAATATGAAGTCATCTTGAAGTTGCAATTACAAGCACATATGTTTAAGTTGAATATTTGGGTCGATTTGGGTGCTTCCTGGCTATCCAACTTGAGTGGAGACAGCAATCCAGTAGGAATATGACCATGTGTAAGTAAATTGTGATTCATAAATGACACTCTTTCACTGGAATTCATTCAGAAATACTTATAAACAGTTTTTAATTTTTCCGTTCAGATATAAAGGTAGCTGACCCTGTGGTGTCATTTTGTGAGACTGTTGTAGAAACCTCATCTCTGAAGTGTTTTGCTGAAACCCCAAATAAAAGAAACAAATTAACAATGATTGCTGAGCCTTTGGAGAAAGGACTGGCAGAGGACATAGAAAATGAAGTGGTCCAGATAACATGGCCCAGAAAACGGCTGGGAGAGTTCTTTCAGACTAAATATGATTGGGATTTGTTGGCTGCTAGGTCTATTTGGGCCTTTGGACCAGATGCAACAGGACCAAACATCTTAGTAGATGATACTCTGCCATCTGAGGTTAGTTATGAAATCAAATCTGTCAAAGTCAAAAGTGGCTGGATATTTTTTAACACAATGTAGGTGAGCGACAGACCTGAAATCCAATCCCACGGTATGGGACCCCATGCTGATGCTGCATACCAAATACATATATCAGGAGGCTGTGATTAATAGTTGCTGAGAAAACCATTACGTACATTATTTCTCCGCCGCCCGACATTCATCATTTTATAACCCTAATTTTTCACACTGTGAAATACGTCCAAAATACAAGAAAGTATTTGTTTGAACTTTTAAGGGAAGTTAAAAGAAATGGACAAGTCTTTAAGAGAAGTAAAATCATGAAAAGATAAACTTAGAAATATGTTTTATGAAATTGAATATAAACAAAATCAAAATATCATTTTTGAATTAGATTCATTAATAAAATTTCTAAATATGCCTCAATTTTATTTTATTTTATCAAAACACACAGTAAACCATATTGGTTTTAGCTTTACATAATACATAGACATGAATAGAAAAAAAAACAAGTTAACAAAAAAATAAAAAAAAACATGGAGGGTAGCTAGATTGAACATACAACTAAAATTTTAATGACATGTCTCCTTCCCTGAATGTATCTAAAATGCAAACATAAAGAATATTGCTTATCATACACAAAGTAAAAAAATAAATTAAAATATTGGACACATAATTATAAATAGTCTTGAATGCTTTAACTTTATTCATTTATATTTAAGTCACAAAACTAATGATAAAGCAATGGAATCTAGCTGAACATACAGTGGCAGATTTGACTTACCTGAGGTTTATGTGAAATGAGCTTAATGTAAAATTCATGTGACTTTTATAAGAAATCCACGTCAGTTCCATATGAAAATATCACATGAAAATACTGTGAAATTGAAGTGAAACATGGTAAAATTTATGTGAAATTTCAAGCAAAACTATATAATAATATCATGTAAGCGTTCATTTTACGTGACTCAAAAGAAAATTTTAGCATGAGTTTAACAATCTGTTGAAATTCATGTAAATTTTTCATTTGAAACTTGTGTGACCTGAAATTACCCTGGTACAGATTCAGTTAAAATATGAATAACATATAGGCTATGGATAAACATGCTTATTAACAGGTTAAATCTGCAAATAAAACAAAGCATAAAATATTAAGCACACCAAGATTCTTTTTATTTTGCATTTTTCAGGTGGATAAAAGTTTGTTAGGAGCTGTGAAGGATAGTATAGTTCAAGGTTTCCAGTGGGCAACCAGAGAAGGACCCCTATGTGATGAACGTAAGTCCTAAAATCAGAATGATAACGTGTAAATGCATTAAGTTTTATTTATGTCTATCTATATACAAGAATAAGTGAATGTTACAGAACTTCATTAATCAGAGACATTTTTAAATTGTGACCGTTTAAAATTTATTATAACAACTTATGAAATTTTAAGGATTTATAAATCAATACATTTTACAGTATATTGTTCATTTTTTGCAGCAATTAGGAACGTAAAGTTTAAGATTCTGGATGCAGTGATTGCCCAGGAACCTATCCACAGAGGAGGCGGACAGATTATACCTACAGCCAGGAGAGTAGCTTACTCTGCATTCTTAATGGTATAATTAGTTCATTAAGTCTATTGTTAGAAAGCTAAATTTGATCTCAAAGTAAATACAACAATACATGGACTGGATTTATTGAAGAAAAAAGAAAATATTAGTTAAATGACCAACATTAATTTATATTTGTGAACAAAGTTGCTCCAAAATGGCCATCAGTCCATGCTTGTTTTTGCAGATCTTTAGACAAGAAAAATGAAAACTTATATTATTTACTTTAATATCTTTCAAGTAATTTCATAGATCACATGTTTGATAAGAATATTTCTTCCAGGCCACACCAAGAATGATGGAACCCTACAACTTTGTAGAGGTTATGGCCCCTGCTGACTGTGTGTCTGCAGTTTATACTGTTCTAGCAAGAAGAAGGTAAACAATAAGTATAATGCTTTCATGAAGCCTTTAATATTTGTCCCCTGCCGAGACACGATGAAGGGAAAACATTATAAATCTTTGGGAGAATGAAATGAATGGGGATCAGAAAATAGTAAAAGCAAAAAGATGTCTCTACCCCAATATAAATGATGCAGTTTATGAGTGGTTTCAAACAGCAAGGGGGAAAAATATCCCTATTAGTGGTAAAATGATTCAAGAAAAGGCCATTATCATATCTATGGGACTTCTATGATTTCACCGCTAGTAATGGCTGGCATCCCCCCATATTAGGCCACCTCCATTATAAGGGCACTTTTCTCTGGCAATAAGGGTGGAACTACTGTACAGACTTTTGAGGTTATCCTCTATGCACCTGGCCCCATTTTCATGCTCCAGTGACTTTGTGGACTTGGGTCTTTTTTCTGACGATAAACTTTTTTTAAGACTTTTGTTGACAATGAATTACTTGAAAAGAAATATACATAGCATATACAATATAGCATCTGATATTTGGTTTACAGACTAAGGTTGTGGTGTACTAAAGACCTAAATAGATTCTGAATGAGTTTCACTGTGGTGTGGAAAGGCGATACATACTTTTAGTGGCAACACTTGTGTTGTGTAATGTAATATGTTTCTTTGTTGGCCAGATTTCATGGAGTGAAAAATCAGGGTTATAAAATGGTGAAAGTCGGGCAGCGGGTGGGCTGGGAAGAAATTTTCATAACAGTTTTCTCAGAAACTACTAATCAAAGCCACTTGATATTTAGTATACAGCATTGGGATGGGGTCCCATAATGTGGGATTCGATTTCAGTTCTGTTGCTCACCAACTTCCTGTTTAACAAAATCCAGCAATTTTTTACTTCGACAGATTTTCATTTTGTCTTGTGTGTGGACTAAGTTTTATCTCTATTATTTTATACTTCTGACATTTGAATGCACCATTGATACTTCTCTGCTTCTTTAAATAAAAACCATGAAATACATGTATAAACAACAGCCATGGTATTGAATTTCCTTTTAAATGGAAATGAAATGGAAATAACATGATCAAGAGAAAAGATAAAAATTACAGGTATATGATCATGATGATGTGAAAGTTACAAAAGTTTCCTATCAGAGTAAAGGTAATATGAACCAAATCAACTCTATCATATTTTTTTCAGAGGTCATGTTACCCAGGATGCACCAGTGCCTGGATCACCATTATACACCATCAAAGCTTTCATTCCGGCCATTGATTCCTTTGGTTTTGAGACAGATCTCCGTACCCACACCCTCGGCCAGGCTTTCTGTCTCTCCGTGTTCCATCACTGGCAGATTGTCCCAGGAGATCCTCTGGATAAGAGTATTATCATCAGGCCGTTAGAACCACAGCCTGCCACACATCTGGCTAGAGAATTCATGATCAAGTCTAGAAGGAGAAAGGTAGGTGGTATGGGGATATCAAACATAAAATTCTGTCAATTCAGATGTTTTTATCCAATCTTAGAAATAAACCTTTTATTAAGACGTTTCTGCCTTAGGCCTTCATCAGTTTCACAAAATACTCCTGTGCTACATTTTGACAGTCATCTCTTCAACTTGTAAATCTAATGTCATAGGTACAATTATGACGTCATAGTTACAGTAGTGTGACGTCATAGATATTTCCTCCTTAGTTTCCTTTGTGGCATCACTTCTCCTTGATGTTGGCTCCAAAAGGTTTTAGGGTTAATAAAAGGTTTATTTCTACGATTGGATTTGAATATAATTCCCTATGGATTTTTAAGAAACATTTAAAAGATGTTTTTATGTTCTGCTATTTTACTGAAGTGTCAAAAAGGAATGATTGTTTGAATTTTCCATTACATTCATGTTAACATTACTTATAGGGTTGCATTCAAATATGTTCACTTTTCTTATTTTGAGCATTCTTACATATTTCAGAGCATTCAAGTTTGTTCCATTGAAAACTCAAAATAAAGTTATTTCCCCATATTTTCTTTAATCAAGATATTTTTTAAATAAAAGACAAATAATTTAAAAATTTTCTAATGGCTTTATAATAATGCTAATGCTAAATCTATGAAAAAGTCAGAAAAAAACTTTTTCCTGCAAAATCTTGAAATTGTCAAAGGTCAGTAACCTATCAAATATTACAACCCTGTTTTTTTTCAGTTTTAAACCTCTAGCAGGTTGTATAAGCATGAATGCTACCATCAATGAAATAAAAATTGTCATGTTGCAAATAATATACAATTACTGTCTTTTGTTGAGGTAAAGGTGCAGTGGTATTGACTTTTGCAAAAACAGATATTCACTGAGCCCGAAGGGCGAGGTGAATATCTTAGTTTTTCAAAAGTCAATAACACTGCACATTTATCGAAACAAAAGACAGTAATAGTTTTATTCTATTATCCAATATCTGACAAAAAGATGCATTTGAAGTGTTAAATAAGCACAGTCTGAACAGAAAATACAATAAATAGAAAATGCAGTAAACGCCATCATAACGTTTCCCGCCATTTTGTAGGTCAATATCACTTTTCCAGGTTAATATCACCTAGATGATTATAATGAAATGTGTTAAAGAATAATTTATATTATAGAATAATTGCCTGATATTAACATATGTTGTAATAATTGATAACTCTTTTACAGGGACTGAGTGAAGATGTCAGTATCAACAAGTTCTTCGACGACCCTATGTTGTTAGAGTTAGCCAAACAAGATGTGATGCAGAATTATCCCATGTGATCTGTCCGATTATAGTAATGGTGAAAGTTCTGAGCCATCTGGACAGATTATACTAAAGATGCATTTCAAGGAGACAGTTAATGTTGGGATGTTCTGCAATGCTGTAGTCAGGATAAAAAAAATAACATCAAATAGAATTGATGGTGGGTTAGAAAATAAACATTGTTTTTTTTTCTATCAAATATTATTCTGTACAAAATAAGCCAATCTTAAGGACTAGATTTTAATTGTTATATTGATATTGTTATTGCTATTTAACGTTTAGGAAATTTGTTAAAGTGAAAATATCTCTATTTTACTTGTAAATATTCAAGCCGACAAAGACTTTTTATTGGAAATGGAAAGATTACTATAAATGACCACATACATATAACAGACTCAAAACCTTTTTAATTATAACAGCTTCTGTCTCCTAACATAAGTATAAATGAGAGTAAATAAAGTGAGTGCATTTTATTTACACATGAAGACAATACAGGTTAATATAATTCAGGTTAATACAATACATGTAAAATAACAATACACTTTAGTACAATACAATATTACAAAACAGTGAAAACAATACACATGACAATACAGTGTCAAAAGTTTATGACACGTAATGATACCAGAAATATTAAGTATAACTTAATATGTATTTTGGGCCATCAAAAATATATGTGTGTAACAATACTTGAAAAATTAGTTAAGTTGGTAGAAAAACTATTATACTATTGATATTATTTTTATAAATCCGGAAATGCCCAATGGAAGTGAATTCTTTACTTGAATAGTGTTGAAAAGATTTAGGTGTTGTACAATAAATTACAATACCACGGACTGTCAGGTTATTTTCTTGTATATGTGCTCTTGAATAGAATTGTCAGTGTTTTTAAATTATTATTTGACAGTTTAAGAAAAGGAGGAAGGTAGTTGATAAATTTAATTGTTTAGAATGCTATAATATATGTGTAACTACAAAAAAAAGAATTGTATTGAAAGACAGATATGACTTTTGTTGTGTATGTTTTTGTCTCTATAATCATGTCATCTTCACTTTATTGTCATCATAATTTTTGATACATAATTATAAAAGATAAAACAGTTGCTATTTCTTTTTTCCTTCAATGGCCTGAGAAGTTGCATAGTTTTCGTAAACATATTTCTGACAGGGGTTATGACCCTTTAAAGAAAAGACAAATGTTTTGCCATGGGTTTCGCAATATGGATTGAACACAATTGCAGATATAGAAAAGCTGTTGCTTGCTTCAACGATCAGCTTTAGAAGCTCCACAAAATCCCTATTCAAGTTGTTAGATTACCCTTTATTTTATTTACAGGGAGGGGGATTATGGCTCTTTAAAAGTCAACATTCATGTCTTTGTCTGACAATATCAATATATTGAATTAATTACTCAGTATTTTAAACATTCATAATGTTCACCTGTACTATGGTAGAAGCAGAGGTACTAACTGGCATGAACTATGATAACAAGCCCACTTTATATGAGGAAGCAAAAAAGTCTCTCAAGAAATTCAAAGGTGAAACTTGTGAAAACAGTAACAATGTTCCAGCTGCAAGTATAAAATTAGAACCAGCGTTTTTAGCTGAACATGAGGAGGCACTATTAGCTGCTGGTTATGCTAGAATGAAAGTAAACCCAGGTCGTGGTCGAGGCTATAACGTACGAGGGAGAGGATCCTATAACTTGAACAGAGGGCGTGGCGGACACATGAAAAGTGAAAGTGTAACAATGAAAAAGAGCATCAATCCAACTGGTTCTGATGGAAATCTTATGACTTGTAAATCGTGTGGGTCATATCGACATTTAATGGCCAATTGCCCGCATAGCTATGAAAATATGTCTAAAGTAAACGCATGTTCAGTAGAGGAAGAAGTTGTTCTTTTTACTGGGTTTCAGAAAGATGATATAAGCAATTTAGGAATGGATGCAAGGAACTGTGCAGTGTTAGACAGTGCATGCACTAGCACGGTCTGTGGCAAGACCTGGATTGATGGTTATATTGACTCATTGAACAGTGTGGACAAAATGAAAATTATCAAATCAAAAGGCGAGCGAATGTTTAAGTTTGGTGGTGGCACACGTTTAAAGTCAATAGCGGAGTACACGATTCCAGCATATATGGCCGGTAGAGATGTTACAATTAAAACAGATGTTGTAGAATCCGACATACCACTCTTGCTTTCGAGAACTGCAATGAAAAGTGCCGGGGTCAAATTGAACCTAGAAGATGACACAGCAGAGATTTTAGGAACTAGCATGAGCTTAAATCTAACATCATGTGGGCATTACTGTATCCCTATAGACAAATCAGAAATAATATCAGTTGAAGAAGTTTGTGCTGTTAAAATTGACTCTCTAGATTCCAAACAGAGGTATGCAACTCTTCTAAAGTTGCATAGACAATTTGCTCATCCTCCAAAACAAAGATTAACTTCACTTTTGAAAGATGCAGGAGTATGGCAGGAAAATTTTGACAGTGACATTTCCGAGATAGAGAGAAAATGTATTGTTTGTAAACTGTATGCTAGAACACCCTCAAGGCCGGTTGTATCAATGCCCATGGCGTCTAGGTTTAATGAGAAGGTAGCCATGGATCTAAAGAGTTGGAAAGGAAAGTGGATTCTACATTTGATTGACATGTGGTCAAGGTAAACTGTCTCTGTTTTTATTGAGAGAAAAAGAACAACAGATGTTATTGAGAAGATTATGACAAACTGGATCGGAGTATTTGGTGTAATGGGTGCAATAATGACCGATAATGGAGGTGAATTTAGTTCAGATGAAATGCGAGAAGTTGCATCAATCTTAAATGTCAAAGTCTGTACATCGGCTGGAGAAAGTCCATTTCAGAATGGCCTATGCGAAAGAGTACACGCCATCACAGACATGATGCTTGTCAAACTAGAACATGATTATGGAAACGTAAATGAACAAAGTCTTCTTTGCTGGGCAAATATGGCAAGAAATGCACTTCAGATGTGGAATGGTTTCAGTAGTCACCAGCTAGTGTTCGGATGGAATCCAAATCTTCCTAATATAATGACAGACAAACTTCCAGCACTTGAAGGCAAGACATCGAGTGAAACATTTGCTAGACACCTAAATCTGCTACATGAAACTCGAAAAGCTTACATCGAAGCTGAAGCAGATGAAAGGATTAGACGTGCATTGCTATCTAAGGTTAGGGCATCAGAAGTAGTCTATAAGAATGGAGATGAAGTCTTTTATAAGCGAGAAGGCAAAGATAGATGGCTTGGACCAGGAAAAGTTGTATTCCAAGATGGTAAAGTTGTATTTGTACGACATGGAGGAGTTTTTGTAAGGGTATCTCCGAACCGATTACAGAAAGTACACTTAGACAGTGAAAGTAAAACTGAGAAACAGGAAGTAAATGCCGACAAGTCGTCAGTACTTGAGAAAGATAAACAAATAAGTAATAAAAGTACTAGTGAAATGCCACCAAATGAACAAAACATTCAAGATCAAAGTGCCGCAAAGGATATGAAAAGTCCCATAACTGAAATATAAACATAAAGCTAAAGCAAAATGATACCATTCAGTATAAACTTCAGAATGAAAATGAGTGGAGAAAAGCAGTAGTGTTGGGTAGAGCAGGAAAAGCAACAGGAAAGAACAAAAACTGGTATAATGTTCGAGACAATGAAAGTAATGAAGAGAAAAGTATAGATTTAGGTAAACTATCTTGGGAGAAAATTCAACTTGATGAAGCAAATCTAACAATATCAGAAAATCTTGCCGAAAAGGATGTTATTTACGCAAAACAAGTGGAATTGGAAAAACTTCAGGACTTTGAAACATACGAGGAAGTTGAAGACTTTGGACAAAGGTGTTTATCAACTCGTTGGGTCATAACCACAAAAGAGGGGCAAGTTAAAGCAAGATTGGTGGCACGCGGCTTCGAAGAAGAGTTCTTTGTTCAAAGAGATAGTCCAACTATAGGAAAAGGGGCAATGAAGTTATTCTTGTTCATTACTGCAAGTAAACAATGGACCATAAAATCAACAGATATAAAGTCAGCATATCTACAAGGGAAAGAAATAAACAGAGATGAATATCTGCAACCACCAAAAGAAAGTAAAACTCCTGAAGGCATGATCTGGAAACTTAAGCATTGTCTGTATGGACTGAAAGATGGGGCACGGCAGTTCTATCTTAGTGTGAAAGAAGAACTCTGTAAACTCGGTTTCATTCAATGTACCATTGAGCCAGCAATGTTTTATCTTCACTACAAAGGAAAGCTGGAAGGTATAATCTGCTGTCACGTTGATGATTTCTTACATGCTGGTGGAGATCACTTTGAACAAGCTATCATTAAATTTAGAGAGAGATTCTATGCTGGAATAGTTTGTGATAGTAATTTCAGTTACATAGGATTTGAAATTAAACAATATAATGAGGGAATTACTTTGGATCAGACAAATTACATGAAAAAGTTGAAGACTGTTGAATTAGACCCGAAAAGAGCTAGTCAGAAAAAAATGAGTCTTGAGTCAGATGAACAAACAATGTATCGCCAAATGATAGGACAACTGAACTGGGCTGTACAGGGCTCCAGACTTGATCTTGCGTTTGAATTAATTGACCTTAGTACAAAATTAAACAAAGCAACCGTTGGAGATCTAAATAGAGCAGTGAAGACTATTAACAGACTCAGAGATTTTAAAAGCATTGTGCGATTTCCAGCTCTTGACTTGAGTACTTTGAAAATTGTAACATTCACAGATGCCTCACTTGGTAATCTTAATGATGGTGTTGGTAGCACACAAGGAGCTATTATTTGGGTCATGGACAGCGAAGGAAAATGTTGCCCACTTTGGTGGCAGTCAAAGAAAATAAAGCGAGTGGTTCGTTCAACTTTGGCAGCTGAAGCTTTAAGTTTACAAGAAGGCTTAGAAGCTACTTATTATTTTCAGTATATGATTGAGGAAATTCTAGGATTACCAAAAGGGACAATATCAACATATGCCTTTGTGGACAATAAAAGTGTAGTAGAAGCCATTTATCCTACAAAACTAGTTGATGATAAAAGACTACGCATTGACATAGCTGCTTTGAAGGAATCTGTCGCTCATGGTGATGTGAAAAAGATTATGTGGTGCTCTGGGAAAATACAATTAGCGAACTGTTTGACTAAAGCTGGAGCAAGCGGATTTGATGTTCTGGAGGTTCTACAGAGTGGACGAATGATGGAGGATTTTGTGTTTTGAGAAATTTACAAACTCTTTTGCCTCGTTAAACTTTTGTTCATTTTTCTATATTGTATTTTTTAAATTTTTTTTAATGTAAATATATTTTTTCATTTTCTTTGAAAGACTGTCATAGACACACAAAAAAAGAAAGTAGGATTAGTGTTAGTTTAGATCTCTTATGTTAAAAGAAGGATAACTCAAACTATATTTGTAATTATCTTCCCTTGTATTTTCAATATGGCTGTCTGTAGTTGGAGCCAAAAATAAAAGTGTTAATTTATAGTGTTTATTGAGAGACTAGGGCCAACAGGGGTATCCGAATATCAAAAGTCCGAAAGGGCAGAGACAAAACCAGTAAACACCAACAGGAACGGGACAAAAACAGACAACATGTAAAACATGGAAACACAAAATAACTGAATATCAATCAACAACGCGAACTCCATTCAGCGTGTCAAATCGGGTCAAGGAAGACAAAACAACACCCTATGATAAACCAACATCTGCACTCATCTGAGAGATCGAAATCCCATATTTGTCTATAAGTGCATGATGTCTTCCGTAAAATTTCTTGAGTGAAGACAGCAACCGAGGAGCAACATAACCCTGTGTGAGCAATTTTTGCGTCAGACGTGTCGCTCTGCTAAGGAAATCGATGTAAGTCCCGCACGCCCTGCAGTAACGAATCAATTGAGATAGGTAAACTCCATAAGCTGGAGCGGACGGAATGTTGCTACACAAGAAGGGAAAGTTGAAGTCATCACGTTTGTCATAGAGCCTTGTTGAAAGTCTTCCTTGTGAGTCAATTTCTAGATGTAGATCTAAATATGAAGCAGACTTCCTAGAATTCGTTGTGTCCTTTATTTCAAGCTCCTGGGGATATATGAGATGGAGAAAGTCACCAAATCGAGAATTGTTTAGTGAAAGGACATCATCAATATAACGGAACGTGAGGTTGAAAGAGAGAGCTAGTCTACAGTCTTTTTTGTCTAGAAGAGATTGTAAGAAGTCTGCTTCATATAAATGAAGAAACAAATCAGCAAGCAAAGGTGCACAATTAGTGCCCATTTGAATCCCTATTGCTGAAAAACACGTCCACCAAACTGAACAAATATGTTGTCAATAAGAAAGTTGAGCATGTCGATTATTTGGTCTTCTGTAAATTTATTCTTTTTCTTAGACTCATTGATGACAAAGTAAGTCTTGGTATAATCGACTACAAGAAATTTGTACCTGCGTTTTCCATTCTTTTTTAAAAAGCTGCGTTTAATCAGCTGTGCCAATCGCGATTTCAGTTGTTCATGTGGAATAGAAGTGTAAAGTGTGGAGAAATCGAATGTTTTGATGCTGTTACAAGATGAAACTGATTTAGAGTTAAGAATCTCCATCAGTTCTTTCGAATTCTTCAGGATCCACATTTGATTGACACCATTTCTAGAATAACAACAATCGTAATATTTCTGGAGGCCGGATTTTATTGCCGTAAGTATTGAAGTTAACAGAACTGAAAGAGGCTTAGTTGTACATTTGGATGACCCTGCAATGAAGCGCTGTTTGTATGGATTTTTATGTAATTTAGGAATCCAATACAGGGATGGAATGTCATCATTACTGCCACCAACAGAAAGGCCGAAGGAGGAAATGACAGATTTGTGGTTGTCAATGATTTCCTCCTTAGACAGTGTTGTAGCCGTGTGTGTGGTACTATTGCTGGTACAACCAACCCCCAATTCAGCTGTCAAACAGTCAATATAGTGTTTCTTGCACACAAAAATGATGTTATTTGGTGCTTTGTCTGCAGGTACAACAACATATTTGTCATGTAAGGTGGACAGTGTTTTGGCAACATCAGCGTTGCTGAAAATGGATGTTGTCTTAGTGCTCATTGAGCCTTTCAAAGAATTGATTCTTTTCAAAACCAATGACCTCACAGCTTTTACCCATTCTGACAAAACGTCACATTCTTTCTCCTGTTCTTTTTTGGCCCATTTTCTGGCATAGTCCTCAACTGAATCCATAATTGTTTTGAAATTATAGCTGCAGTTGATTCGTCTTGGCTCACGATATTTAGGTCCTTTAGCCAAAACATCGCGAAGTAAGTCATTTTCCACGATGTTGAGGTCACCAGTGATAACGTGGCCAGAGGGACCATATTTGAATTGGGACTTTTCACAGGTACAGTCTGGAGGTTTTGCTTTGAGGTCATTGATTTGGAAATCCCGCAACACTTGTTTATAGTTGAAAACCTTAGGTGCAATGGTGGAAGTGTAGGAATAAGAGATAATTGGAATGCTTTTATCTTTGAAGTAAGGAGGAATATGTTCCGTAACAGATTTGTGGTGTAAAATATTTCCTAAATTAATAGCATCTAACCCCTTGTTTAAAAATGGAAGTGAAAGAAAGGAACGATTGTCTTTACTGTTTTCATGTGGAACTCCAACAGGTTTGAATAAGCGGTTGTAACCGATATCAAGAACGATAGCAGTGAGTCTATAAATGTTAGACTTAGGGTCAGTGACCGGATTTTCTAGACATTCCTTGTACAAAGTATTGAGTTTAGAAAGGGGAATAGAATACAGTTTAGTTCGAATGTGATGAATCCCTAGAGGTTTTTGGACAAACGGAAGCAATCCACTGATTGATACATCGCAAAGCTTTGGTGCGTTGTATTTTCGATGTCCATGACTGCGTTTCCGTCTCTCCGTTTTTTTCAAAGAGATTCATCACATTAACGTCACTGCATCTAGGGCTAGATAAATTTCTTACACTTCCAATGTTGTCGTTGCAGCCATAAGGTAGTGCGGTTCCCAGTCGTCGAATCCAGAATTCTTCTCTCTCTTTACGGAAAGGTGTACTTAAAGTGGGATTATTTGTAGGATGGTATATTTTTTCCAAAATTCGGACTTTTAAAGACAAAATGGAATGATCAGGTTGGTTAAAATGCTGGTAAACGAAAGGAAAGCTGTCGTTGTTGATTCCGGATCTGTGGCCACACATACGAGCATTGAGTCTTCCTTTCGTCTCACCAACATAGATCAGTCCACAAAGGGTACATTCTAGTCCATAAATAAGATTCGCAGATGTACAATTTAAATCATCCCAACTGTAGATGTTATATGACCGATTCGTTAAGTTACTCTTAATTTCTGTGTCAGTAATCAAGATCTTACAAGTTTTACAATTCTTTATTCCGCATTTACTGACAGAGCAATGAGATTGCACATTTTCAAACTCCAAAACGTCTTCCAAAAGTACAGAGCACGGTCGAATAGAATCAAAGTTTTTATATTGGAATTCTGGATTCGCAGACTGGGTATATGATGTCTTTGACAAAATTGGTGTATTTTGGACACCTGTATTACGAAACGACGCCGTGTCCGTAGTGTCGTTAAGTTCAGGCCTTTTTATACTGGGCGACGCCTGAGCCAGTATCCTTTTTTGGTGTCTCGTTAACATTGCATTGAAGCTACTGGGCTGGTGATATCCTCGGGGACAATTTGTCCACCAGCAGAAATATCGACCCAGTGGAATGAAAGAAGCAGAGGTACCAATGGGGTATCCGAATATCAAAAGTCCGAAAGGGCAGAGACAAAACCAGTAAACACCAACAGGAACGGGACAAAAACAGACAACATGTAAAACATGGAAACACAAAATAACTGAATATCAATTAACAACGCGAACTCCAGTCGAAACAAGAGTGAACTCAGGTGCTCCGGAAGAGTAAGCAGTTCCTGCTTGCTATAGCACACCCGTCGCGTTGCCAATAGTCCATTCAGCGTGTCAAATCCGGTCAAGGAAGACAAAACAACACCCTATGATAAACCAACATCTGCACTCATCTGAGAGATCGAAATCCCATATTTGTCTATAAGTGCATGATGTCTTCCGTAAAATTTCTTGAGTGAAGACAGCAACCGATATGGTTTCTATTGGAGGAAAGCTGTCAGATGAGTCTTTTCAGGGTTTGAAAGGTAAAAATTCATGCTGTTGCATATCTAGAAAAAAAACTGTTGTTTGTTTATATGTTCACCTTATAAAGAAGCTTTATAAAATTGTTTATTGAGTCCAAATTGCCAGATGATCCATTTTAGTGACTATGCCTTTTTACAGGTCCAAAATCATGTTTTGCCTATAATGAAAACTATCACATACTTAACAAGAGGCTCCCAGGAGCCTGAATCGCTCACCTGGTCTTGATGTCAACCCTATGAAGACTTTTGTAGAGCTAAATGAGCTGAGTGTTTAAGCAAGAAAAGCTTTTTTCTATCTGTGATAGTTTCATACTATAAACTATAAGCAAAAAATAGGGCATTGAATGGGACATTAACTGATAATCTGCCACGATATAATATCCATAGTTCATAAAATTTGATTTTTCAAAAACTATTTTTCGGATCATGCTGGAAATTGAACTTGACCTGTATTTATTGTATCAAACAGCTGTGCAAAATATCATTCAAATCCCTTGACGTGTTTTCAAGTTATTGGTCGGAAACCCTAGTGGGAGGGACGGACAGACACCGAAAGAAACTGAGGGTATAACATAATACCTCACCACTTCGTGTGGAGGGGTATAAAAACACTATTTTTCGCCTAAAAGGACTGTAGTCCCTTTAAGGGATCATCTACCAATTTCAACCCTATGAAGACTTTTGTAGAGCTTAATGAGCTGAATGTTTAAGGAAGCAACAGTTATCTGCAATAGTTTTCCTTCCTTAGGACAATACCAGGAAACAAACATATTTTAAGGGCTGAAACCCCTATAAGGGGTCATCTAACAACTTTGACCCTATGGAGACTTTTGTAGAGCTAAATGAGCTGAACATTCAAGCAAGCAACAGCTTTTCTCTATCTGCAATAGTTTTCATTCTATAGGCCTAAAACACTATTTTTCACCTATAAGGGGTCATCTGCCAATTCAACCCTATGAAGATTTTTATTTAGCTTAATGAGTTGAAAGTTTAAGCAAGCAACAGCTATCTGCAATAGTTTTCCTTCTTTAGACCAAAAACATGAAACAAACATATATTAGGGAATGTAACCCCAATAAGGAGTCATCTGACAACTTCGACCCTATGGAGACTTTTGTAGAGCTAAATAAGCTGAACGTTTAAGCAAGCTACAGCTTTTCTCTATCTGCAATAGTTTTCATTCTATAAGCCAAAACATGAAAAAGGCTATTTTTTCACCTTTAAGGGGCTGTAGGGATCATCGGACAATTTCGACCAAATGGAGACTTTTGTAGAACTTTTGATGATGGAGCAGAAGGGTGGCTGGCATCAGATTTAATCTATCTCTTATACTTTTTGATTTACAAGTCAAAACAGAAGTCTGACCCCATGGTCTATTTTTGGTAACAGCGGCAATGTTTTTCACGGATCAAAAATCGAAACACAAGTTTTGCGCAGGACACCCTAAGGATCATTCATACCAAGTTTCATATTATTCTATTCAATAGTTCCAGAGGAGAAGATTTTTGAAAAATAGTCATTTGTTAACGGACGACAGACGCCAAGTGATGGTAATAGCTCACATGGACCTTCGGTCCAGTTGAGCTAAAAAAAACCAGTTGTTTGCTTTTAAGGGTCATGTGAGCTATTGTCATCACTATGTGTCCATCCAAAATTGAACTTGCTCATCATGATAATAGAAGTTGCTCATCATGATAATAGAAGTTGCTCATCATTATAATAGAACTTGCTCATTATGATAATAGAACTTGCTCATAATGATAATACAAGTTGCTCACCATGATAATAGAATGATAATAGAAGTTGCTCATCATGATAATAGAACTTGCTCATCATGATAATAGAAGTTGCTTACCATGATAATAGAAGTTGCTCATCACGATAATAGAAGTTTTTCATCATGATAATAGAAGTTGCTCATCATGATAATAGTAGTTGCCCATCATGATAATAGAAGTTGCTCATTATTATAATAGAACTTGCTCATCATGATAATACAAGTTGCTCATCATGATAATAGTAATTGCTCATCATGATAATAGTTATTGCTCATCATGATAATAGAGGTTACTCATCATGAGAATACAAGTTGCTCATCATGATGATAGAAGTTGCTCATTATGATAATAGTAGTTGCTCATCATGATAAAAGAAGTTGCTCATCATGATAATAAAAATTGCTCATCATGATAATAGAAGTTGCTCATCATGATAAAAGAAGTTACTCATCACGATAATACAAATTAACCCTCATTGTCCATTATGGGGATGTAGCTCAGTGGTAGAGCGCTCGCTTCGCATGCGAGATGCCCCGGGTTCGATCCCCGGCATCTCCAGATTTTTTATGATTATCTTTTGCGATATAGGTAGAACATATTTATTTCAAAGTCATTGTACTCGCGATTATGAACTAGAATGCATCTCTACTTTTGTTCACATGATTGCTTTTTGTAAAACATCTTGGTTTCGTTGTCTAGTTTTTCCACATGCACTTTCACGCCCACTGGCGTTTTCAAATAAATTGTTATTCCCTTTTTATTGATAGCAAAAACTAATTGCTCCGGGTGAGGATCGAACTCACAACCTCCGCATTCCTTATTCCGTGCATAGCACAGAGAAGGTACTGTCTATAAGTATGGCGCGCTAACCGATTGTGCCACCGGAGCAATGTTACAAATTGGCTCATTTTTACAACATTTAAAATACCTCACAAAATATCATGAAAATTTTATTTGTCTAAATTAAAATGTATAATTCATAATAATGCCTAGCATTCCATCTATCATTTCATCCTGGAATAGCTTAACTTAACTTAATATACATCAGACATAGCATAAACCATCGTAAAGAAATGTTTTACATATTCAGAAACTGCATATATAGTTTAATTAAAACGACTTACGTTTGACAAACTCATCTGCAACACGTCATCTGTCATTTCGAGCGAACCGTGCCGAATAATCCAATCTTCTCGATCGATATACTAAGAACTGTAACCCCTTTACTTGATATATGCTAAATTACCCGTTTACGTTCAAGTCCCAGGTAGTCTAGTGGTTAGGATTTCGCGCTCTCTCCGCGGCGGCCAGGGTTCGATTCCCCGTCTGGGAAGTATTTTTATTATGCTTCCTTGCAGTTAAATTGCGTGTATTGGCGGTGCCATCAAGTTCGTATTTTTGCTAAAATTAATAATCGAAACCAGTTAGATATGGGTGGGAAGTTGAACGCTGCCTGAACAAATTTTATCATTAGATTGGTTGAAAATGAAATATCAGTATAGACTAGGAAATATAGAACTAATTCAAATGGAAAGGGGATGTAGCTCAGTGGTAGAGCGCTCGCTTTGCATGTGAGAGGCCCCGGGTTCGATCCCCGGCATCTCCACTTCTATATTTTTTTCCTTTGTTTTTGTCATTTTCGATGAACGAGATTATTTACAGCAAAATATCTGAGGGTTTTGAATGTATCGTTTGCGCTCTATTCAGGAGAAACAGGGGTGAAAGAATTCCTTACAAATCTATAAAACACAAATTAACCCTCAATGTCCATTATGGGGATGTAGCTCAGTGGTAGAGCGCTCGCTTCGCATGCGAGATGCCCCGGGTTCGATCCCCGGCATCTCCAGATTTTTTATGATTATCTTTTGCGATATAGGTAGAACATATTTATTTCAAAGTCATTGTACTCAATTATAAACTAGAATGCATCTCTACTTTTGTTCACATGATTGCTTTTTGTAAAACATCTTGGTTTCGTTGTCTAGTTTTTCCACATGCACTTTCACGCCCACTGGCGTTTTCAAATAAATTGTTATTCCCTTTTTATTGATAGCAAAAACTAATTGCTCCGGGTGAGGATCGAACTCACAACCTCCGCATTCCTTATTCCGTGCATAGCACAGAGAAGGTACTGTCTATAAGTACGGCGCGCTAACCGATTGTGCCACCGGAGCAATGTTACAAATTGGCTCATTTTTACAACATTTAAAATACCTCACAAAATATCATGAAAATTTTATTTGTCTAAATTAAAATGTATAATTCATAATAATGCCTAGCATTCCATTTATCATTTCATCCTGGAATAGCTTAACTTAACTTAATATACAACAGACATAACATAAACCATGGTAAAGAAATGTTGTACATATTCAGAAACTGCATATATAGTTTAATTAAAACGACTTACGTTTGACAAACTCATCTGCAACACGTCATCTGTCATTTCGAGCGAACCGTGCCGAATAATCCAATCTTCTCGATCGATATACTAAGAACTGTAACCCCTTTACTTGATATATGCTAAATTACCCGTTTACGTTCAAGTCCCAGGTAGTCTAGTGGTTAGGATTCCGCGCTCTCACCGCGGCGGCCGGGGTTCGATTCCCCGTCTGGGAAGTATTTTTATTATGCTTCCTTGCAGTTAAATTGCGTGTATTGGCGGTGCCATCAAGTTCGTATTTTTGCTAAAATTAATAATCAAAACCAGTTAGATATGGGTGGGAAGTTGAACGCTGCCTGAACAAATTTTATCATTAGATTGGTTGAAAATGAAATATCAGTATAGACTAGGAAATATAGATAAGTTTATTTGCAAAACATAAAACCCTAACGGGTTCAGCAAATACAAATGAAAAAATGACAAACATAAAACATATAAGAACAAAATGATTCAACATGTAAATGAATTATATATAATTATAATAGATATAAGTGACCAGTGTGGACCTTATTTTCGCAATTCAATTGATTGCTTTATATAGTCGACAATGCTGGGCAAGATATCTGATATAGGGTCAAGAACAATTTTAAGTTTCTCTATTGAACTAAGCTGATTAAAATTGGGATAAAACCTTTCGATGTTACGTAACAAAATATTTCGTATATCATTACTTGTTTTACAAGTAAAGAAAAAGTGATGTTCATCATCCAGTGTTTTACAAATTTTACAAACTCTTTCTTCTCTGGGAACTTTTTTATAGCGACCTACTTCTATTTCTAAATTGTGGTCACTAATGCGAAGTTTAGTAAGCACTTTGCGGCTATTGAAATTTTTTAAATTTGTTAAATAATCCTCCATTTTTATTTCATTTTTAATTTTACTATAGATAAATATTTTAGAATTTTCATCTATTTTGTTAAGTTTTTCTATTATAATTTTATCATATTGTTGTTTTACATTCAATTTTACAGACTTTTTAATTGGATTTTTAATAAGATTAAAGGGTCTTTCTTCTTCCATAAGATCCTCTTCATTAATATCAAATTCATCAAGTACTTCTTTAGCAAAAGTATACCAAGAATAAATGCCTTCTTGTGACAAAGTCTTGTTCACTAGAAGTGCATCTTTAACCAGTGGATTAATTTCTTTACAGTTAATGCGGGTATAATATAGTAAAACTTGTGTTTTAATAAATGAGTCAAGGGGAAGTCTACCCAACTCTGATTTTGCTGCGATATTGCTGGATGTTTTCTTGATTCCAAGAACAGATTTACAAAACTTATGATGAAGTTTTTCCATACTAGATCTGTCAGTCAATGATAAAATGTCACATCTATTTCCATTGGTTCTAGCCCTGTTTTTTGCTTTATATACTGGAAAATATTCTTCCATATACCAGATTTCACTATTATAAAGAATTATAGGTCTTATTAAAGAATCAAAAAGCTTACAAGATAAGTCAACTGGGACATGTTGGAAATTACACATATATTTTTTCAAAGAAAAGAAGGCCTTTAACCCTTTCTTTGTAAGTTCTTGCATAGATCTTTTAAATCTACCCTTTCTGTCAATAGTATTGCCTAGAAAGGTATATTCTTGTACTTCTGTCAGAGTTGAGTTCTGATAGAGAAACTTTGCTTGACACAAGTTATTTCCGCCATGAAATATCATAACTTTAGTTTTATTTTTATTAACAGTTAATTGCCATTTATGACAATAATTTTCTAGTTTATTTAAAGCTATCTGAAGGCCTCTTTGAGATTCTGAGAATATAATCAGATCATCAGCAAAGCTTAGACTATTAATTGAAAACTCATTTAGATGGACAGGATCACATGTCCTATCAAAAATGGAGTGAATATCATTTATAAAGCAGTTAAACAGGGTTGGACTTAAGCTATCTCCCTGTTTCACTCCTGTATTTACCTCAAAGAACTCAGAGTGTTCATTTTCTATTTTTATAGAGGACTCACATTTATCATACATGTCTTTAATCACTTCAAATAGTTTTTTTCCTACTTTTTCTTTCTTTAATTTATATAATAAACCTCCATGCCAAACTGTGTCGAATGCTTTGCGAAAATCAACAAAACAGGAATAAATTTTGCTCTTATTTTTTGTGAGATATTTAATCATTAATGATCTTAGAATGAAAATACTATCTGTGGTCCTGTGATTTTTCCTAAATCCAAATTGTTGCATAACAATTTTTTTCTCATAGAAGTCTACTATTCTAGAATTCATAACTGCACTTAATAGCTTAGCTATGCAGTTTTGAAGAGATATTCCTCTATAATTGTTTATATCTAATTTGTCTCCAGATTTGTGGAGAAGTATAATAAAAGATTTCCTCCAGCTGGATGGATATTTACCTGAATCAAGTATTAAGTTAAAAAGTTTAGTTATTGCTTTACATGTTACTACTCCACTGTATTTAATAATTTCATTACTGATTTGATCAGGACCAGCACTCTTACCAGTTTTAAGTTTTTTGATACACTTATTAATCTCACAAATAGTGAAAGGTTTGTCTGTTAAGTCATTATATGAGATATCATCTAATTCAGTGGAAAAAACTTCATCTTCTACTGTTTTTTTAAATTCTGTATCATAATTTAAAGGTTGTCCCTGTTGTTTAAAGTGTTCAACAATTTCAGGAAAACCAGCCTGAAGTTCAATAGATTTATTAGTATCTTCATATTTAAGTGATTTTAAAATTTTCCAATATTGTTTAGGGTCTGAATCTCTTAGATTTGTAAGTTTATCATATAGATTTTCAATGAATAATTTTCTTTTCTTTTTTATTAATTTTTTACATTGTTTAGAATGTTTTAAAAATTTTTGTCTCAAAGCTAAATTGTAAGGTTGTTTTCTTAATATTTTGGCTATAGATACTATAGTTTTTTTCAAATCAGTCAATTCTCGGTCTTCCCAGGGCTTTTTCTTTTTTGCTTTCTTTTTAGGTTTAGGTTTAATAACTTTACAAGAATGTAAAGTTAAAGTTTTAAATATTCTATTTAATTGAAATTCAGCTTTTTCTACCCCTGAAATATTTTTTTCAAACAGTGTCGACTCATAATTAAGTATTCCATCTCTAATATTCTTATCTTCTAGGGCTATATATAATTTATCTTTGGAGATACTTTGTTCCCATTTATAAGTTTCATCTATCACATTTGCTTTATAGTTTTTTCTTATATTAGAAATGTTTATATTACTCTTTAAATGTACAACAATTTGAGCATGATCAGATAAATATGTTGGATCTAAGACTTGGAAAAAGTTAACTGAGTTTATAAGATCCACACTGGTCAGAGCATAATCAATAGTACTACATCCACAAGGTTTATAACAAGTCATATTACCCAGTGAATCACCAATAAATCTACCATTCAATACTCGTAATTGAGAGGCAATACAGAGATCTACCAACTGCTGACCTTGCGAGTTAAAAATTTTATCTAAAGAATTTCTACTCAAGTTAGAGTCTTGTACATAATCGTCAGGCAGCATATCTTGTAAAGTATTATGAACATTTTCATTTTGTATAAAGTCAGGTTGATTGCTGATTCTCGCATTTAAATCTCCTATAATAAGAATATTGCCTTTATCTGATACTTGGGTAATTTCAGTTTCCAACTTTAGGAAATCATCATCATAATAGGGGGAGCTTAAAGGGGGTACGTAGCAGGCACATAAGTATAGATCTTTTACCAGACCAAAAAAATCTTTATTTAATTTAATCCAAATACGATTTTTTGAT
The DNA here is from genome assembly GCA_963971305.1 of Arcuatula senhousia. Lineage (NCBI taxonomy): Eukaryota > Metazoa > Mollusca > Bivalvia > Mytilida > Mytilidae > Arcuatula > Arcuatula senhousia. The sequence continues at coordinate 32,403,078 of OZ020315.1, forward strand.
GTTGTTATATCCTTTACTTCAGTTATTCCATTATGTAGAATGGATTTATACAGAATAATAATACCTCCACTATATCTTTTGGAGCGTCTGTTCTTTTTCTACTTTTTTGAATAATCTTATAATCAGGGATGTTAAAATCAGTATCTGCTCCCTTCCAAGTTTCAAGAAGAATATTTATGTCATATTTTAAACAAGACAAGAAAAAATTATCTCTGTATTTGCCTCCCAATCCATTTATATTCCAGGAATTAATAGTAAGGTTATTAATCATATTCACATATACATAATGAAATCATGGTGCAAATTTGTATTTGTGTAAACAAAATTAATAATAATAATAATAATAATAATACAAGAGATTTATAGCGCCCTATCTATATACAATACCCTAAGACGCTTTACAGTGACAATAAAACAAAATGAAATACATGTACACAAAACAAAATAAAAGTGAAAAATATGTAAAAAGATGAATAAAATAGTAAAAATGAATTAAGATACCTAAAACTTAACGAAATTTGACTATGATAAAATATAAAAAAATGAAATATAAAGTTAACGTGAAAAGGAAAATGATCAAAACTGCTAAATAAAATGGAAGAAGATAAATAAAACATAAAAATACTAGTAGACCCAAATATGTCAATAAGCAATTTACCCTGGACTGATGTAAAACAATTATCTTTATCAGATAAAAATGTAAAGAGATATGATATATGATAGAAGATATATATATATAAGATATGTTGACCAAAATAAAATATAAAAATAATATACAGAACCATACGAAACGTTCCAATATAAAAAGATAAAACTAATCACAGCAAGTATCTACTAATAAAGTTGATGTTTATGTTAAACATTGAAAGCCTTTTTGAATAAAAATGTTTTGAGACATGTCTTGAATTCAGTGAAGGAGTTTTTGGTTCGTAAACTCAGAGGTAGACTATTCCACAAGAAAGACGCTGATTTGTCCAAGCGACGGTCACCATAAGTCTTCGTTCTAGTAATGGGAACTGTCAAAAGCGAGGCCGACTCAGAACGGAGGGAACGCACTGGAGTGTACGGATTAATCAGTTCAGCTATATAACTAGGAGCTTGTCCATGAAGAGCCTTGAACACATACATAATGAGTTTGTATTGACACCTGAATTCTACAGGAAGCCAGTGTAGACGTTTCAAAACAGGAGTGATGTGATCAGTCTTTCTGGTTTTGGTAACAAGCCTGGCTGCTGTGTGCTGCACTCGTTGAAGTTTGTCCATACACTTTTTACTGATTCCATGAAGGAGGGCATTCCCGTAATCAAGACGGGATGTCACTAACGAATTTACCAAAAGTTTACAGACGTCTTCCGTGATGAACTGTCTAATGAATCCTATATTTCGAATGTGAAAGTAGCAAGCCTTTGTGACTGCATTGCATTGTTTTTCCATGTTCAATGTTCTATCAAAATATACTTCTAGGTTTTTAACGTATTGAGCATTGCATATAACATTGCCTCCAAATGCTAAACTAAACTCTGAAAATTCATGGGCTTTATGTCTTGGAGTAAAAATCATTAATTCAGTTTTTTCTTCATTCAGTTTTAGTAAATTGGAACTCATCCATTCCCGGATATCTGATAAACAAGATGATAACTTTGCGGAAATGTCGGTGATGTTATTACGAGGTTCAATTACAATGTATATTTGTGAATCATCGGCGTAGCAATGGTAATCTATTTGATGACTTTCGCAAATGTCACCGATGGGTTTGGAGAAAATACAATAAAGTCTCGGACCAAGTACCGAACCCTGCGGCACTCCGATTGTAAGCGCTTGGCGGTCTGACAAAGTTGAACCTATTGAAACTTGTTGTGATCTATCGCTCAAGTATGACTGGATCCACGATAGCGCCGATCCAGAAATTCCAAAAGTATGTTCCAGTCGAGAGAATAAGATTTCATGATTGATTACGTCGAATGCTGCTGAGAGGTCCAACATTACGAGAATGGAACAGCTATTTCGATCTAGAGCCGTTACGATGTCATTGTGAACTCTAAGTAACGCAGTTTCGGTGGAATGATTTGCACGATAAGCTGATTGTCTGTTATCATGAAGCTTGTTACTTTCCAGATGAGAGTCAATTCGGGCGGCAACAACTTTCTCGACTATTTTCGAAACATATGGCAGATTTGAGACCGGCCGGTAGTTTTTCAGGTTTTCTCTATCAAGACCCGGTTTCTTTAAGAGAGGTCTAACGATCGCTTGTTTGAAGTCTATTGGAACAGTCATTTCACTCAATGATTTGTTAACTATATCGACAATGGCCGGAAGAAAGGCAGGTAAACACTGTTTGAGAATGTGTGTCGGCAGCGGGTCGAGCTCGCACGACTTGGAGGTCGACTTAGCTAAAATTTTCATGATCTCGTCTGCTGATGTGGGTGCAAAGTTTATTAACGGATCTCCACTAAACTTCACATCGGATTTCAAAATGGTACTCATTTCGATGTGACCACCATTAGATTGCTGTAGATTCTCACTGATTGTTTTTATTTTGCATAAAAAGAACTCACTAAATCGATTCGATAGTTCAGACTTGCTTTCAGTCGATGGTAGAATTACGTCTGTGGTTTTTCCCAATAATCGATTTGTAAGATTGTAAAGTTTCTTGCTGTTGTTGCCACATTCTATAATGCTCGACGAAAAATAGTCTTGTTTGCTCGAGAAGAGGAGTCTACTGTTAATACGACATTTTTCTTTGAATATTTGATGATGTATTTCTAGCTTTGTTCGACGCCAAACACGTTCGGCCTTGCGCCTTTCCCTTTTAGCTGAAAGAAGTTCAGTTGAATACCATTGCGTGTTCGGTCTAAGCGTAATGACTTTGGTTTTCATAGGAGCGTGTTTGTCTATTGCCTCTCGAATGCAGTTATTGTACCCATTGACACGATCGGTAACTGATGCTGCTTGATCGATATCGAGTGCTGATTGAATTTCATCAGTAAATACCGCTAAGTCAATATTACGGAATTTTCTATAGGATACACGTTCCCGAGGTTTAGCAGGCTTGCGAATTTGCAGTAAGGATATAATACCCTTGTGATCCACTGACGATGCGCCGGTGGAAGTACTAATATGAGTATTAGTTACATGTGGTGTTGATTGTAATATATCGCTATTGTCTCTGGTAATCACAACGTCTAAAATATGACCGTGAACATGGGTTGGTTCATCAACATGCTGTTTAAGTCCATGTTCCTGAAGTAAGCTAATGAAATTCTGGGATTGCGGATCGGATTCTCGGTCTAAGTGAAAGTTCAGATCCCCTGTGATGAGAAGTTCGTCAGAAGCAATCATGTTGGTTTAATTAATGGTGCAAAGAAGGATAACTCTATTTCAATAATAAAATTTTGTTCAATCATATGTGTTTAAAACTTTAAAGTATTTGCTTTTACATTAATATAAAGTTTTTCTTTGGTTTTTAATACATGTATTTAAATTTTCCTTCTTATAAAATAATAGATCTATCATTTCTATTTTGAATGTAATTGACAAATATAAATGTTTGCAAAGACATAGTTATAAGAGTCTGACAATCATGACAATATTTTGTAAATAACTATAAACAAACAAACGAAAAAAAAAAACAAAAAACAAAAAACAAATGCATTTCTTTATGCGCATCAATGATATACATGTAATAATACACAGTTTTAAACATATAATGAAATTAAGATGAAATTAAAGGAAATACATATGTACATATGTACCATATACTGTTAGCTTTATTATAAATGAATATGGCAGTATCATGTCTAAATAAACAATAAATTCTTTCCCATTAATTTATATTTTATGTTTGTCTTAACCTCTTCACAATTTACCTTTATTTTATCAATCAAGATGAACATTAGAAATTATTTTGATAATTTTAAGATAAAAATAATTTAAAAAAAAAAAAAAATCCAAAGAAACAATTGCTTTAATCTACATCATGTAAATGTTTTCCTTATGGAAGCTGTAATATTTTTACATTGGATCTTATAAAAATTAAGAGACAGGTTAACAGTTCAAACAATTTCTTATAACACATTAATTCATAAATGTTACAAAGTTATAAACCCAATGCTAATCTCAATAGCCTGATATTAATATCACTTTTCTGAATTCCTCCATCTTGATTGTATCTATGATAACCTCCACTTTGGTACTCCGGATTGGCATTAAAATTCCCTCTATTCCCTTGATTAGGTCGGTTGAATCTAGGAGTAAAATTGTCTCTGAAGTTATTTATACCATTTGTATACCCTCTGTAGTTGCTTTGTCCTTTTACATCTTGCTTAATAACACCAAGAAGAGGATTAATAATTTCCTTCAAATTGAGAACATAGGCACCAATTCCACCATTTTGACTCAAATGAATACCATCATAAAAGTGTCGTTGGTTTAGATTCTCATGTTTGACGTACCGAGCTTCATAATGTTGACATAATTCTTGTAATAGCAGATTACATTTCCTTCGTTTTTCTTCATACTCATGTGAGAGTTTTGGATTTCTAGAATATCTTGGTAAAATCTGGCTAACAATGATTTGACATTGAGGAAGTTTTTCTTTTGTATTGATTACGAGTGACTCTATTTCTTTGACCACTTGTGTTGGTTCCTTTTCCTCCAGATCATTTGATCCCACCTGATAAAGAATATTATCTGCAGACAGTTTTCCAGACTCTAGAAACTCTTGTGCTCCTCTTATGGTTTTGTCCCTTAATGTTGTAATGGCTACACTTTTGGAACGATAAATTAGACTCTTTTTCAAATCTTTAACTAATGATGTGCCGACGATCCATAACTGGGCATGTTGGGTATTGTTGTGTCTTGTACTAGGTGAGTCACGCATTTGTACATTTTGCTCAATGTCAACACTTTGCTCGTGTGCTTTAATGGAAATGTTAGATTCATTTCTGAGAGGGTTAGGAGCCTCTAATTTATTGACTTTGGTATTTGTGTTAATAACATCTTCACATCTTTTCTCGATAACTTCAAGTTTCTCTTGGACAATTCTTTCTACTTTTGACATTTGATTTACTTGATCTTTCTCAGATAGTTTGGTTTCAAAATCAGACATTTTGATTTCAATACTTTCTAACTTCTTGTCAATGTTATTTATTATAACTGCCATGTTTCTTTCAAGATCTTGTTTGTGATTCTTTTCGAGCTGATAGAACTTTGTCTCCCATTGTTTTATGATGGTATTTAGATTTTCTAATCTTTCAGTATACTTAGTGTGACACTCTATTAATTTATTTTCAAGGGAATGTATGGTTTCCACAAGCTTGTGTTGGATATTGGTATCCATTTCTGATTCCAGAAGTTTATTTGCAGGTGATTTAGTATTACTATTATATTCAGGTTTGTTTTTCTGGTCCACATGGTCCATGTTTGAGTTCACAGTATTTTTCTTACTTGAATCTTCAACAGAAATATTGAGACATGAATCGAAACTGTCATCTATGATTTTAGGTGTTGTTTGACTACTGTTTAGTGAATCTTCAGGTATTGAAGGAAGTTGCACCTTGTTCATTCTCTTCACAATATTGTCAATGTTTTGTTTTGGGTTACTTCCCTTGAAGCACATTTCTACACTACGTTTAATTTTGTCAAACTCTCTTTCTACCCAGCTTTGACATGAGTTTCCCTGAATTAAGCATTTCTTTGTTGAGTAATACAGTGTTATAGTAATGATTTTACTTTCTAGATGTGAGATTTGAATCATTGTTCTCTGTAAAGAAGTGGATGGACTCTTCTCAACAAAAGGAACATTTTCGTCCTAATTCAAATGGAAAGGGGATGTAGCTCAGTGGTAGAGCGCTCGCTTTGCATGTGAGAGGCCCCGGGTTCGATCCCCGGCATCTCCACTTCTATATTTTTTTCCTTTGTTTTTTGTCATTTTCGATGAACGAGATTATTTACAGCAAAATATCTGAGGGTTTTGAATGTATCGTTTGCGCTCTATTCAGGAGAAACAGGGGTGAAAGAATTCCTTACAAATTTATAAAACACAAATTAACCCTCAATGTCCATTATGGGGATGTAGCTCAGTGGTAGAGCGCTCGCTTCGCATGCGAGATGCCCCGGGTTCGATCCCCGGCATCTCCAGATTTTTTATGATTATCTTTTGCGATATAGGTAGAACATATTTATTTCAAAGTCATTGTACTCGCGATTATGAACTAGAATGCATCTCTACTTTTGTTCACATGATTGCTTTTTGTAAAACATCTTGGTTTCGTTGTCTAGTTTTTCCACATGCACTTTCACGCCCACTGGCGTTTTCAAATAAATTGTTATTCCCTTTTTATTGATAGCAAAAACTAATTGCTCCGGGTGAGGATCGAACTCACAACCTCCGCATTCCTTATTCCGTGCATAGCACAGAGAAGGTACTGTCTATAAGTACGGCGCGCTAACCGATTGTGCCACCGGAGCAATGTTACAAATTGGCTCATTTTTACAACATTTAAAATACCTCACAAAATATCATGAAAATTTTATTTGTCTAAATTAAAATGTATAATTCATAATAATGCCTAGCATTCCATTTATCATTTCATCCTGGAATAGCTTAACTTAACTTAATATACAACAGACATAACATAAACCATGGTAAAGAAATGTTGTACATATTCAGAAACTGCATATATAGTTTAATTAAAACGACTTACGTTTGACAAACTCATCTGCAACACGTCATCTGTCATTTCGAGCGAACCGTGCCGAATAATCCAATCTTCTCGATCGATATACTAAGAACTGTAACCCCTTTACTTGATATATGCTAAATTACCCGTTTACGTTCAAGTCCCAGGTAGTCTAGTGGTTAGGATTCCGCGCTCTCACCGCGGCGGCCGGGGTTCGATTCCCCGTCTGGGAAGTATTTTTATTATGCTTCCTTGCAGTTAAATTGCGTGTATTGGCGGTGCCATCAAGTTCGTATTTTTGCTAAAATTAATAATCAAAACCAGTTAGATATGGGTGGGAAGTTGAACGCTGCCTGAACAAATTTTATCATTAGATTGGTTGAAAATGAAATATCAGTATAGACTAGGAAATATAGATAAGTTTATTTGCAAAACATAAAACCCTAACGGGTTCAGCAAATACAAATGAAAAAATGACAAACATAAAACATATAAGAACAAAATGATTCAACATGTAAATGAATTATATATGATTATAATAGATATAAGTGACCAGTGTGGACCTTATTTTCGCAATTCAATTGATTGCTTTATATAGTCGACAACGCTGGGGAAGATATCTGATATAGGGTCAAGAACAATTTTAAGTTTCTCTATTGAACTAAGCTGGTTAAAATTGGGATAAAACCTTTCGATGTTACGTAACAAAATATTTCGTATATCATTACTTGTTTTACAAGTAAAGAAAAAGTGATGTTCATCATCCAGTGTTTTACAAATTTTACAAACTCTTTCTTCTCTGGGAACTTTTTTATAGCGACCTACTTCTATTTCTAAATTGTGGTCACTAATGCGAAGTTTAGTAAGCACTTTGCGGCTATTGAAATTTTTTAAATTTGTTAAATAATCCTCCATTTTTATTTCATTTTTAATTTTACTATAGATAAAAATAGAATTTTCATCTATTTTGTTAAGTTTTTCTATTATAATTTTATCTTATTGTTGTTTTACATTCAATTTTACAGACTTTTTAATTGGATTTTTAATAAGATTAAAGGGTCTTTCTTCTTCCATAAGATCCTCTTCATTAATATCAAATTCATCAAGTACTTCTTTAGCAAAAGTATACCAAGAATAAATGCCTTCTTGTGACAAAGTCTTGTTCACTAGAAGTGCATCTTTAACCAGTGGATTAATTTCTTTACAGTTAATGCGGGTATAATATAGTAAAACTTGTGTTTTAATAAATGAGTCAAGGGGAAGTCTACCCAACTCTGATTTTGCTGCGATATTGCTGGATGTTTTCTTGATTCCAAGAACAGATTTACAAAACTTATGATGAAGTTTTTCCATACTAGATCTGTCAGTCAATGATAAAATGTCACATCTATTTCCATTGGTTCTAGCCCTGTTTTTTGCTTTATATACTGGAAAATATTCTTCCATATACCAGATTTCACTATTATAAAGAATTATAGGTCTTATTAAAGAATCAAAAAGCTTACAAGATAAGTCAACTGGGACATGTTGGAAATTACACATATATTTTTTCAAAGAAAAGAAGGCCTTTAACCCTTTCTTTGTAAGTTCTTGCATAGATCTTTTAAATCTACCCTTTCTGTCAATAGTATTGCCTAGAAAGGTATATTCTTGTACTTCTGTCAGAGTTGAGTTCTGATAGAGAAACTTTGCTTGACACAAGTTATTTCCGCCATGAAATATCATAACTTTAGTTTTATTTTTATTAACAGTTAATTGCCATTTATGACAATAATTTTCTAGTTTATTTAAAGCTATCTGAAGGCCTCTTTGAGATTCTGAGAATATAATCAGATCATCAGCAAAGCTTAGACTATTAATTGAAAACTCATTTAGATGGACAGGATCACATGTCCTATCAAAAATGGAGTGAATATCATTTATAAAGCAGTTAAACAGGGTTGGACTTAAGCTATCTCCCTGTTTCACTCCTGTATTTACCTCAAAGAACTCAGAGTGTTCATTTTCTATTTTTATAGAGGACTCACATTTATCATACATGTCTTTAATCACTTCAAATAGTTTTTTTCCTACTTTTTCTTTCTTTAATTTATATAATAAACCTCCATGCCAAACTGTGTCGAATGCTTTGCGAAAATCAACAAAACAGGAATAAATTTTGCTCTTATTTTTTTGTGAGATATTTAATCATTAATGATCTTAGAATGAAAATACTATCTGTGGTCCTGTGATTTTTCCTAAATCCAAATTGTTGCATAACAATTTTTTTCTCATAGAAGTCTACTATTCTAGAATTCATAACTGCACTTAATAGCTTAGCTATGCAGTTTTGAAGAGATATTCCTCTATAATTGTTTATATCTAATTTGTCTCCAGATTTGTGGAGAAGTATAATAAAAGATTTCCTCCAGCTGGATGGATATTTACCTGAATCAAGTATTAAGTTAAAAAGTTTAGTTATTGCTTTACATGTTACTACTCCACTGTATTTAATAATTTCATTACTGATTTGATCAGGACCAGCACTCTTACCAGTTTTAAGTTTTTTGATACACTTATTAATCTCACAAATAGTGAAAGGTTTGTCTGTTAAGTCATTATATGAGATATCATCTAATTCAGTGGAAAAAACTTCATCTTCTACTGTTTTTTTAAATTCTGTATCATAATTTAAAGGTTGTCCCTGTTGTTTAAAGTGTTCAACAATTTCAGGAAAACCAGCCTGAAGTTCAATAGATTTATTAGTATCTTCATATTTAAGTGATTTTAAAATTTTCCAATATTGTTTAGGGTCTGAATCTCTTAGATTTGTAAGTTTATCATATAGATTTTCAATGAATAATTTTCTTTTCTTTTTTATTAATTTTTTACATTGTTTAGAATGTTTTAAAAATTTTTGTCTCAAAGCTAAATTGTAAGGTTGTTTTCTTAATATTTTGGCTATAGATACTATAGTTTTTTTCAAATCAGTCAATTCTCGGTCTTCCCAGGGCTTTTTCTTTTTTGCTTTCTTTTTAGGTTTAGGTTTAATAACTTTACAAGAATGTAAAGTTAAAGTTTTAAATATTCTATTTAATTGAAATTCAGCTTTTTCTACCCCTGAAATATTTTTTTCAAACAGTGTCGACTCATAATTAAGTATTCCATCTCTAATATTCTTATCTTCTAGGGCTATATATAATTTATCTTTGGAGATACTTTGTTCCCATTTATAAGTTTCATCTATCACATTTGCTTTATAGTTTTTTCTTATATTAGAAATGTTTATATTACTCTTTAAATGTACAACAATTTGAGCATGATCAGATAAATATGTTGGATCTAAGACTTGGAAAAAGTTAACTGAGTTTATAAGATCCACACTGGTCAGAGCATAATCAATAGTACTACATCCACAAGGTTTATAACAAGTCATATTACCCAGTGAATCACCAATAAATCTACCATTCAATACTCGTAATTGAGAGGCAATACAGAGATCTACCAACTGCTGACCTTGCGAGTTAAAAATTTTATCTAAAGAATTTCTACTCAAGTTAGAGTCTTGTACATAATCGTCAGGCAGCATATCTTGTAAAGTATTATGAACATTTTCATTTTGTATAAAGTCAGGTTGATTGCTGATTCTCGCATTTAAATCTCCTATAATAAGAATATTGCCTTTATCTGATACTTGGGTAATTTCAGTTTCCAACTTTAGGAAATCATCATCATAATAGGGGGAGCTTAAAGGGGGTACGTAGCAGGCACATAAGTATAGATCTTTTACCAGACCAAAAAAATCTTTATTTAATTTAATCCAAATACGATTTTTTGATGTTGTTATATCCTTTACTTCAGTTATTCCATTATGTAGAATGGATTTATACAGAATAATAATACCTCCACTATATCTTTTGGAGCGTCTGTTCTTTTTTCTACTTTTTTGAATAATCTTATAATCAGGGATGTTAAAATCAGTATCTGCTCCCTTCCAAGTTTCAAGAAGAATATTTATGTCATATTTTAAACAAGACAAGAAAAAATTATCTCTGTATTTGCCTCCCAATCCATTTATATTCCAGGAATTAATAGTAAGGTTATTAATCATATTCACATATACATAATGAAATCATGGTGCAAATTTGTATTTGTGTAAACAAAATTAATGGTGCAAAGAAGGATAACTCTATTTCAATAATAAAATTTTGTTCAATCATATGTGTTTAAAACTTTAAAGTATTTGCTTTTACATTAATATAAAGTTTTTCTTTGGTTTTTAATACATGTATTTAAATTTTCCTTCTTATAAAATAATAGATCTATCATTTCTATTTTGAATGTAATTGACAAATATAAATGTTTGCAAAGACATAGTTATAAGAGTCTGACAATCATGACAATATTTTGTAAATAACTATAAACAAACAAACGAAAAAAAAAACAAAAAACAAAAAACAAATGCATTTCTTTATGCGCATCAATGATATACATGTAATAATACACAGTTTTAAACATATAATGAAATTAAGATGAAATTAAAGGAAATACATATGTACCATATACTGTTAGCTTTATTATAAATGAATATGGCAGTATCATGTCTAAATAAACAATAAATTCTTTCCCATTAATTTATATTTTATGTTTGTCTTAACCTCTTCACAATTTACCTTTATTTTATCAATCAAGATGAACATTAGAAATTATTTTGATAATTTTAAGATAAAAATAATTTAAAAAAAAAAAAAATCCAAAGAAACAATTGCTTTAATCTACATCATGTAAATGTTTTCCTTATGGAAGCTGTAATATTTTTACATTGGATCTAATAAAAATTTAGAGACAGGTTAACAGTTCAAAACAATTTCTTATAACACATTAATTCATAAATGTTACAAAGTTATAAACCCAATGCTAATCTCAATAGCCTGATATTAATATCACTTTTCTGAATTCCTCCATCTTGATTGTATCTATGATAACCTCCACTTTGGTACTCCGGATTGGCATTAAAATTTCCTCTATTCCCTTGATTAGGTCGGTTGAATCTAGGAGTAAAATTGTCTCTGAAGTTATTTATACCATTTGTATACCCTCTGTAGTTGCTTTGTCCTTTTACATCTTGCTTAATAACACCAAGAAGAGGATTAATAATTTCCTTCAAATTGAGAACATAGGCACCAATTCCACCATTTTGACTCAAATGAATACCATCATAAAAGTGTCGTTGGTTTAGATTCTCATGTTTGACGTACCGAGCTTCATAATGTTGACATAATTCTTGTAATAGCAGATTACATTTCCTTCGTTTTTCTTCATACTCATGTGAGAGTTTTGGATTTCTAGAATATCTTGGTAAAATCTGGCTAACAATGATTTGACATTGAGGAAGTTTTTCTTTTGTATTGATTACGAGTGACTCTATTTCTTTGACCACTTGTGTTGGTTCCTTTTCCTCCAGATCATTTGATCCCACCTGATAAAGAATATTATCTGCAGACAGTTTTCCAGACTCTAGAAACTCTTGTGCTCCTCTTATGGTTTTGTCCTTTAATGTTGTAATGGCTACACTTTTGGAACGATAAATTAGACTCTTTTTCAAATCTTTAACTAATGATGTGCCGACGATCCATAACTGGGCATGTTGGGTATTGTTGTGTCTTGTACTAGGTGAGTCACGCATTTGTACATTTTGCTCAATGTCAACACTTTGCTCGTGTGCTTTAATGGAAATGTTAGATTCATTTCTGAGAGGGTTAGGAGCCTCTAATCTATTGACTTTGGTATTTGTGTTAATAACATCTTCACATCTTTTCTCGATAACTTCAAGTTTCTCTTGGACAATTCTTTCTACTTTTGACATTTGATTTACTTGATCTTTCTCAGATAGTTTGGTTTCAAAATCAGACATTTTGATTTCAATACTTTCTAACTTCTTGTCAATGTTATTTATTATAACTGCCATGTTTCTTTCAAGATCTTGTTTGTGATTCTTTTCGAGCTGATAGAACTTTGTCTCCCATTGTTTTATGATGGTATTTAGATTTTCTAATCTTTCAGTATACTTAGTGTGACACTCTATTAATTTATTTTCAAGGGAATGTATGGTTTCCACAAGCTTGTGTTGGATATTGGTATCCATTTCTGATTCCAGAAGTTTATTTGCAGGTGATTTAGTATTACTATTATATTCAGGTTTGTTTTTCTGGTCCACATGGTCCATGTTTGAGTTCACAGTATTTTTCTTACTTGAATCTTCAACAGAAATATTGAGACATGAATCGAAACTGTCATCTATGATTTTAGGTGTTGTTTGACTACTGTTTAGTGAATCTTCAGGTATTGAAGGAAGTTGCACCTTGTTCATTCTCTTCACAATATTGTCAATGTTTTGTTTTGGGTTACTTCCCTTGAAGCACATTTCTACACTACGTTTAATTTTGTCAAACTCTCTTTCTACCCAGCTTTGACATGAGTTTCCCTGAATTAAGCATTTCTTTGTTGAGTAATACAGTGTTATAGTAATGATTTTACTTTCTAGATGTGAGATTTGAATCATTGTTCTCTGTAAAGAAGTGGATGGACTCTTCTCAACAAAAGGAACATTTTCGTCCTAATTCAAATGGAAAGGGGATGTAGCTCAGTGGTAGAGCGCTCGCTTTGCATGTGAGAGGCCCCGGGTTCGATCCCCGGCATCTCCACTTCTATATTTTTTTCCTTTGTTTTTTGTCATTTTCGATGAACGAGATTATTTACAGCAAAATATCTGAGGGTTTTGAATGTATCGTTTGCGCTCTATTCAGGAGAAACAGGGGTGAAAGAATTCCTTACAAATTTATAAAACACAAATTAACCCTCAATGTCCATTATGGGGATGTAGCTCAGTGGTAGAGCGCTCGCTTCGCATGCGAGATGCCCCGGGTTCGATCCCCGGCATCTCCAGATTTTTTATGATTATCTTTTGCGATATAGGTAGAACATATTTATTTCAAAGTCATTGTACTCGCGATTATGAACTAGAATGCATCTCTACTTTTGTTCACATGATTGCTTTTTGTAAAACATCTTGGTTTCGTTGTCTAGTTTTTCCACATGCACTTTCACGCCCACTGGCGTTTTCAAATAAATTGTTATTCCCTTTTTATTGATAGCAAAAACTAATTGCTCCGGGTGAGGATCGAACTCACAACCTCCGCATTCCTTATTCCGTGCATAGCACAGAGAAGGTACTGTCTATAAGTACGGCGCGCTAACCGATTGTGCCACCGGAGCAATGTTACAAATTGGCTCATTTTTACAACATTTAAAATACCTCACAAAATATCATGAAAATTTTATTTGTCTAAATTAAAATGTATAATTCATAATAATGCCTAGCATTCCATTTATCATTTCATCCTGGAATAGCTTAACTTAACTTAATATACAACAGACATAACATAAACCATGGTAAAGAAATGTTGTACATATTCAGAAACTGCATATATAGTTTAATTAAAACGACTTACGTTTGACAAACTCATCTGCAACACGTCATCTGTCATTTCGAGCGAACCGTGCCGAATAATCCAATCTTCTCGATCGATATACTAAGAACTGTAACCCCTTTACTTGATATATGCTAAATTACCCGTTTACGTTCAAGTCCCAGGTAGTCTAGTGGTTAGGATTCCGCGCTCTCACCGCGGCGGCCGGGGTTCGATTCCCCGTCTGGGAAGTATTTTTATTATGCTTCCTTGCAGTTAAATTGCGTGTATTGGCGGTGCCATCAAGTTCGTATTTTTGCTAAAATTAATAATCAAAACCAGTTAGATATGGGTGGGAAGTTGAACGCTGCCTGAACAAATTTTATCATTAGATTGGTTGAAAATGAAATATCAGTATAGACTAGGAAATATAGAACTAATTCAAATGGAAAGGGGATGTAGCTCAGTGGTAGAGCGCTCGCTTTGCATGTGAGAGGCCCCGGGTTCGATCCCCGGCATCTCCACTTCTATATTTTTTTCCTTTGTTTTTTGTCATTTTCGATGAACGAGATTATTTACAGCAAAATATCTGAGGGTTTTGAATGTATCGTTTGCGCTCTATTCAGGAGAAACAGGGGTGAAAGAATTCCTTACAAATTTATAAAACACAAATTAACCCTCAATGTCCATTATGGGGATGTAGCTCAGTGGTAGAGCGCTCGCTTCGCATGCGAGATGCCCCGGGTTCGATCCCCGGCATCTCCAGATTTTTTATGATTATCTTTTGCGATATAGGTAGAACATATTTATTTCAAAGTCATTGTACTCGATTATGAACTAGAATGCATCTCTACTTTTGTTCACGTGATTGCTTTTTGTAAAACATCTTGGTTTCGTTGTCTAGTTTTTCCACATGCACTTTCACGCCCACTGGCGTTTTCAAATAAATTGTTATTCCCTTTTTATTGATAGCAAAAACTAATTGCTCCGGGTGAGGATCGAACTCACAACCTCCGCATTCCTTATTCCGTGCATAGCACAGAGAAGGTACTGTCTATAAGTACGGCGCGCTAACCGATTGTGCCACCGGAGCAATGTTACAAATTGGCTCATTTTTACAACATTTAAAATACCTCACAAAATATCATGAAAATTTTATTTGTCTAAATTAAAATGTATAATTCATAATAATGCCTAGCATTCCATTTATCATTTCATCCTGGAATAGCTTAACTTAACTTAATATACAACAGACATAACATAAACCATGGTAAAGAAATGTTGTACATATTCAGAAACTGCATATATAGTTTAATTAAAACGACTTACGTTTGACAAACTCATCTGCAACACGTCATCTGTCATTTCGAGCGAACCGTGCCGAATAATCCAATCTTCTCGATCGATATACTAAGAACTGTAACCCCTTTACTTGATATATGCTAAATTACCCGTTTACGTTCAAGTCCCAGGTAGTCTAGTGGTTAGGATTCCGCGCTCTCACCGCGGCGGCCGGGGTTCGATTCCCCGTCTGGGAAGTATTTTTATTATGCTTCCTTGCAGTTAAATTGCGTGTATTGGCGGTGCCATCAAGTTCGTATTTTTGCTAAAATTAATAATCAAAACCAGTTAGATATGGGTGGGAAGTTGAACGCTGCCTGAACAAATTTTATCATTAGATTGGTTGAAAATGAAATATCAGTATAGACTAGGAAATATAGAACTAATTCAAATGGAAAGGGGATGTAGCTCAGTGGTAGAGCGCTCGCTTTGCATGTGAGAGGCCCCGGGTTCGATCCCCGGCATCTCCACTTCTATATTTTTTTCCTTTGTTTTTTGTCATTTTCGATGAACGAGATTATTTACAGCAAAATATCTGAGGGTTTTGAATGTATCGTTTGCGCTCTATTCAGGAGAAACAGGGGTGAAAGAATTCCTTACAAATTTATAAAACACAAATTAACCCTCAATGTCCATTATGGGGATGTAGCTCAGTGGTAGAGCGCTCGCTTCGCATGCGAGATGCCCCGGGTTCGATCCCCGGCATCTCCATATTTTTTATGATTATCTTTTGCGATATAGGTAGAACATATTTATTTCAAAGTCATTGTACTCGATTATGAACTAGAATGCATCTCTACTTTTGTTCACATGATTGCTTTTTGTAAAACATCTTGGTTTCGTTGTCTAGTTTTTCCACATGCACTTTCACGCCCACTGGCGTTTTCAAATAAATTGTTATTCCCTTTTTATTGATAGCAAAAACTAATTGCTCCGGGTGAGGATCGAACACACAACCTCCGCATTCCTTATTCCGTGCATAGCACAGAGAAGGTACTGTCTATAAGTACGGCGCGCTAACCGATTGTGCCACCGGAGCAATGTTACAAATTGGCTCATTTTTACAACATTTAAAATACCTCACAAAATATCATGAAAATTTTATTTGTCTAAATTAAAATGTATAATTCATAATAATGCCTAGCATTCCATTTATCATTTCATCCTGGAATAGCTTAACTTAACTTAATATACAACAGACATAACATAAACCATGGTAAAGAAATGTTGTACATATTCAGAAACTGCATATATAGTTTAATTAAAACGACTTACGTTTGACAAACTCATCTGCAACACGTCATCTGTCATTTCGAGCGAACCGTGCCGAATAATCCAATCTTCTCGATCGATATACTAAGAACTGTAACCCCTTTACTTGATATATGCTAAATTACCCGTTTACGTTCAAGTCCCAGGTAGTCTAGTGGTTAGGATTCCGCGCTAAATTGAACTGGAATAGCAAGATGGTTAAAATAAAAAATATTTTGAATATTTGGTGTCAAAGAAAACTTACCTTAGTTGGGAGATGTACTGTTGTAAATTCTCTGTTGATGTCTAGACTTTGGTATACATTGTCAGTTTTTAGTATACCAGACAATATAATTAGTGAAATTAAGAATATGTGTATAAAATTTTTGTGGAATAATGGCTCCCATTTGTTACAATACAATACTATTATTGGGAAGAGAGATGAAGGTGGTTTAGTGTTTCAAGATATTTTTTTAAAACTCTGTGCATTCAGGTTAAAGTTTTTGTCAAGATTTTTGAATAATGATAATGATGTTTTATGGAAGGATACTTGTAAATATTTTTTGAGAAAGGTCTTAAATATGAATCTTGATGTTGAACTGCTATTTATGGATTTATCACAAAAAGATTATGATTGTATTCCTTTATTTTATCAGGAAATGCTGCAAGCTTGGCAATATGTTAAAAAGGATTGTGAAATTGATCTTTGCATTGACTCAGTTTATAAACAACCATTGTTTTTAAATCCAAATATTAAAGTGCAAAATAAGAGTCCTTTGATGAAGCAATTTATTTGTGCTGGTATTGTTTGTATAAAAGATATGGCATATGAAGTTAGAACTGGGTTTTTACCATGTAATTATATTGTTGATATGCTACTTGAAGTTGATGAATCAATTGATGTTAATGCTATTGAAAAGTTTTATAACCATTTATTATCTGTTATTCCGGAAGAATGGGTTAAGGTTATAAATAATGACTTGAATATCAAATGTGTTGATGGTTGTTCAGATTTTGTAATATATTTTAGAGGCACATGTGTTAATATGTCACAATGTAAAGCTAAGTTTTTCTATCAATTGTTGTGTAGTAAAGTTTTTCATGTTCCTAATTGTATAGATTTTTGGAAAGAAAAGTTTGGTGAAGATATTGGTTGTGTATCTATTTGGAAAAATGTACATGTTAAATGGAAACCTCCAGATTTTATTGATCTTGATTATAAGATTGTACACAATAGACTGTTTACTTATAAAAAGTTGCATAAAGCTGGACTGGTTGATAGTCCAAACTGTATACTATGTGGTAATGAAATTGAAGATATTATTCATTTGTTTTATTCATGTACTATGTTGGACGATATCCATTATTATATGAAAGAATTATTACAGAAAGTTTTTGAGAATTGTAATAGTGATAGAATGTCGTTAGTTAATTATGAAAAATTAGTTTTTCTTGGAATTAATGGTACTTTAAAAGGTGTCAATGTATATTTTCTTAATTTTATGTTTTCTGTTATGAGATTTTGTGTTTTCAAAAGGAGAAATTTACTTGGCATGAAAAATGAACGTTTGGATGTTATTAGTTTCTTTAGATATACTATCAAACATTATGTATCTTACTTTCATACGTATTATTGTAAAATAGAAAAGAATAGAGCAAAGTTTGAAAAATATTTTCTCAATGATAATGTCATAGTTCAGGAAACAGAAGATGTCTTATTATTTCAATTGTAATATATTAGCAAGATTAATGAAGTTCTAAAGTTTGAATTGAATATGTGTCATTTGTGTGATGTACTTGTACCATGTTAACTGTTTATATATTTTATTGTAAATATATGTTGAATGATTTTAATAAAGATAAAAAAAAAAAAAAAAAAAAAAAAAAGGATTCCGCGCTCTCACCGCGGCGGCCGGGGTTCGATTCCCCGTCTGGGAAGTATTTTTATTATGCTTCCTTGCAGTTAAATTGCGTGTATTGGCGGTGCCATCAAGTTCGTATTTTTGCTAAAATTAATAATCAAAACCAGTTAGATATGGGTGGGAAGTTGAACGCTGCCTGAACAAATTTTATCATTAGATTGGTTGAAAATGAAATATCAGTATAGACTAGGAAATATAGAACTAATTCAAATGGAAAGGGGATGTAGCTCAGTGGTAGAGCGCTCGCTTTGCATGTGAGAGGCCCCGGGTTCGATCCCCGGCATCTCCACTTCTATATTTTTTTCCTTTGTTTTTTGTCATTTTCGATGAACGAGATTATTTACAGCAAAATATCTGAGGGTTTTGAATGTATCGTTTGCGCTCTATTCAGGAGAAACAGGGGTGAAAGAATTCCTTACAAATTTATAAAACACAAATTAACCCTCAATGTCCATTATGGGGATGTAGCTCAGTGGTAGAGCGCTCGCTTCGCATGCGAGATGCCCCGGGTTCGATCCCCGGCATCTCCAGATTTTTTATGATTATCTTTTGCGATATAGGTAGAACATATTTATTTCAAAGTCATTGTACTCGATTATGAACTAGAATGCATCTCTACTTTTGTTCACGTGATTGCTTTTTGTAAAACATCTTGGTTTCGTTGTCTAGTTTTTCCACATGCACTTTCACGCCCACTGGCGTTTTCAAATAAATTGTTATTCCCTTTTTATTGATAGCAAAAACTAATTGCTCCGGGTGAGGATCGAACTCACAACCTCCGCATTCCTTATTCCGTGCATAGCACAGAGAAGGTACTGTCTATAAGTACGGCGCGCTAACCGATTGTGCCACCGGAGCAATGTTACAAATTGGCTCATTTTTACAACATTTAAAATACCTCACAAAATATCATGAAAATTTTATTTGTCTAAATTAAAATGTATAATTCATAATAATGCCTAGCATTCCATTTATCATTTCATCCTGGAATAGCTTAACTTAACTTAATATACAACAGACATAACATAAACCATGGTAAAGAAATGTTGTACATATTCAGAAACTGCATATATAGTTTAATTAAAACGACTTACGTTTGACAAACTCATCTGCAACACGTCATCTGTCATTTCGAGCGAACCGTGCCTAATAATCCAATCTTCTCGATCGATATACTAAGAACTGTAACCCCTTTACTTGATATATGCTAAATTACCCGTTTACGTTCAAGTCCCAGGTAGTCTAGTGGTTAGGATTCCGCGCTCTCACCGCGGCGGCCGGGGTTCGATTCCCCGTCTGGGAAGTATTTTTATTATGCTTCCTTGCAGTTAAATTGCGTGTATTGGCGGTGCCATCAAGTTCGTATTTTTGCTAAAATTAATAATCAAAACCAGTTAGATATGGGTGGGAAGTTGAACGCTGCCTGAACAAATTTTATCATTAGATTGGTTGAAAATGAAATATCAGTATAGACTAGGAAATATAGAACTAATTCAAATGGAAAGGGGATGTAGCTCAGTGGTAGAGCGCTCGCTTTGCATGTGAGAGGCCCCGGGTTCGATCCCCGGCATCTCCACTTCTATATTTTTTTCCTTTGTTTTTTGTCATTTTCGATGAACGAGATTATTTACAGCAAAATATCTGAGGGTTTTGAATATATCGTTTGCGCTCTATTCAGGAGAAACAGGGGTGAAAGAATTCCTTACAAATTTATAAAACACAAATTAACCCTCAATGTCCATTATGGGGATGTAGCTCAGTGGTAGAGCGCTCGCTTCGCATGCGAGATGCCCCGGGTTCGATCCCCGGCATCTCCAGATTTTTTATGATTATCTTTTGCGATATAGGTAGAACATATTTATTTCAAAGTCATTGTACTCGATTATGAACTAGAATGCATCTCTACTTTTGTTCACATGATTGCTTTTTGTAAAACATCTTGGTTTCGTTGTCTAGTTTTTCCACATGCACTTTCACGCCCACTGGCGTTTTCAAATAAATTGTTATTCCCTTTTTATTGATAGCAAAAACTAATTGCTCCGGGTGAGGATCGAACACACAACCTCCGCATTCCTTATTCCGTGCATAGCACAGAGAAGGTACTGTCTATAAGTACGGCGCGCTAACCGATTGTGCCACCGGAGCAATGTTACAAATTGGCTCATTTTTACAACATTTAAAATACCTCACAAAATATCATGAAAATTTTATTTGTCTAAATTAAAATGTATAATTCATAATAATGCCTAGCATTCCATTTATCATTTCATCCTGGAATAGCTTAACTTAACTTAATATACAACAGACATAACATAAACCATGGTAAAGAAATGTTGTACATATTCAGAAACTGCATATATAGTTTAATTAAAACGACTTACGTTTGACAAACTCATCTGCAACACGTCATCTGTCATTTCGAGCGAACCGTGCCGAATAATCCAATCTTCTCGATCGATATACTAAGAACTGTAACCCCTTTACTTGATATATGCTAAATTACCCGTTTACGTTCAAGTCCCAGGTAGTCTAGTGGTTAGGATTCCGCGCTCTCACCGCGGCGGCCGGGGTTCGATTCCCCGTCTGGGAAGTATTTTTATTATGCTTCCTTGCAGTTAAATTGCGTGTATTGGCGGTGCCATCAAGTTCGTATTTTTGCTAAAATTAATAATCAAAACCAGTTAGATATGGGTGGGAAGTTGAACGCTGCCTGAACAAATTTTATCATTAGATTGGTTGAAAATGAAATATCAGTATAGACTAGGAAATATAGAACTAATTCAAATGGAAAGGGGATGTAGCTCAGTGGTAGAGCGCTCGCTTTGCATGTGAGAGGCCCCGGGTTCGATCCCCGGCATCTCCACTTCTATATTTTTTTCCTTTGTTTTTTGTCATTTTCGATGAACGAGATTATTTACAGCAAAATATCTGAGGGTTTTGAATGTATCGTTTGCGCTCTATTCAGGAGAAACAGGGGTGAAAGAATTCCTTACAAATTTATAAAACACAAATTAACCCTCAATGTCCATTATGGGGATGTAGCTCAGTGGTAGAGCGCTCGCTTCGCATGCGAGATGCCCCGGGTTCGATCCCCGGCATCTCCAGATTTTTTATGATTATCTTTTGCGATATAGGTAGAACATATTTATTTCAAAGTCATTGTACTCGATTATGAACTAGAATGCATCTCTACTTTTGTTCACATGATTGCTTTTTGTAAAACATCTTGGTTTCGTTGTCTAGTTTTTCCACATGCACTTTCACGCCCACTGGCGTTTTCAAATAAATTGTTATTCCCTTTTTATTGATAGCAAAAACTAATTGCTCCGGGTGAGGATCGAACTCACAACCTCCGCATTCCTTATTCCGTGCATAGCACAGAGAAGGTACTGTCTATAAGTACGGCGCGCTAACCGATTGTGCCACCGGAGCAATGTTACAAATTGGCTCATTTTTACAACATTTAAAATACCTCACAAAATATCATGAAAATTTTATTTGTCTAAATTAAAATGTATAATTCATAATAATGCCTAGCATTCCATTTATCATTTCATCCTGGAATAGCTTAACTTAACTTAATATACAACAGACATAACATAAACCATGGTAAAGAAATGTTGTACATATTCAGAAACTGCATATATAGTTTAATTAAAACGACTTACGTTTGACAAACTCATCTGCAACACCTCATCTGTCATTTCGAGCGAACCGTGCCGAATAATCCAATCTTCTCGATCGATATACTAAGAACTGTAACCCCTTTACTTGATATATGCTAAATTACCCGTTTACGTTCAAGTCCCAGGTAGTCTAGTGGTTAGGATTCCGCGCTCTCACCGCGGCGGCCGGGGTTCGATTCCCCGTCTGGGAAGTATTTTTATTATGCTTCCTTGCAGTTAAATTGCGTGTATTGGCGGTGCCATCAAGTTCGTATTTTTGCTAAAATTAATAATCAAAACCAGTTAGATATGGGTGGGAAGTTGAACGCTGCCTGAACAAATTTTATCATTAGATTGGTTGAAAATGAAATATCAGTATAGACTAGGAAATATAGAACTAATTCAAATGGAAAGGGGATGTAGCTCAGTGGTAGAGCGCTCGCTTTGCATGTGAGAGTCCCCGGGTTCGATCCCCGGCATCTCCACTTCTATATTTTTTTCCTTTGTTTTTTGTCATTTTCGATGAACGAGATTATTTACAGCAAAATATCTGAGGGTTTTGAATATATCGTTTGCGCTCTATTCAGGAGAAACAGGGGTGAAAGAATTCCTTACAAATTTATAAAACACAAATTAACCCTCAATGTCCATTATGGGGATGTAGCTCAGTGGTAGAGCGCTCGCTTCGCATGCGAGATGCCCCGGGTTCGATCCCCGGCATCTCCAGATTTTTTATGATTATCTTTTGCGATATAGGTAGAACATATTTATTTCAAAGTCATTGTACTCGATTATGAACTAGAATGCATCTCTACTTTTGTTCACATGATTGCTTTTTGTAAAACATCTTGGTTTCGTTGTCTAGTTTTTCCACATGCACTTTCACGCCCACTGGCGTTTTCAAATAAATTGTTATTCCCTTTTTATTGATAGCAAAAACTAATTGCTCCGGGTGAGGATCGAACACACAACCTCCGCATTCCTTATTCCGTGCATAGCACAGAGAAGGTACTGTCTATAAGTACGGCGCGCTAACCGATTGTGCCACCGGAGCAATGTTACAAATTGGCTCATTTTTACAACATTTAAAATACCTCACAAAATATCATGAAAATTTTATTTGTCTAAATTAAAATGTATAATTCATAATAATGCCTAGCATTCCATTTATCATTTCATCCTGGAATAGCTTAACTTAACTTAATATACAACAGACATAACATAAACCATGGTAAAGAAATGTTGTACATATTCAGAAACTGCATATATAGTTTAATTAAAACGACTTACGTTTGACAAACTCATCTGCAACACGTCATCTGTCATTTCGAGCGAACCGTGCCGAATAATCCAATCTTCTCGATCGATATACTAAGAACTGTAACCCCTTTACTTGATATATGCTAAATTACCCGTTTACGTTCAAGTCCCAGGTAGTCTAGTGGTTAGGATTCCGCGCTCTCACCGCGGCGGCCGGGGTTCGATTCCCCGTCTGGGAAGTATTTTTATTATGCTTCCTTGCAGTTAAATTGCGTGTATTGGCGGTGCCATCAAGTTCGTATTTTTGCTAAAATTAATAATCAAAACCAGTTAGATATGGGTGGGAAGTTGAACGCTGCCTGAACAAATTTTATCATTAGATTGGTTGAAAATGAAATATCAGTATAGACTAGGAAATATAGAACTAATTCAAATGGAAAGGGGATGTAGCTCAGTGGTAGAGCGCTCGCTTTGCATGTGAGAGGCCCCGGGTTCGATCCCCGGCATCTCCACTTCTATATTTTTTTCCTTTGTTTTTTGTCATTTTCGATGAACGAGATTATTTACAGCAAAATATCTGAGGGTTTTGAATGTATCGTTTGCGCTCTATTCAGGAGAAACAGGGGTGAAAGAATTCCTTACAAATTTATAAAACACAAATTAACCCTCAATGTCCATTATGGGGATGTAGCTCAGTGGTAGAGCGCTCGCTTCGCATGCGAGATGCCCCGGGTTCGATCCCCGGCATCTCCAGATTTTTTATGATTATCTTTTGCGATATAGGTAGAACATATTTATTTCAAAGTCATTGTACTCGATTATGAACTAGAATGCATCTCTACTTTTGTTCACATGATTGCTTTTTGTAAAACATCTTGGTTTCGTTGTCTAGTTTTTCCACATGCACTTTCACGCCCACTGGCGTTTTCAAATAAATTGTTATTCCCTTTTTATTGATAGCAAAAACTAATTGCTCCGGGTGAGAATCGAACACACAACCTCCGCATTCCTTATTCCGTGCATAGCACAGAGAAGGTACTGTCTATAAGTACGGCGCGCTAACCGATTGTGCCACCGGAGCAATGTTACAAATTGGCTCATTTTTACAACATTTAAAATACCTCACAAAATATCATGAAAATTTTATTTGTCTAAATTAAAATGTATAATTCATAATAATGCCTAGCATTCCATTTATCATTTCATCCTGGAATAGCTTAACTTAACTTAATATACAACAGACATAACATAAACCATGGTAAAGAAATGTTGTACATATTCAGAAACTGCATATATAGTTTAATTAAAACGACTTACGTTTGACAAACTCATCTGCAACACGTCATCTGTCATTTCGAGCGAACCGTGCCGAATAATCCAATCTTCTCGATCGATATACTAAGAACTGTAACCCCTTTACTTGATATATGCTAAATTACCCGTTTACGTTCAAGTCCCAGGTAGTCTAGTGGTTAGGATTCCGCGCTCTCACCGCGGCGGCCGGGGTTCGATTCCCCGTCTGGGAAGTATTTTTATTATGCTTCCTTGCAGTTAAATTGCGTGTATTGGCGGTGCCATCAAGTTCGTATTTTTGCTAAAATTAATAATCAAAACCAGTTAGATATGGGTGGGAAGTTGAACGCTGCCTGAACAAATTTTATCATTAGATTGGTTGAAAATGAAATATCAGTATAGACTAGGAAATATAGAACTAATTCAAATGGAAAGGGGATGTAGCTCAGTGGTAGAGCGCTCGCTTTGCATGTGAGAGGCCCCGGGTTCGATCCCCGGCATCTCCACTTCTATATTTTTTTCCTTTGTTTTTTGTCATTTTCGATGAACGAGATTATTTACAGCAAAATATCTGAGGGTTTTGAATGTATCGTTTGCGCTCTATTCAGGAGAAACAGGGGTGAAAGAATTCCTTACAAATTTATAAAACACAAATTAACCCTCAATGTCCATTATGGGGATGTAGCTCAGTGGTAGAGCGCTCGCTTCGCATGCGAGATGCCCCGGGTTCGATCCCCGGCATCTCCAGATTTTTTATGATTATCTTTTGCGATATAGGTAGAACATATTTATTTCAAAGTCATTGTACTCGATTATGAACTAGAATGCATCTCTACTTTTGTTCACATGATTGCTTTTTGTAAAACATCTTGGTTTCGTTGTCTAGTTTTTCCACATGCACTTTCACGCCCACTGGCGTTTTCAAATAAATTGTTATTCCCTTTTTATTGATAGCAAAAACTAATTGCTCCGGGTGAGGATCGAACTCACAACCTCCGCATTCCTTATTCCGTGCATAGCACAGAGAAGGTACTGTCTATAAGTACGGCGCGCTAACCGATTGTGCCACCGGAGCAATGTAACAAATTGGCTCATTTTTACAACATTTAAAATACCTCACAAAATATCATGAAAATTTTTTTTGTCTAAATTAAAATGTATAATTCATAATAATGCCTAGCATTCCATTTATCATTTCATCCTGGAATAGCTTAACTTAACTTAATATACAACAGACATAACATAAACCATGGTAAAGAAATGTTGTACATATTCAGAAACTGCATATATAGTTTAATTAAAACGACTTACGTTTGACAAACTCATCTGCAACACGTCATCTGTCATTTCGAGCGAACCGTGCCGAATAATCCAATCTTCTCGATCGATATACTAAGAACTGTAACCCCTTTACTTAATATATGCTAAATTACCCGTTTAAGTTCAAGTCCCAGGTAGTCTAGTGGTTAGGATTCCGCGCTCTCACCGCGGCGGCCGGGGTTCGATTCCCCGTCTGGGAAGTATTTTTATTATGCTTCCTTGCAGTTAAATTGCGTGTATTGGCGGTGCCATCAAGTTCGTATTTTTGCTAAAATTAATAATCAAAACCAGTTAGATATGGGTGGGAAGTTGAACGCTGCCTGAACAAATTTTATCATTAGATTGGTTGAAAATGAAATATCAGTATAGACTAGGAAATATAGAACTAATTCAAATGGAAAGGGGATGTAGCTCAGTGGTAGAGCGCTCGCTTTGCATGTGAGAGGCCCCGGGTTCGATCCCCGGCATCTCCACTTCTATATTTTTTTCCTTTGTTTTTTGTCATTTTCGATGAACGAGATTATTTACAGCAAAATATCTGAGGGTTTTGAATGTATCGTTTGCGCTCTATTCAGGAGAAACAGGGGTGAAAGAATTCCTTACAAATTTATAAAACACAAATTAATCCTCAATGTCCATTATGGGGATGTAGCTCAGTGGTAGAGCGCTCGCTTCGCATGCGAGATGCCCCGGGTTCGATCCCCGGCATCTCCAGATTTTTTATGATTATCTTTTGCGATATAGGTAGAACATATTTATTTCAAAGTCATTGTACTCGATTATGAACTAGAATGCATCTCTACTTTTGTTCACATGATTGCTTTTTGTAAAACATCTTGGTTTCGTTGTCTAGTTTTTCCACATGCACTTTCACGCCCACTGGCGTTTTCAAATAAATTGTTATTCCCTTTTTATTGATAGCAAAAACTAATTGCTCCGGGTGAGGATCGAACTCACAACCTCCGCATTCCTTATTCCGTGCATAGCACAGAGAAGGTACTGTCTATAAGTACGGCGCGCTTTTTTTTTTTATCTTTATTAAAATAATCAGCATATATACATCATAAAACAGTAAATACATTTTACATCACAGTTACATCAATTTTCATATAACACAGTCTATGAGTCTTCAGTTTTCATTTATCACAGATATAATACTCGTTATAATTTTAAAAGTTATAAACTAAAACATCATCAGTTTCTGATACTAATGGATTGTTGTCAAGAAAATACTTCACAAATACATGTCTCATTCTTGCATCATTACAGTAACAATGAAAATAAGCCACATAGTGTCTCAGTGTATATTTAAAAAATCTAATTAAATCAAGCCTCTCAGTCTTCATAGACAACAGATTTCTCCTTTTAAAAATTGTATGTCTCACAACAGAAAACATAAAATTAATGAAACAGACATTGACACCTTTCATAGAACAAAGTAATCCAAGAAACATTAGTTCTTTTAACTTCACTGTTGACATTCTATCAGAATTACATTTTTTAAATAACTTTTCTATTAATGATGATACATATTCAAGAAAATCTGACAGCTTATCACAATCATAAAATAAATGACTCAAGTCTTCTTCTTCCGTTTTACAAACACAGCATAATGGACTATCTGATAAACCTATTTTTGCTAATTTTACATTTGTAAATACTCTATTGTGCACAATCTTAAAATCTAACTCAGTAAGGTCTGGAGGTTTCCATTTGAAGAAAACATTTCTCCAAATGACACCAAAATTCAGATCACAATTGAAACAGTTCCTCCAAAAATCTACACAATCAGGCACTTTAAAACATCTCAGTAATAAAATGTGATAAAACATCTTTGTAGTACATGTATAGAATAACTTTAATTTTCCATCTATTGCAATATAAAAATCAGAACATTTTTCTGTACATTTCACATTTGAGACATTGTTAACAGTATCTTTCCAATCAGATGGAATAACATCTATCAATTGTCTATATTGTCTTTTGATAACATTGGGACAAAAATCTTCATTACAATCCTGGATCATTTCAATAATACAATTTTCTGGTAAAAATCCAGGTTTTACTTCATATGAAATATCTTTTAAACAGCAAACTTTAGCCTTTATAAAGTGCTTCCAAAACAAAATTTTACTACAAATCTGCACTTCTTTGTTCAAAAATAAAGGTTGCCTGTATAGAAAATCTGTACACAAGTCTACATTTATTTTGTCTTTAACATATTGCCAGGCAATTAACATTTCACTATAAAAGGGAGGTAAACAACATAAATCTTTTTTATTCATCTCCATAAAAAACAATTCTAATTCAAGATCCATACCATGAACTGATCTTAAAAAATATCTACATGTGTGCTTCCATAAAACATCATACTCAGGATTTAAAAGTCTTGCTAAAAACTTTAATCTAAAAGCTAACATCTTCAAATAAATATCTTGGAATTGCAAACCACCTTCACAATTTCTACCAACTACTGTATTATACTTAATTAAATGTGATCTTTTATTCCATAAAAAATCTAAACAACATTTCTTGACCTCATCAACAATACAATCAGGTATGGAATATACTGATAACGTGTACCATAATCTTGACATTAATAGTGAATTAATTACAGTACATCTACCTTGTAAAGTAAGCTTTCTTTGCAACCACATATTCAAAATATTTTTAATTCTTTTAACTTTGTCACTCCAATTAAGCTTAATACATTCAGTAACATCTCTACCAACATATACTCCTAATATTTGTAAAACACCTTTACATTCTTTTAAACCATACACTTTTACTTCATCATCAGTTAATTGTCCAGAACCAATACACATAATTTCTGATTTTTCTTTATTAATTTTGGCACCGGTTCCACCAGAGTACAACTCAAAGACAGAGAGAACTTCTTTTATCGACTCTCTATTTCCTAGAGTGATAGTAGTATCATCTGCATGTTGAAATGCTAAAGCAGTTGTTTGTGTATTCGGTAGTTTTATTCCTAATATATCCTTGTTGCCCCGAATCGCACTCTGAAGGGACTCGGCAGCCAACACATACAACAAAGCACTTATAGGACAACCTTGTCTTATACCATTCTTAACATCAAAATACTTGGTTAAAAAGCCATTACATTTAACAGTACTACAAATATCATGGTAAAAAACTTCAATCCACTTTACAAAGTTCTCTCCAAAACCAAATTTTCTAAGAGTGGAAAATAAATATACATGACTGACTCTGTCAAAAGCCTTTTCTTGGTCTATTTTCAAAATATAACCTTCTACATTGTCCTTTTCAACTAAATCAATAATGTCTCTTATATTACAAATGGTATCTGCAATATCTTTACCTAAAATACAACAAGACTGGTTTTCAGATACAATAGAAGGTAAAACCTTTTTAAACCTATTAGCTAAAACTCTTGCTATAATTTTATAATCTACTTGTAATAAAGAGATAGGTCTGTAATTCTTCAATAATCTTTTATCACCTTTTTTCTTATAAATAAGACTAAGAACACCAATTTTCATAGTTCTAGACAATGTTTGTTTTTCATGAATACAATTATACACATTCAATAAAATATCTTTTAAGTCATTAAAAAAACATCTATAAAATTCTACTGTTAGCCCATCAGAACCTGGGCTTTTGTTAACTGACATCTCCCACAATGCTTTGCTTATTTCTTCAATACATATTTGTTCATCACACATTTCAACATCATTTTTATCTACAACTTTATCATTAAAATCCAACAGTTCATGCATATCTTTATCATTAGTTTCAACACATGAATACAATGAACTATAAAACTTATATTCCTCATGTAAAATACCCTCAGTGTCTAATACTATTTTACCATCATCACATAATATCTCTTTGACACAATTGCTATTCTGTTTATATTTTTCTAAGTTTAAAAAATACTTAGAATTACAATCTGAATCAACAGCCCATTTTGCCTTTGATCTTAGAATAGCACCTTTACACACCTTTGCTTCATATTCTTGTAACTCTAATTTCAAATTTTCATAAATAGTTATATCAACTTTTCTACCTTCATCAAAATCTTTAGACAATCTATCAAATTTGTTCTGTAAAAAATAAAATTCCTTCTTTTTCTCTTTTGCCTTTCTACTACAAAAAACTTGAGAAAATCTTTTAATGCTGTATTTGAGGTTGTCCCACCATATCAAAATATCAGATAAATATAAAGGACATGTCATTTGTTCATTTATAATTTTTCTAACAGTACTAACATACTCATCATCTAATAAAACAGTATTGTTTAAGACCCACAATCCAGGTCCTCTTTCAATTTCATTAATATTTACATTCAATACCACATATGCATGATCACTTAAACAAGTCTCATTATAATACACTGTTTGTATGTTATTAGATAAAGATCTACTTATCAAAAAATAATCTATTCTACTTTGCTGTAACACATCATTACACAGTCTCTTAAAAGAAAAATGTCTGACAAAATCATTCCTAGCTCTCCAAACATCATAGACATTTCTACTATTAACAATGTCAACTAATGACTTATATGCAGAGTCTTCAAAATGCGAGGTTTCTTTACCACGATCTAATTTTGACAATGAGGTGTTAAAATCACCACCAACTATGATGTTATCTAAACCATGTAGATAATTATTAAAATTGTCAAAAAACTTCGATCTTTCTTTAACACAGTTAGGTGCATAAACACTTAAAATATTGAAAAAAGATTCATCTTCTTCATATGATATATGAACAAATCTACCTTCATCATCTTTGAAAATAAATTTCACTCTATCACTGATACAATTTTTAACCAATATTGCAACACCTTGTCTATTTTTTCCACTATTACTATAAAATATCTTGCCATTATACAAATGTGAAATAGAATCTACAAAATCATCAGACCAAAAAGTTTCTTGTAATAACATAATATCAAAATATTTATCTTCCATATATGCAAAATAGTTCTTCAACTTATCTACACTTCTCAAACCATTACAGTTATGTGACACTATGACAACCATTGTTAAAATAAATACAATGCATTTTATGAGATCCATTGTTAGTCTTTTTTAAAGGGGGACCTTGATCTTGACTGTCTTCTTAAAGCATTCTTCAGATTCACCTTCGCTGGAATTCTACCTCTTCGAAAAAACACTTCATTGTCAACATTTACTTGATCAGACCTACACTGTTCACTGTTTGAACTACTACAGGTATGATCAATATCTTCTTTCACACCACCTCTAGTCATGTCTTCTACGACATGATCCGAGGTGTTACCGTACACATTTTCAGCTACCCCAACTTCTGAAGTTTCCTTTTCATCGGACATCACTTTCTCTTCCTGGACAGTTTGGTTGTCTTCTACTGAGTGGTGGATATTTTCTGATGGATTCTTGTCATTCTCATTTCCAGACGAAAAATCTTGGATTTCGGCGCCTTTTACTTCACCTTCTATATCAACATGATGCACTTCAGCTTGTACTGATACTACAGTTGAAATATGACTGTCTTTCTTAGCATCAGCATCTAATTCCTTCGACCCAACTTCTTCATTGACTTCTTGTAAACATACACATGGATTGTTACTACACTTTTGACAAACTTCTTCAGATTCTATTTCATTAATATAACTATTTTCATCATTGACCTCCTCCATCTTGTTCTCATTCATTTTCCTGACTTCCGGTTGGAATGATAAATCAGTCTCCAATTCATCCTCTTGTCTTTCAAAATATCGGGGGTCTCCAAAACCACCACCACCACAAACACAGTGCTGCGGATATTTATTGCAACCTCCGCATTTTTCAGTTACGCAATCTCTCTTGGTGTGACCCATTTCATGACAAATGTTGCAATTCACATTAGGACAAAATCGAAAAATGTGGCTTGGGCTATAACACTCCGAGCAGACTTTCTTCTGATTTTCATGTTTCACTTTATAATATCTTCTTCCTTCACACGTTTCGAAAGCCATAGACCAGGCCAGCGACGTCATTCCAGTGGGAAACTTGACGCGTACGGAACGTGTCCCATTCGCTACTTGAGTACCTGGGTATGTTTGTCTTTGAACGGGAGATAGAATCTGCACATTAAGTCTTCTAAGACGGCAGAGTAGATCCTCATCTTCAACATATGCTGGTAGATACAAAAAATAGACTACTATAGAGTCTCCATGTATCAACGAACACTCGTATTCCTTTTCTTTAATTTGTACGCCGTTGGTTAATTTGTACGCATTGTCCAGTTTGTCCATTGTAATTTCATACGAGTTGAAACTCTCCTTGTTTGGAACTACTGCATACACAGTATTCCTTCCACATACCTTCTCTACTGCTTTTATGACATCATAGGCACTTATAATATTGGTATTTATCTCTGATATTCTAACGGTTGTTTCCTTAACAAATCTTCTATTTACGTTCCTATCCTGGTGTCTATTTGACGCATATGCAGCTCCATTACGCTCCCCGGTAGAAAAATTACCCCTCACTTGGGATGTAGGTGGTGCGTTGTTTTGTGACAACATTGCGGTTATTAGTCAGATCTTGAAAATACAAATCAAACGCACCCAGCTCCCCCCTTTTCCCTATCAAAGATACAGGGAAATGGGGGTTTACACAGTCTTTCTAGGCAAACGATTGATGCAAAACAGTTCACAAACACATAAATACAATACGGGAAAAGTCAAAATGTCAATTCACGGCGATAAACTCACCAAAACTTCGGAAATTTATGGACACACTTTGTTTACATTTTCACCAAGGTACATCCAACGACCGAATTCCATGTCCATTATGGGGATGTAGCTCAGTGGTAGAGCGCTCGCTTCGCATGCGAGATGCCCCGGGTTCGATCCCCGGCATCTCCAGATTTTTTATGATTATCTTTTGCGATATAGGTAGAACATATTTATTTCAAAGTCATTGTACTCGATTATGAACTAGAATGCATCTCTACTTTTGTTCACGTGATTGCTTTTTGTAAAACATCTTGGTTTCGTTGTCTAGTTTTTCCACATGCACTTTCACGCCCACTGGCGTTTTCAAATAAATTGTTATTCCCTTTTTATTGATAGCAAAAACTAATTGCTCCGGGTGAGGATCGAACTCACAACCTCCGCATTCCTTATTCCGTGCATAGCACAGAGAAGGTACTGTCTATAAGTACGGCGCGCTAACCGATTGTGCCACCGGAGCAATGTTACAAATTGGCTCATTTTTACAACATTTAAAATACCTCACAAAATATCATGAAAATTTTATTTGTCTAAATTAAAATGTATAATTCATAATAATGCCTAGCATTCCATTTATCATTTCATCCTGGAATAGCTTAACTTAACTTAATATACAACAGACATAACATAAACCATGGTAAAGAAATGTTGTACATATTCAGAAACTGCATATATAGTTTAATTAAAACGACTTACGTTTGACAAACTCATCTGCAACACGTCATCTGTCATTTCGAGCGAACCGTGCCGAATAATCCAATCTTCTCGATCGATATACTAAGAACTGTAACCCCTTTACTTGATATATGCTAAATTACCCGTTTACGTTCAAGTCCCAGGTAGTCTAGTGGTTAGGATTCCGCGCTCTCACCGCGGCGGCCGGGGTTCGATTCCCCGTCTGGGAAGTATTTTTATTATGCTTCCTTGCAGTTAAATTGCGTGTATTGGCGGTGCCATCAAGTTCGTATTTTTGCTAAAATTAATAATCAAAACCAGTTAGATATGGGTGGGAAGTTGAACGCTGCCTGAACAAATTTTATCATTAGATTGGTTGAAAATGAAATATCAGTATAGACTAGGAAATATAGAACTAATTCAAATGGAAAGGGGATGTAGCTCAGTGGTAGAGCGCTCGCTTTGCATGTGAGAGGCCCCGGGTTCGATCCCCGGCATCTCCACTTCTATATTTTTTTCCTTTGTTTTTTGTCATTTTCGATGAACGAGATTATTTACAGCAAAATATCTGAGGGTTTTGAATGTATCGTTTGCGCTCTATTCAGGAGAAACAGGGGTGAAAGAATTCCTTACAAATTTATAAAACACAAATTAACCCTCAATGTCCATTATGGGGATGTAGCTCAGTGGTAGAGCGCTCGCTTCGCATGCGAGATGCTCCGGGTTCGATCCCCGGCATCTCCAGATTTTTTATGATTATCTTTTGCGATATAGGTAGAACATATTTATTTCAAAGTCATTGTACTCGATTATGAACTAGAATGCATCTCTACTTTTGTTCACATGATTGCTTTTTGTAAAACATCTTGGTTTCGTTGTCTAGTTTTTCCACATGCACTTTCACGCCCACTGGCGTTTTCAAATAAATTGTTATTCCCTTTTTATTGATAGCAAAAACTAATTGCTCCGGGTGAGGATCGAACTCACAACCTCCGCATTCCTTATTCCGTGCATAGCACAGAGAAGGTACTGTCTATAAGTACGGCGCGCTAACCGATTGTGCCACCGGAGCAATGTTACAAATTGGCTCATTTTTACAACATTTAAAATACCTCACAAAATATCATGAAAATTTTATTTGTCTAAATTAAAATGTATAATTCATAATAATGCCTAGCATTCCATTTATCATTTCATCCTGGAATAAAAATTCAAATTCAAATTCTTTATTCAGCCCAATTAGAGGGGCCCATTGAGGGCATATAAATCAATACATGTATACAAACAAGACATATTTTACAATGATTATGTTGATTGGACATAAAAACAAATAAATATTGAAGAACAATAATGTGAGTCAGTCAGGACAAAGAGGGATAACTCTACACGAATTATGATATTTTCTAATCTGGGATTTTACTAAATTGTATATCTATATGGAAAGAGGGATAACTCTAATTGCCAAGAGAAGAAAAAACAATTCATGTATAAAAAATGCGACAAAGAACTGGTGACAACTAAGTTTTTTTTTTTTTTTTATAAATAAGTTTCACTTAAGCAAATATTTAGCTCTCAATGCATAAAATGAGGATAGCAATTCACATAATATAGAGTTAAAATGAAGGCTATCGTTCGACATGAACCAAATAAGCATATTGCTATCAGATATTTGGGATAAATATGGGTATTTTTTTAATAGTTCATCCAGAAAGGTTTTTCTTTGATTATTATAAAGGGTACATTTAAATAAAAAATGTTCTTCGTCTTCAACCGAGTTCATTGAGCAAAACTGGCATGTTCTTTCTGATCTTGGCAGTGTTATACTTTTCCCATGTTCATCAATTTTTCGCTCATAACGGCCTCTCTCTATGCGGAGACAGTGATTGCTTATTCTAAATCTAGTTAAAATTACTCTCTTATCTCTGTTCTTAATATTGAGGTAATCTTCAAAAGTGAAAGCATATTTAAATTTAAAGTAGTTGCTTAATTTACTGTGATCATCTCTTTTTAATAAGTCTCTTTGATGGCTCCAATATGTTAAAAAATCAGTTTTGATATTTTTTTTAAGCAAAATTTTGAATTTATTTTTACTGAGTTTTTTACAAAGTGCTAAATTTAGTCCAAGTTTTTCACTAAAAAACTTAATATTTGCATACCATGATTGATAAGCCATAGCTTTATCAGAGGAGCTTTCAATATAAGCATCACTTAAGAGATCAGTGGGGGAGTTTTCAAGGCGGTGCCAATACATAAATATTTGAATTACTATGTTAATATATAAAGGAAATCTACCTAGCTCTGATATAACTCCAATATTTGTGCAATTTTTTGAGACACCAAGAATGTACTTGCAAAATTTAAGATTTAATTTATCAGGTTCCCAATCTTTGAAAATTTCAAAAAGATGCATGGCTCTTCTTTTTGTAGTCAAATTTAACATACCCCATATTTCACAGCCATATAAAGCTATTGGTTTGATGGTGTGATCGAATATATGAAGTAAGGTCTTAATTGATGGAGAACATGATTTAATGTTTTTGTAAAATTTAAAAGAGGCCTTTAGTCCTTTATCATATAGATTTTTTTTAGCAGCATTAAATTTTCCAGTATTAGTAAGAACTAATCCTAAGTATTTATAGAATTTCACACATTCTATTCTGTTTGCACCTATATTAAATTCATCTGACAGTAGTCTCCCATTTTTATTAAAGATTATAATTTGTGTTTTCTTTGTGTTTATTTCAAGACACCAGTCATTACAGTATTGGTATAAAATATTAAGTTGGGTTTGTAACCCCTTTTTATTATCTGAAAATAACACCAGATCATCCGCATAGAGAAGGCAAGGTATACATTTATTATTTAATTGTAAACAGTCACAGTTGTCCTCTAAAGCTTTGGGCAAATCGTTTATGAAAAATTTAAACAGGTTAGGACTTAAAACATCCCCTTGACGGACTCCAACTTTGGAGCTAAAAAAATCAGTTATTTTATTATCTACCCTCACACAAAGTCTGTCATTGTTATACATACTATTTAGAATTCTATAGAAAAAACCATCAATATTTCCCTCTAACAATTTTAACATGATACCAACATGAAGCACTTTGTCAAAGGCTTTACGAAAGTCCACAAAACATGTATATACTTTTTTGCTACCACAATTTAAATATTTATCAATAATGCATTTTAGAACAAAGACATGATCCGAAGTCCTGGAATTCTTAGAGAACCCAATTTGAGTTTGATGTATAATCCCGTTTTCAGACAAAAAATTATCAAGTCTGGTGTTTAAAATAATGTTAAACAGTTTGCCAATACTATTATTGATTGCTATTCCTCTATAATTTTCAGGTTTGTTGGGATCTTCAGATTTGTACAGAGGGCATATAAAACTTTGAGACCAAGACTTCGGATAGTGACCACATCTAAATATTGCATTGAATAGTTTTAGAAAACATGGGACCATGTGGGATTGTGACACTTTCAGCATTTCATTACTTATGTTGTCCAATCCAGGACTCTTTCCAGATTTGAGCTTTTTCAAAGCCTTTTGTAATTCAGACAAAGAAATTTCAAAATCAAGTGGAATAAAGCTTCCAACATTTTTTTCTAATTTCTTTAATTTTTCTGTAATTTCATTTACTTTGTTTGACAAATTTGGAGAAACAGATGCCAAATTAGAAAAATAATTGAACCTTTTATCTCCATCTATATTGTTTGTGTTATTATTTTGTTGTTCGTCTCTTAGGGAGTTTACCAGAGACCAGTATTCTTTTGGGTTTTCAGTTTCCAAATTGTCCAAGCGATCTAAGATAAGCTGTTTGAATTCTCTTTTCTTTTTTCTCCTCAGTTTTGAGTATTGTTTATTTGTCTTAAAAAAAGAACCCCGTACAATTGGGTCTTTTGGAAATTTTGACATTAAATTGCCCTTTTCTGTGACAATTTTTTTAAGTTGTTCCAAATCTTGATCAAACCATTTCTTATTATTTTCTGTGAATTTTCTTTTTTTTTTCTTTCTCAAGGATGCTTTACATACTTTATCAAAAATCGTGTGGACTTTACTGGTGTATAAATCAATGTTTTCTGGGGTAAGCTCGAGCTTTTCATTCATAAAGCTTTTAATTTCATTTTGAATAGCAGGATTACAAAATGTTTCTTGAAATTTAATAATGCTTTCATGGTCCCATATATATCTTGTTGGAAAATCAATTAACCCTTTTTGCTTGTGTTCTATTTCAAAGTTTGCTAAGATTTTTAAAGATATTTTACAATGACAGTCTGATAAACATGGAATGAATTGGTTTACATTCATATATAATACTTGTGACAACAATGATTGTGAGACTATAATATAATCGACTACACTACATCCATTAGGTTTAAAACATGTATAATTACCATTAACATTACCACAACATCTACCGTTAACAATTCTCAATTGGTTACATATGCATAAATCAAGCAATTCTTTTCCTCTTGTATCAATAATATTATCCTGACTGACCCTCCCCTCAGTAACATAATCTACATCATACATACTATCAGTTATAGGCATGTGTTTAACAGAGTCATTTATTATTAGGTCTGGTTCTGATCCTGTGCGTGAATTAAGGTCGCCCGCTAACAAGATATCTCCCTTTTGACTGTATTTTTCAATAATATCTTTTTCAATTATTTCAAAAATATTGACTGTACTTTTTGGAGCATAATAAATCAGACATAGATAAATATCTTTTTTAAAATGAAAAAAGTTTTTGCAAAGTTTTACCCATTGGTACTCAGAGGTTCCATCATTCATAAATTTTATACCATTTCTTACTTCAGGCCTAATTAGGATACCTAAACCTCCAAAAAACCTGTTATTTTTGGACTTTTGTCTGCAGAATTGATAAAATAAAAAGTTTTCAAATTGAATGTTAGTATCATAGCCTATATGTGTTTCTGTTAAAAGTATTATGTCATAGTTTGCTATCTGAGAAATAAAATCAGGATCTTTAGTTTTGTCGTACTTGTCAGACACCAGACCTCCTACATTCCATGAACATATTCTTAAGTTTGTTCTCATATTAATGACTTAATTTTTTTGTAATATATATATATTGTAATGATTTTAATTCTTAATTTTTTAAACTTTGTCTCTTAAAAAAAAAAAAATTAATAATAATAATAAAAAAAAACCAAAAAAAAACTATATATATATAAAAGTTAAGTGGTGCTCTGTAGTTTAAAATCAATAAGAAAAAATTGACCAAAAAAGAGACAACCAACAACAACAACAAAAATAAGATACAATTGAAATTATTTTCCAAATATCCTTAAAAAAAATAATAATAATAATAATGGATACCAAGATAATACTAAATGTTCTAATGTATAAGTATTGAAAAGATTATATAAAAATAATCAAATAGAACACAAAATACAATTTATATATAATCAAATAGACAGACTAAATACAGATTAACGGCCACGACCTCCACGTCCACCTCTTGGGTTGCCTTGATGACCTCGGCCACGTCCTCGAAAGTTT
This sequence comes from Arcuatula senhousia, assembly GCA_963971305.1. Lineage (NCBI taxonomy): Eukaryota > Metazoa > Mollusca > Bivalvia > Mytilida > Mytilidae > Arcuatula > Arcuatula senhousia. Next base: position 32,442,211 of record OZ020315.1, read on the forward strand.
TGGTTATAATCTCGTTGTCCATCATATGGGTGTCTATTGCCATAATTATATGAATGTCTACTGGGTAGACCCAAAATATTGTCAATGCAGTCTCTCAGATTCGACGCAAACACTCTGATACCGCTTTCATTTAGGTGTACACCGTCCCTTACATCTAGGAATTTTTTGAGCGGTTCGTTTTTATACGAAAGGTTTCTGTTATCACAGAATGCAATCATTTTGTTATCGTTGAACTTTTCCTTTAGTAGTGCACTAATCAATAATCCTTTATTGTTGAATGTAGGGTTATCAGCTCTTGGGGTAGGTAATGACAAAACTATTTTAGTATCAGGAAAAAGTTCCAATGATAGATTGATAATTGTTTCCATTTTAGATACACATTCATTTGGATTACAAGTTTTAATGTCGTTGGTTAATGAGTGAAATACCAGGACTTTTGGTTCAGTCGTTAAACTTCTGACTTTGCTTTCGGTTTCACTCAAAGTATATGCAGTAACTTTGTTGATTGAATAGCGAGAGGACATTCCTTGTGGGTCTATGCCTTTCGTGTTTGAAGTTCCTATTATAGTAACTGATGGAATAGGCTGGGTGTTTCTGGTAGTGTTTTCCCGGAATTTGATTGTACTCTTCACAGAAGTGAAATCACCTTCAGATTCATCTCTACAATTATGGATTTTAAAACTCAGTATTTCTTGTTCTTTGCTTTCCAATTGTTTATCTAATGCTTTATGTTGAGTTTCCAGATCCTGAATTTTTGACTCTTGCTCAGCTAAACAGGTTGCCAATTTTGATACTTCATTATCAAGCTTTTTGATAGTTTCTAACTTTTGTTCACCTTGTAGTTTGGACTGGCTAATTTGTGCTTCATATTTTGATTTCATAACTTCTTGTTCCAATGTGTTAACATGCTGTACATTTTTCAGTTGACACTTGAACTGTTCTGCTTCCTTGCAAGCTGTAACACCCCTTGTTGTCATTTCCTCGAACTTTTTCATTAACATGTTAAATTTTTCATTATGGGATTCAAGACTTTTGCTGTACATTTTGTCAATGGAGCTTAGTTTTGTTTCGAAGAGATTTGCCTGTTGTGTAGTTATTTTCTCAAGGGCATGGGTAAAGCTCGTTTCCATTCGGGACATAATTTCTTGGAATCCTCTTGTTTCACTTTTGCTATCGAAGCTCACTATTTTATTTCCAGAATCATCATTTAAGTCAGGTACCTGTTCCTTATTTATTTCAGTCTTTTGTTCCATATTGTTGTTCATATCATCTATAATTGAAGGTGAGATGCAGTCCGGGGGTGTGTCCCCAGTTGATTTGGGTTGATCATTTGTTTCAACATTCACTAGGACTTTTGTAAGTGTTTCATGGTCCATGTCGTTAGCCATAGGCCTTTCATGGATTTGATTACTACTGATATTATTTTTGTCCGTAATGCATTTAACCAGGTGTTTCAGTTTTGGAAAATCTCTTTGTGTGAATGTATCTTTATGTGCACCTTGTACCTGTACAACACCTGTGTTAATGTGAAATGTGATTTTAAATAACAACTCAATTTCTGTAGTTCCAATTTCTATACAAATGGATTTCTTTTGTTTGCCAGACACACTTTTAGACCAGTCTTGAGGTTCGTCATACCAATTGATCTTGAAATTGTCCATTTTGCCATAAATGTCATAGTATAGTAATGATAGGCTTTTTATCCAGATGGGAATTCTATCACACGACACCTTAAATGCAACTTGGTTTGCCTCTGGCTCGTATATATCATTTATTTCCTCAAAAAACAGTTGTTTAGCTTTGGTGGATGGGTTATTGAGTTTTTCTGGGAGGCATTCTTTGGGATAATCAGCGTGGTTGATCGACAGGTCATACTTTGATAAATCGGTCAAATCTATGTGATCTGACATGGTTGTTACTATAAATATTGTTAATCACTTGTTGAGGACACACATTTGTTACTATTTAAACATCAATCGGGAACGTGATTATGGAGAAATGGCTGTTTTTCTGTTCATTTTTTACTGAAATTCATGGGCGCTGCCATCTTGGTCACGAATAGCTTAACTTAACTTAATATACAACAGACATAACATAAACCATGGTAAAGAAATGTTGTACATATTCAGAAACTGCATATATAGTTTAATTAAAACGACTTACGTTTGACAAACTCATCTGCAACACGTCATCTGTCATTTCGAGCGAACCGTGCCGAATAATCCAATCTTCTCGATCGATATACTAAGAACTGTAACCCCTTTACTTGATATATGCTAAATTACCCGTTTACGTTCAAGTCCCAGGTAGTCTAGTGGTTAGGATTCCGCGCTCTCACCGCGGCGGCCGGGGTTCGATTCCCCGTCTGGGAAGTATTTTTATTATGCTTCCTTGCAGTTAAATTGCGTGTATTGGCGGTGCCATCAAGTTCGTATTTTTGCTAAAATTAATAATCAAAACCAGTTAGATATGGGTGGGAAGTTGAACGCTGCCTGAACAAATTTTATCATTAGATTGGTTGAAAATGAAATATCAGTATAGACTAGGAAATATAGAACTAATTCAAATGGAAAGGGGATGTAGCTCAGTGGTAGAGCGCTCGCTTTGCATGTGAGAGGCCCCGGGTTCGATCCCCAGCATCTCCACTTCTATATTCTTTTCCTTTGTTTTTTGTCATTTTCGATGAACGAGATTATTTACAGCAAAATATCTGAGGGTTTTGAATGTATCGTTTGCGCTCTATTCAGGAGAAACAGGGGTGAAAGAATTCCTTACAAATTTATAAAACACAAATTAACCCTCAATGTCCATTATGGGGATGTAGCTCAGTGGTAGAGCGCTCGCTTCGCATGCGAGATGCCCCGGGTTCGATCCCCGGCATCTCCAGATTTTTTATGATTATCTTTTGCGATATAGGTAGAACATATTTATTTCAAAGTCATTGTACTCGATTATGAACTAGAATGCATCTCTACTTTTGTTCACATGATTGCTTTTTGTAAAACATCTTGGTTTCGTTGTCTAGTTTTTCCACATGCACTTTCACGCCCACTGGCGTTTTCAAATAAATTGTTATTCCCTTTTTATTGGTAGCAAAAACTAATTGCTCCGGGTGAGGATCGAACTCACAACCTCCGCATTCCTTATTCCGTGCATAGCACAGAGAAGGTACTGTCTATAAGTACGGCGCGCTAACCGATTGTGCCACCGGAGCAATGTTACAAATTGGCTCATTTTTACAACATTTAAAATACCTCACAAAATATCATGAAAATTTTATTTGTCTAAATTAAAATGTATAATTCATAATAATGCCTAGCATTCCATTTATCATTTCATCCTGGAATAGCTTAACTTAACTTAATATACAACAGACATAACATAAACCATGGTAAAGAAATGTTGTACATATTCAGAAACTGCATATATAGTTTAATTAAAACGACTTACGTTTGACAAACTCATCTGCAACACGTCATCTGTCATTTCGAGCGAACCGTGCCGAATAATCCAATCTTCTCGATCGATATACTAAGAACTGTAACCCCTTTACTTGATATATGCTAAATTACCCGTTTACGTTCAAGTCCCAGGTAGTCTAGTGGTTAGGATTCCGCGCTCTCACCGCGGCGGCCGGGGTTCGATTCCCCGTCTGGGAAGTATTTTTATTATGCTTCCTTGCAGTTAAATTGCGTGTATTGGCGGTGCCATCAAGTTCGTATTTTTGCTAAAATTAATAATCAAAACCAGTTAGATATGGGTGGGAAGTTGAACGCTGCCTGAACAAATTTTATCATTAGATTGGTTGAAAATGAAATATCAGTATAGACTAGGAAATATAGAACTAATTCAAATGGAAAGGGGATGTAGCTCAGTGGTAGAGCGCTCGCTTTGCATGTGAGAGGCCCCGGGTTCGATCCCCGGCATCTCCACTTCTATATTTTTTTCCTTTGTTTTTTGTCATTTTCGATGAACGAGATTATTTACAGCAAAATATCGGAGGGTTTTGAATGTATCGTTTGCGCTCTATTCAGGAGAAACAGGGGTGAAAGAATTCCTTACAAATTTATAAAACACAAATTAACCCTCAATGTCCATTATGGGGATGTAGCTCAGTGGTAGAGCGCTCGCTTCGCATGCGAGATGCCCCGGGTTCGATCCCCGGCATCTCCAGATTTTTTATGATTATCTTTTGCGATATAGGTAGAACATATTTATTTCAAACTCATTGTACTCGATTATGAACTAGAATGCATCTCTACTTTTGTTCACATGATTGCTTTTTGTAAAACATCTTGGTTTCGTTGTCTAGTTTTTCCACATGCACTTTCACGCCCACTGGCGTTTTCAAATAAATTGTTATTCCCTTTTTATTGATAGCAAAAACTAATTGCTCCGGGTGAGGATCGAACTCACAACCTCCGCATTCCTTATTCCGTGCATAGCACAGAGAAGGTACTGTCTATAAGTACGGCGCGCTAACCGATTGTGCCACCGGAGCAATGCTACAAATTGGCTCATTTTTACAACATTTAAAATACCTCACAAAATATCATGAAAATTTTATTTGTCTAAATTAAAATGTATAATTCATAATAATGCCTAGCATTCCATTTATCATTTCATCCTGGAATAGCTTAACTTAACTTAATATACAACAGACATAACATAAACCATGGTAAAGAAATGTTGTACATATTCAGAAACTGCATATATAGTTTAATTAAAACGACTTACGTTTGACAAACTCATCTGCAACACGTCATCTGTCATTTCGAGCGAACCGTGCCGAATAATCCAATCTTCTCGATCGATATACTAAGAACTGTAACCCCTTTACTTGATATATGCTAAATTACCCGTTTACGTTCAAGTCCCAGGTAGTCTAGTGGTTAGGATTCCGCGCTCTCACCGCGGCGGCCGGGGTTCGATTCCCCGTCTGGGAAGTATTTTTATTATGCTTCCTTGCAGTTAAATTGCGTGTATTGGCGGTGCCATCAAGTTCGTATTTTTGCTAAAATTAATAATCAAAACCAGTTAGATATGGGTGGGAAGTTGAACGCTGCCTGAACAAATTTTATCATTAGATTGGTTGAAAATGAAATATCAGTATAGACTAGGAAATATAGAACTAATTCAAATGGAAAGGGGATGTGGCTCAGTGGTAGAGCGCTCGCTTTGCATGTGAGAGGCCCCGGGTTCGATCCCCGGCATCTCCACTTCTATATTTTTTTCCTTTATTTTTTGTCATTTTCGATGAACGAGATTATTTACAGCAAAATATCTGAGGGTTTTGAATGTATCGTTTGCGCTCTATTCAGGAGAAACAGGGGTGAAAGAATTCCTTACAAATTTATAAAACACAAATTAACCCTCAATGTCCATTATGGGGATGTAGCTCAGTGGTAGAGCGCTCGCTTCGCATGCGAGATGCCCCGGGTTCGATCCCCGGCATCTCCAGATTTTTTATGATTATCTTTTGCGATATAGGTAGAACATATTTATTTCAAAGTCATTGTACTCGATTATGAACTAGAATGCATCTCTACTTTTGTTCACATGATTGCTTTTTGTAAAACATCTTGGTTTCGTTGTCTAGTTTTTCCACATGCACTTTCACGCCCACTGGCGTTTTCAAATAAATTGTTATTCCCTTTTTATTGATAGCAAAAACTAATTGCTCCGGGTGAGGATCGAACACACAACCTCCGCATTCCTTATTCCGTGCATAGCACAGAGAAGGTACTGTCTATAAGTACGGCGCGCTAACCGATTGTGCCACCGGAGCAATGTTACAAATTGGCTCATTTTTACAACATTTAAAATACCTCACAAAATATCATGAAAATTTTATTTGTCTAAATTAAAATGTATAATTCATAATAATGCCTAGCATTCCATTTATCATTTCATCCTGGAATAGCTTAACTTAACTTAATATACAACAGACATAACATAAACCATGGTAAAGAAATGTTGTACATATTCAGAAACTGCATATATAGTTTAATTAAAACGACTTACGTTTGACAAACTCATCTGCAACACGTCATCTGTCATTTCGAGCGAACCGTGCCGAATAATCCAATCTTCTCGATCGATATACTAAGAACTGTAACCCCTTTACTTGATATATGCTAAATTACCCGTTTACGTTCAAGTCCCAGGTAGTCTAGTGGTTAGGATTCCGCGCTCTCACCGCGGCGGCCGGGGTTCGATTCCCCGTCTGGGAAGTATTTTTATTATGCTTCCTTGCAGTTAAATTGCGTGTATTGGCGGTGCCATCAAGTTCGTATTTTTGCTAAAATTAATAATCAAAACCAGTTAGATATGGGTGGGAAGTTGAACGCTGCCTGAACAAATTTTATCATTAGATTGGTTGAAAATGAAATATCAGTATAGACTAGGAAATATAGAACTAATTCAAATGGAAAGGGGATGTAGCTCAGTGGTAGAGCGCTCGCTTTGCATGTGAGAGGCCCCGGGTTCGATCCCCGGCATCTCCACTTCTATATTTTTTTCCTTTGTTTTTTGTCATTTTCGATGAACGAGATTATTTACAGCAAAATATCTGAGGGTTTTGAATGTATCGTTTGCGCTCTATTCAGGAGAAACAGGGGTGAAAGAATTCCTTACAAATTTATAAAACACAAATTAACCCTCAATGTCCATTATGGGGATGTAGCTCAGTGGTAGAGCGCTCGCTTCGCATGCGAGATGCCCCGGGTTCGATCCCCGGCATCTCCAGATTTTTTATGATTATCTTTTGCGATATAGGTAGAACATATTTATTTCAAAGTCATTGTACTCGATTATGAACTAGAATGCATCTCTACTTTTGTTCACATGATTGCTTTTTGTAAAACATCTTGGTTTCGTTGTCTAGTTTTTCCACATGCACTTTCACGCCCACTGGCGTTTTCAAATAAATTGTTATTCCCTTTTTATTGATAGCAAAAACTAATTGCTCCGGGTGAGGATCGAACTCACAACCTCCGCATTCCTTATTCCGTGCATAGCACAGAGAAGGTACTGTCTATAAGTACGGCGCGCTAACCGATTGTGCCACCGGAGCAATGTTACAAATTGGCCCATTTTTACAACATTTAAAATACCTCACAAAATATCATGAAAATTTTATTTGTCTAAATTAAAATGTATAATTCATAATAATGCCTAGCATTCCATTTATCATTTCATCCTGGAATAGCTTAACTTAACTTAATATACAACAGACATAACATAAACCATGGTAAAGAAATGTTGTACATATTCAGAAACTGCATATATAGTTTAATTAAAACGACTTACGTTTGACAAACTCATCTGCAACACGTCATCTGTCATTTCGAGCGAACCGTGCCGAATAATCCAATCTTCTCGATCGATATACTAAGAACTGTAACCCCTTTACTTGATATATGCTAAATTACCCGTTTACGTTCAAGTCCCAGGTAGTCTAGTGGTTAGGATTCCGCGCTCTCACCGCGGCGGCCGGGGTTCGATTCCCCGTCTGGGAAGTATTTTTATTATGCTTCCTTGCAGTTAAATTGCGTGTATTGGCGGTGCCATCAAGTTCGTATTTTTGCTAAAATTAATAATCAAAACCAGTTAGATATGGGTGGGAAGTTGAACGCTGCCTGAACAAATTTTATCATTAGATTGGTTGAAAATGAAATATCAGTATAGACTAGGAAATATAGAACTAATTCAAATGGAAAGGGGATGTAGCTCAGTGGTAGAGCGCTCGCTTTGCATGTGAGAGGCCCCGGGTTCGATCCCCGGCATCTCCACTTCTATATTTTTTTCCTTTATTTTTTGTCATTTTCGATGAACGAGATTATTTACAGCAAAATATCTGAGGGTTTTGAATGTATCGTTTGCGCTCTATTCAGGAGAAACAGGGGTGAAAGAATTCCTTACAAATTTATAAAACACAAATTAACCCTCAATGTCCATTATGGGGATGTAGCTCAGTGGTAGAGCGCTCGCTTCGCATGCGAGATGCCCCGGGTTCGATCCCCGGCATCTCCAGATTTTTTATGATTATCTTTTGCGATATAGGTAGAACATATTTATTTCAAAGTCATTGTACTCGATTATGAACTAGAATGCATCTCTACTTTTGTTCACATGATTGCTTTTTGTAAAACATCTTGGTTTCGTTGTCTAGTTTTTCCACATGCACTTTCACGCCCACTGGCGTTTTCAAATAAATTGTTATTCCCTTTTTATTGATAGCAAAAACTAATTGCTCCGGGTGAGGATCGAACTCACAACCTCCGCATTCCTTATTCCGTGCATAGCACAGAGAAGGTACTGTCTATAAGTACGGCGCGCTAACCGATTGTGCCACCGGAGCAATGTTACAAATTGGCTCATTTTTACAACATTTAAAATACCTCACAAAATATCATGAAAATTTTATTTGTCTAAATTAAAATGTATAATTCATAATAATGCCTAGCATTCCATTTATCATTTCATCCTGGAATAGCTTAACTTAACTTAATATACAACAGACATAACATAAACCATGGTAAAGAAATGTTGTACATATTCAGAAACTGCATATATAGTTTAATTAAAACGACTTACGTTTGACAAACTCATCTGCAACACGTCATCTGTCATTTCGAGCGAACCGTGCCGAATAATCCAATCTTCTCGATCGATATACTAAGAACTGTAACCCCTTTACTTGATATATGCTAAATTACCCGTTTACGTTCAAGTCCCAGGTAGTCTAGTGGTTAGGATTCCGCGCTCTCACCGCGGCGGCCGGGGTTCGATTCCCCGTCTGGGAAGTATTTTTATTATGCTTCCTTGCAGTTAAATTGCGTGTATTGGCGGTGCCATCAAGTTCGTATTTTTGCTAAAATTAATAATCAAAACCAGTTAGATATGGGTGGGAAGTTGAACGCTGCCTGAACAAATTTTATCATTAGATTGGTTGAAAATGAAATATCAGTATAGACTAGGAAATATAGAACTAATTCAAATGGAAAGGGGATGTAGCTCAGTGGTAGAGCGCTCGCTTTGCATGTGAGAGGCCCCGGGTTCGATCCCCGGCATCTCCACTTCTATATTTTTTTCCTTTATTTTTTGTCATTTTCGATGAACGAGATTATTTACAGCAAAATATCTGAGGGTTTTGAATGTATCGTTTGCGCTCTATTCAGGAGAAACAGGGGTGAAAGAATTCCTTACAAATTTATAAAACACAAATTAACCCTCAATGTCCATTATGGGGATGTAGCTCAGTGGTAGAGCGCTCGCTTCGCATGCGAGATGCCCCGGGTTCGATCCCCGGCATCTCCAGATTTTTTATGATTATCTTTTGCGATATAGGTAGAACATATTTATTTCAAAGTCATTGTACTCGATTATGAACTAGAATGCATCTCTACTTTTGTTCACATGATTGCTTTTTGTAAAACATCTTGGTTTCGTTGTCTAGTTTTTCCACATGCACTTTCACGCCCACTGGCGTTTTCAAATAAATTGTTATTCCCTTTTTATTGATAGCAAAAACTAATTGCTCCGGGTGAGGATCGAACTCACAACCTCCGCATTCCTTATTCCGTGCATAGCACAGAGAAGGTACTGTCTATAAGTACGGCGCGCTAACCGATTGTGCCACCGGAGCAATGTTACAAATTGGCTCATTTTTACAACATTTAAAATACCTCACAAAATATCATGAAAATTTTATTTGTCTAAATTAAAATGTATAATTCATAATAATGCCTAGCATTCCATTTATCATTTCATCCTGGAATAGCTTAACTTAACTTAATATACAACAGACATAACATAAACCATGGTAAAGAAATGTTGTACATATTCAGAAACTGCATATATAGTTTAATTAAAACGACTTACGTTTGACAAACTCATCTGCAACACGTCATCTGTCATTTCGAGCGAACCGTGCCGAATAATCCAATCTTCTCGATCGATATACTAAGAACTGTAACCCCTTTACTTGATATATGCTAAATTACCCGTTTACGTTCAAGTCCCAGGTAGTCTAGTGGTTAGGATTCCGCGCTCTCACCGCGGCGGCCGGGGTTCGATTCCCCGTCTGGGAAGTATTTTTATTATGCTTCCTTGCAGTTAAATTGCGTGTATTGGCGGTGCCATCAAGTTCGTATTTTTGCTAAAATTAATAATCAAAACCAGTTAGATATGGGTGGGAAGTTGAACGCTGCCTGAACAAATTTTATCATTAGATTGGTTGAAAATGAAATATCAGTATAGACTAGGAAATATAGAACTAATTCAAATGGAAAGGGGATGTAGCTCAGTGGTAGAGCGCTCGCTTTGCATGTGAGAGGCCCCGGGTTCGATCCCCGGCATCTCCACTTCTATATTTTTTTCCTTTATTTTTTGTCATTTTCGATGAACGAGATTATTTACAGCAAAATATCTGAGGGTTTTGAATGTATCGTTTGCGCTCTATTCAGGAGAAACAGGGGTGAAAGAATTCCTTACAAATTTATAAAACACAAATTAACCCTCAATGTCCATTATGGGGATGTAGCTCAGTGGTAGAGCGCTCGCTTCGCATGCGAGATGCCCCGGGTTCGATCCCCGGCATCTCCAGATTTTTTATGATTATCTTTTGCGATATAGGTAGAACATATTTATTTCAAAGTCATTGTACTCGATTATGAACTAGAATGCATCTCTACTTTTGTTCACATGATTGCTTTTTGTAAAACATCTTGGTTTCGTTGTCTAGTTTTTCCACATGCACTTTCACGCCCACTGGCGTTTTCAAATAAATTGTTATTCCCTTTTTATTGATAGCAAAAACTAATTGCTCCGGGTGAGGATCGAACTCACAACCTCCGCATTCCTTATTCCGTGCATAGCACAGAGAAGGTACTGTCTATAAGTACGGCGCGCTAACCGATTGTGCCACCGGAGCAATGTTACAAATTGGCTCATTTTTACAACATTTAAAATACCTCACAAAATATCATGAAAATTTTATTTGTCTAAATTAAAATGTATAATTCATAATAATGCCTAGCATTCCATTTATCATTTCATCCTGGAATAGCTTAACTTAACTTAATATACAACAGACATAACATAAACCATGGTAAAGAAATGTTGTACATATTCAGAAACTGCATATATAGTTTAATTAAAACGACTTACGTTTGACAAACTCATCTGCAACACGTCATCTGTCATTTCGAGCGAACCGTGCCGAATAATCCAATCTTCTCGATCGATATACTAAGAACTGTAACCCCTTTACTTGATATATGCTAAATTACCCGTTTACGTTCAAGTCCCAGGTAGTCTAGTGGTTAGGATTCCGCGCTCTCACCGCGGCGGCCGGGGTTCGATTCCCCGTCTGGGAAGTATTTTTATTATGCTTCCTTGCAGTTAAATTGCGTGTATTGGCGGTGCCATCAAGTTCGTATTTTTGCTAAAATTAATAATCAAAACCAGTTAGATATGGGTGGGAAGTTGAACGCTGCCTGAACAAATTTTATCATTAGATTGGTTGAAAATGAAATATCAGTATAGACTAGGAAATATAGAACTAATTCAAATGGAAAGGGGATGTAGCTCAGTGGTAGAGCGCTCGCTTTGCATGTGAGAGGCCCCGGGTTCGATCCCCGGCATCTCCACTTCTATATTTTTTTCCTTTATTTTTTGTCATTTTCGATGAACGAGATTATTTACAGCAAAATATCTGAGGGTTTTGAATGTATCGTTTGCGCTCTATTCAGGAGAAACAGGGGTGAAAGAATTCCTTACAAATTTATAAAACACAAATTAACCCTCAATGTCCATTATGGGGATGTAGCTCAGTGGTAGAGCGCTCGCTTCGCATGCGAGATGCCCCGGGTTCGATCCCCGGCATCTCCAGATTTTTTATGATTATCTTTTGCGATATAGGTAGAACATATTTATTTCAAAGTCATTGTACTCGATTATGAACTAGAATGCATCTCTACTTTTGTTCACATGATTGCTTTTTGTAAAACATCTTGGTTTCGTTGTCTAGTTTTTCCACATGCACTTTCACGCCCACTGGCGTTTTCAAATAAATTGTTATTCCCTTTTTATTGATAGCAAAAACTAATTGCTCCGGGTGAGGATCGAACTCACAACCTCCGCATTCCTTATTCCGTGCATAGCACAGAGAAGGTACTGTCTATAAGTACGGCGCGCTAACCGATTGTGCCACCGGAGCAATGTTACAAATTGGCTCATTTTTACAACATTTAAAATACCTCACAAAATATCATGAAAATTTTATTTGTCTAAATTAAAATGTATAATTCATAATAATGCCTAGCATTCCATTTATCATTTCATCCTGGAATAGCTTAACTTAACTTAATATACAACAGACATAACATAAACCATGGTAAAGAAATGTTGTACATATTCAGAAACTGCATATACAGTTTAATTAAAACGACTTACGTTTGACAAACTCATCTGCAACACGTCATCTGTCATTTCGAGCGAACCGTGCCGAATAATCCAATCTTCTCGATCGATATACTAAGAACTGTAAACCTTTACTTGATGAAAATTTTATTTGTCTAAATTAAAATGTATAATTCATAATAATGCCTAGCATTCCATTTATCATTTCATCCTGGAATAGCTTAACTTAACTTAATATACAACAGACATAACATAAACCATGGTAAAGAAATGTTGTACATATTCAGAAACTGCATATATAGTTTAATTAAAACGACTTACGTTTGACAAACTCATCTGCAACACGTCATCTGTCATTTCGAGCGAACCGTGCCGAATAATCCAATCTTCTCGATCGATATACTAAGAACTGTAACCCCTTTACTTGATATATGCTAAATTACCCGATTACGTTCAAGTCCCAGGTAGTCTAGTGGTTAGGATTCCGCGCTCTCACCGCGGCGGCCGGGGTTCGATTCCCCGTCTGGGAAGTATTTTTATTATGCTTCCTTGCAGTTAAATTGCGTGTATTGGCGGTGCCATCAAGTTCGTATTTTTGCTAAAATTAATAATCAAAACCAGTTAGATATGGGTGGGAAGTTGAACGCTGCCTGAACAAATTTTATCATTAGATTGGTTGAAAATGAAATATCAGTATAGACTAGGAAATATAGAACTATTTCAAATGGAAAGGGGATGTAGCTCAGTGGTAGAGCGCTCGCTTTGCATGTGAGAGGCCCCGGGTTCGATCCCCGGCATCTCCACTTCTATATTTTTTTCCTTTGTTTTTTGTCATTTTCGATGAACGAGATTATTAACAGCAAAATATCTGAGGGTTTTGAATGTATCGTTTGCGCTCTATTCAGGAGAAACAGGGGTGAAAGAATTCCTTACAAATTTATAAAACACAAATTAACCCTCAATGTCCAATATGGGGATGTAGCTCAGTGGTAGAGCGCTCGCTTCGCATGCGAGATGCCCCGGGTTCGATCCCCGGCATCTCCAGATTTTTTATGATTATCTTTTGCGATATAGGTAGAACATATTTATTTCAAAGTCATTGTACTCGATTATGAACTAGAATGCATCTCTACTTTTGTTCACATGATTGCTTTTTGTAAAACATCTTGGTTTCGTTGTCTAGTTTTTCCACATGCACTTTCACGCCCACTGGCGTTTTCAAATAAATTGTTATTCCCTTTTTATTGATAGCAAAAACTAATTGCTCCGGGTGAGGATCGAACTCACAACCTCCGCATTCCTTATTCCGTGCATAGCACAGAGAAGGTACTGTCTATAAGTACGGCGCGCTAACCGATTGTGCCACCGGAGCAATGTTACAAATTGGCTCATTTTTACAACATTTAAAATACCTCACAAAATATCATGAAAATTTTATTTGTCTAAATTAAAATGTATAATTCATAATAATGCCTAGCATTCCATTTATCATTTCATCCTGGAATAGCTTAACTTAACTTAATATACAACAGACATAACATAAACCATGGTAAAGAAATGTTGTACATATTCAGAAACTGCATATATAGTTTAATTAAAACGACTTACGTTTGACAAACTCATCTGCAACACGTCATCTGTCATTTCGAGCGAACCGTGCCGAATAATCCAATCTTCTCGATCGATATACTAAGAACTGTAACCCCTTTACTTGATATATGCTAAATTACCCGTTTACGTTCAAGTCCCAGGTAGTCTAGTGGTTAGGATTCCGCGCTCTCACCGCGGCGGCCGGGGTTCGATTCCCCGTCTGGGAAGTATTTTTATTATGCTTCCTTGCAGTTAAATTGCGTGTATTGGCGGTGCCATCAAGTTCGTATTTTTGCTAAAATTAATAATCAAAACCAGTTAGATATGGGTGGGAAGTTGAACGCTGCCTGAACAAATTTTATCATTAGATTGGTTGAAAATGAAATATCAGTATAGACTAGGAAATATAGAACTAATTCAAATGGAAAGGGGATGTAGCTCAGTGGTAGAGCGCTCGCTTTGCATGTGAGAGGCCCCGGGTTCGATCCCCGGCATCTCCACTTCTATATTTTTTTCCTTTATTTTTTGTCATTTTCGATGAACGAGATTATTTACAGCAAAATATCTGAGGGTTTTGAATGTATCGTTTGCGCTCTATTCAGGAGAAACAGGGGTGAAAGAATTCCTTACAAATTTATAAAACACAAATTAACCCTCAATGTCCATTATGGGGATGTAGCTCAGTGGTAGAGCGCTCGCTTCGCATGCGAGATGCCCCGGGTTCGATCCCCGGCATCTCCAGATTTTTTATGATTATCTTTTGCGATATAGGTAGAACATATTTATTTCAAAGTCATTGTACTCGATTATGAACTAGAATGCATCTCTACTTTTGTTCACATGATTGCTTTTTGTAAAACATCTTGGTTTCGTTGTCTAGTTTTTCCACATGCACTTTCACGCCCACTGACGTTTTCAAATAAATTGTTATTCCCTTTTTATTGATAGCAAAAACTAATTGCTCCGGGTGAGGATCGAACTCACAACCTCCGCATTCCTTATTCCGTGCATAGCACAGAGAAGGTACTGTCTATAAGTACGGCGCGCTAACCGATTGTGCCACCGGAGCAATGTTACAAATTGGCTCATTTTTACAACATTTAAAATACCTCACAAAATATCATGAAAATTTTATTTGTCTAAATTAAAATGTATAATTCATAATAATGCCTAGCATTCCATTTATCATTTCATCCTGGAATAGCTTAACTTAACTTAATATACAACAGACATAACATAAACCATGGTAAAGAAATGTTGTACATATTCAGAAACTGCATATATAGTTTAATTAAAACGACTTACGTTTGACAAACTCATCTGCAACACGTCATCTGTCATTTCGAGCGAACCGTGCCGAATAATCCAATCTTCTCGATCGATATACTAAGAACTGTAACCCCTTTACTTGATATATGCTAAATTACCCGTTTACGTTCAAGTCCCAGGTAGTCTAGTGGTTAGGATTCCGCGCTCTCACCGCGGCGGCCGGGGTTCGATTCCCCGTCTGGGAAGTATTTTTATTATGCTTCCTTGCAGTTAAATTGCGTGTATTGGCGGTGCCATCAAGTTCGTATTTTTGCTAAAATTAATAATCAAAACCAGTTAGATATGGGTGGGAAGTTGAACGCTGCCTGAACAAATTTTATCATTAGATTGGTTGAAAATGAAATATCAGTATAGACTAGGAAATATAGAACTAATTCAAATGGAAAGGGGATGTAGCTCAGTGGTAGAGCGCTCGCTTTGCATGTGAGAGGCCCCGGGTTCGATCCCCGGCATCTCCACTTCTATATTTTTTTCCTTTATTTTTTGTCATTTTCGATGAACGAGATTATTTACAGCAAAATATCTGAGGGTTTTGAATGTATCGTTTGCGCTCTATTCAGGAGAAACAGGGGTGAAAGAATTCCTTACAAATTTATAAAACACAAATTAACCCTCAATGTCCGTTATGGGGATGTAGCTCAGTGGTAGAGCGCTCGCTTCGCATGCGAGATGCCCCGGGTTCGATCCCCGGCATCTCCAGATTTTTTATGATTATCTTTTGCGATATAGGTAGAACATATTTATTTCAAAGTCATTGTACTCGATTATGAACTAGAATGCATCTCTACTTTTGTTCACATGATTGCTTTTTGTAAAACATCTTGGTTTCGTTGTCTAGTTTTTCCACATGCACTTTCACGCCCACTGGCGTTTTCAAATAAATTGTTATTCCCTTTTTATTGATAGCAAAAACTAATTGCTCCGGGTGAGGATCGAACTCACAACCTCCGCATTCCTTATTCCGTGCATAGCACAGAGAAGGTACTGTCTATAAGTACGGCGCGCTAACCGATTGTGCCACCGGAGCAATGTTACAAATTGGCTCATTTTTACAACATTTAAAATACCTCACAAAATATCATGAAAATTTTATTTGTCTAAATTAAAATGTATAATTCATAATAATGCCTAGCATTCCATTTATCATTTCATCCTGGAATAGCTTAACTTAACTTAATATACAACAGACATAACATAAACCATGGTAAAGAAATGTTGTACATATTCAGAAACTGCATATATAGTTTAATTAAAACGACTTACGTTTGACAAACTCATCTGCAACACGTCATCTGTCATTTCGAGCGAACCGTGCCGAATAATCCAATCTTCTCGATCGATATACTAAGAACTGTAACCCCTTTACTTGATATATGCTAAATTACCCGTTTACGTTCAAGTCCCAGGTAGTCTAGTGGTTAGGATTCCGCGCTCTCACCGCGGCGGCCGGGGTTCGATTCCCCGTCTGGGAAGTATTTTTATTATGCTTCCTTGCAGTTAAATTGCGTGTATTGGCGGTGCCATCAAGTTCGTATTTTTGCTAAAATTAATAATCAAAACCAGTTAGATATGGGTGGGAAGTTGAACGCTGCCTGAACAAATTTTATCATTAGATTGGTTGAAAATGAAATATCAGTATAGACTAGGAAATATAGAACTAATTCAAATGGAAAGGGGATGTAGCTCAGTGGTAGAGCGCTCGCTTTGCATGTGAGAGGCCCCGGGTTCGATCCCCGGCATCTCCACTTCTATATTTTTTTCCTTTATTTTTTGTCATTTTCGATGAACGAGATTATTTACAGCAAAATATCTGAGGGTTTTGAATGTATCGTTTGCGCTCTATTCAGGAGAAACAGGGGTGAAAGAATTCCTTACAAATTTATAAAACACAAATTAACCCTCAATGTCCGTTATGGGGATGTAGCTCAGTGGTAGAGCGCTCGCTTCGCATGCGAGATGCCCCGGGTTCGATCCCCGGCATCTCCAGATTTTTTATGATTATCTTTTGCGATATAGGTAGAACATATTTATTTCAAAGTCATTGTACTCGATTATGAACTAGAATGCATCTCTACTTTTGTTCACATGATTGCTTTTTGTAAAACATCTTGGTTTCGTTGTCTAGTTTTTCCACATGCACTTTCACGCCCACTGGCGTTTTCAAATAAATTGTTATTCCCTTTTTATTGATAGCAAAAACTAATTGCTCCGGGTGAGGATCGAACTCACAACCTCCGCATTCCTTATTCCGTGCATAGCACAGAGAAGGTACTGTCTATAAGTACGGCGCGCTAACCGATTGTGCCACCGGAGCAATGTTACAAATTGGCTCATTTTTACAACATTTAAAATACCTCACAAAATATCATGAAAATTTTATTTGTCTAAATTAAAATGTATAATTCATAATAATGCCTAGCATTCCATTTATCATTTCATCCTGGAATAGCTTAACTTAACTTAATATACAACAGACATAACATAAACCATGGTAAAGAAATGTTGTACATATTCAGAAACTGCATATATAGTTTAATTAAAACGACTTACGTTTGACAAACTCATCTGCAACACGTCATCTGTCATTTCGAGCGAACCGTGCCGAATAATCCAATCTTCTCGATCGATATACTAAGAACTGTAACCCCTTTACTTGATATATGCTAAATTACCCGTTTACGTTCAAGTCCCAGGTAGTCTAGTGGTTAGGATTCCGCGCTCTCACCGCGGCGGCCGGGGTTCGATTCCCCGTCTGGGAAGTATTTTTATTATGCTTCCTTGCAGTTAAATTGCGTGTATTGGCGGTGCCATCAAGTTCGTATTTTTGCTAAAATTAATAATCAAAACCAGTTAGATATGGGTGGGAAGTTGAACGCTGCCTGAACAAATTTTATCATTAGATTGGTTGAAAATGAAATATCAGTATAGACTAGGAAATATAGAACTAATTCAAATGGAAAGGGGATGTAGCTCAGTGGTAGAGCGCTCGCTTTGCATGTGAGAGGCCCCGGGTTCGATCCCCGGCATCTCCACTTCTATATTTTTTTCCTTTATTTTTTGTCATTTTCGATGAACGAGATTATTTACAGCAAAATATCTGAGGGTTTTGAATGTATCGTTTGCGCTCTATTCAGGAGAAACAGGGGTGAAAGAATTCCTTACAAATTTATAAAACACAAATTAACCCTCAATGTCCGTTATGGGGATGTAGCTCAGTGGTAGAGCGCTCGCTTCGCATGCGAGATGCCCCGGGTTCGATCCCCGGCATCTCCAGATTTTTTATGATTATCTTTTGCGATATAGGTAGAACATATTTATTTCAAAGTCATTGTACTCGATTATGAACTAGAATGCATCTCTACTTTTGTTCACATGATTGCTTTTTGTAAAACATCTTGGTTTCGTTGTCTAGTTTTTCCACATGCACTTTCACGCCCACTGGCGTTTTCAAATAAATTGTTATTCCCTTTTTATTGATAGCAAAAACTAATTGCTCCGGGTGAGGATCGAACTCACAACCTCCGCATTCCTTATTCCGTGCATAGCACAGAGAAGGTACTGTCTATAAGTACGGCGCGCTAACCGATTGTGCCACCGGAGCAATGTTACAAATTGGCTCATTTTTACAACATTTAAAATACCTCACAAAATATCATGAAAATTTTATTTGTCTAAATTAAAATGTATAATTCATAATAATGCCTAGCATTCCATTTATCATTTCATCCTGGAATAGCTTAACTTAACTTAATATACAACAGACATAACATAAACCATGGTAAAGAAATGTTGTACATATTCAGAAACTGCATATATAGTTTAATTAAAACGACTTACGTTTGACAAACTCATCTGCAACACGTCATCTGTCATTTCGAGCGAACCGTGCCGAATAATCCAATCTTCTCGATCGATATACTAAGAACTGTAACCCCTTTACTTGATATATGCTAAATTACCCGTTTACGTTCAAGTCCCAGGTAGTCTAGTGGTTAGGATTCCGCGCTCTCACCGCGGCGGCCGGGGTTCGATTCCCCGTCTGGGAAGTATTTTTATTATGCTTCCTTGCAGTTAAATTGCGTGTATTGGCGGTGCCATCAAGTTCGTATTTTTGCTAAAATTAATAATCAAAACCAGTTAGATATGGGTGGGAAGTTGAACGCTGCCTGAACAAATTTTATCATTTGATTGGTTGAAAATGAAATATCAGTATAGACTAGGAAATATAGAACTAATTCAAATGGAAAGGGGATGTAGCTCAGTGGTAGAGCGCTCGCTTTGCATGTGAGAGGCCCCGGGTTCGATCCCCGGCATCTCCACTTCTATATTTTTTTCCTTTATTTTTTGTCATTTTCGATGAACGAGATTATTTACAGCAAAATATCTGAGGGTTTTGAATGTATCGTTTGCGCTCTATTCAGGAGAAACAGGGGTGAAAGAATTCCTTACAAATTTATAAAACACAAATTAACCCTCAATGTCCGTTATGGTACGAGACCACAATTATCGTCCCTTATTTTTCGTTGTTGTTTAATATAGTCCCTTTAAAAAACACCATATATCTTCCAGAGGTATTTCTAGGTCAATTTTTGGTGCAGTTTTTAGTTGTTTGGGTTATTTGGTAGTTCTTAAGCCAAAGTTTGGTATATACAAAGACCAACACTAAAATCAGCATAAAAGGGGTGATTTGCCAGGCATACGCGGGGTCAAAATTTAGATCTTAATTTTTGTTGACATTAAAAATTTTTGGTCTCTTGACCATAAAATGCATCAAAAGTTTTAAAATCGGTAAAATCTTCTTAAATTTACATATTATTTATGTCTTGTGTTGTTATGCAGCTGTAAGAAATTTTAGGAAAATCAAATGGTTAAATTTTTTTTTATTCATCAAAACGCTATATTGAAAATGCATTAAAAAGGGGGCTAAAATAATACTAGTCTCGGGCCTAGGAGAGGGGGGCTATGGGTAAAATTTCAAAAACTTTCTAGCAATACTGTATTTAGTCTGAACTTACTGAATATGCCATATTGAAATGATTTCAGTCTTTGTTTCATGAATTTATATGAAAATATGACCAAATGAGCCAAAATTCAATGTGTATGGGATTTTCAATGAAAATGGTCTTCTTTTTGGATTTTGGATTTTTTTCCAACAAAATGACCCCTTACTTGCAAATAAAGACTTTTAGTTGCCTAGAATTGTCATAATTCATTAAATTAAGACATAAGGAGTGTTTTTATCCTGAAATGTTGAAAGTATTTCTGAAAAAAATCTTTTCCCCACTGCGAAACAAGGTTGCGGCATCATATGGATTTTTCTGGGGTGGGCCTATGCCATCTTTCTAAAATCATCTTTTTATTACTTCAATTCTTGGAATATCAGACAGAAAGCAATGTTTTAATGATAAACAACACAAAAAACACCTATTTGTTCAGCATTGTCTACTACATAAGTGAAATGATTGTAAATATTAGCAGTTACAAGCTAAAGATTTGAAGGTTTTTCTATGTTTTTGCACATAAGTCATTTACTAGTTTCCATCAAAAGTGCTCTGACCAATGTTTTTGCTATTGAAATCTGTTGATTTGCATCCTCTCATACTGAAAACATAAAAAATGTAAGATATTGCATCCTCTTTTGCATTTTTTTCACCCTTGAATAGCTACTTTTACCAATTTTGGCAAAACCGCTTTCATAATACATATGGTTCCTGATTTTCAAATGGTTAATATGGACTTAAATAGTATATAAAGTTAATGTTTCTTGGGGTTTTTTGTAAGCTTATTATATAGAGAACATTTTAAAAGAGTTTCCAGGTAAATATCTTGTACAAATTTTGAAAAATATTAATGACCATATTAGTACCCCTTTAAATCCTTGAATGTCTTATTTTTCACTCCGCGAATATAAACCAGAATCAAATATTAAAACCATGCACTTATTTTACCAAAACTTGTGTTTTTCATGTTCAGTACACCTCAAGTTATTGATATCAATCATTGGTTTTGTCAAAAATCATGAAATGTAAAAAATATGGCCACATAGAATCCATGGTTCTTGAGTAAGCTGTAGCGGACCATATTTTTGAAGAAAACCATTGATTTGAATGGCTCATATTTTTAATGTTATTCATCTGATCATTATGAAACTTGGTATGTAAACTCAAAAAAGACTCTAGTTGGTGAAAAACAACTTTATTTGATGAAATGAGGCTTATCTGAGGACTATTAGGTACGAGACCACAATTATCGTCCCTTATTTTTCGTTGTTGTTTAATATAGTCCCTTTAAAAAACACCATATATCTTCCAGAGGTATTTCTAGGTCAATTTTTGGTGCAGTTTTTAGTTGTTTGGGTTATTTGGTAGTTCTTAAGCCAAAGTTTGGTATATACAAAGACCAACACTAAAATCAGCATAAAAGGGGTGATTTGCCAGGCATACGCGGGGTCAAAATTTAGATCTTAATTTTTGTTGACATTAAAAATTTTTGGTCTCTTGACCATAAAATGCATCAAAAGTTTTAAAATCGGTAAAATCTTCTTAAATTTACATATTATTTATGTCTTGTGTTGTTATGCAGCTGTAAGAAATTTTAGGAAAATCAAATGGTTAAATTTTTTTTTATTCATCAAAACGCTATATTGAAAATGCATTAAAAAGGGGGCTAAAATAATACTAGTCTCGGGCCTTATGGGGATGTAGCTCAGTGGTAGAGCGCTCGCTTCGCATGCGAGATGCCCCGGGTTCGATCCCCGGCATCTCCAGATTTTTTATGATTATCTTTTGCGATATAGGTAGAACATATTTATTTCAAAGTCATTGTACTCGATTATGAACTAGAATGCATCTCTACTTTTGTTCACATGATTGCTTTTTGTAAAACATCTTGGTTTCGTTGTCTAGTTTTTCCACATGCACTTTCACGCCCACTGGCGTTTTCAAATAAATTGTTATTCCCTTTTTATTGATAGCAAAAACTAATTGCTCCGGGTGAGGATCGAACTCACAACCTCCGCATTCCTTATTCCGTGCATAGCACAGAGAAGGTACTGTCTATAAGTACGGCGCGCTAACCGATTGTGCCACCGGAGCAATGTTACAAATTGGCTCATTTTTACAACATTTAAAATACCTCACAAAATATCATGAAAATTTTATTTGTCTAAATTAAAATGTATAATTCATAATAATGCCTAGCATTCCATTTATCATTTCATCCTGGAATAGCTTAACTTAACTTAATATACAACAGACATAACATAAACCATGGTAAAGAAATGTTGTACATATTCAGAAACTGCATATATAGTTTAATTAAAACGACTTACGTTTGACAAACTCATCTGCAACACGTCATCTGTCATTTCGAGCGAACCGTGCCGAATAATCCAATCTTCTCGATCGATATACTAAGAACTGTAACCCCTTTACTTGATATATGCTAAATTACCCGTTTACGTTCAAGTCCCAGGTAGTCTAGTGGTTAGGATTCCGCGCTCTCACCGCGGCGGCCGGGGTTCGATTCCCCGTCTGGGAAGTATTTTTATTATGCTTCCTTGCAGTTAAATTGCGTGTATTGGCGGTGCCATCAAGTTCGTATTTTTGCTAAAATTAATAATCAAAACCAGTTAGATATGGGTGGGAAGTTGAACGCTGCCTGAACAAATTTTATCATTTGATTGGTTGAAAATGAAATATCAGTATAGACTAGGAAATATAGAACTAATTCAAATGGAAAGGGGATGTAGCTCAGTGGTAGAGCGCTCGCTTTGCATGTGAGAGGCCCCGGGTTCGATCCCCGGCATCTCCACTTCTATATTTTTTTCCTTTATTTTTTGTCATTTTCGATGAACGAGATTATTTACAGCAAAATATCTGAGGGTTTTGAATGTATCGTTTGCGCTCTATTCAGGAGAAACAGGGGTGAAAGAATTCCTTACAAATTTATAAAACACAAATTAACCCTCAATGTCCGTTATGGTACGAGACCACAATTATCGTCCCTTATTTTTCGTTGTTGTTTAATATAGTCCCTTTAAAAAACACCATATATCTTCCAGAGGTATTTCTAGGTCAATTTTTGGTGCAGTTTTTAGTTGTTTGGGTTATTTGGTAGTTCTTAAGCCAAAGTTTGGTATATACAAAGACCAACACTAAAATCAGCATAAAAGGGGTGATTTGCCAGGCATACGCGGGGTCAAAATTTAGATCTTAATTTTTGTTGACATTAAAAATTTTTGGTCTCTTGACCATAAAATGCATCAAAAGTTTTAAAATCGGTAAAATCTTCTTAAATTTACATATTATTTATGTCTTGTGTTGTTATGCAGCTGTAAGAAATTTTAGGAAAATCAAATGGTTAAATTTTTTTTTATTCATCAAAACGCTATATTGAAAATGCATTAAAAAGGGGGCTAAAATAATACTAGTCTCGGGCCTAGGAGAGGGGGGCTATGGGTAAAATTTCAAAAACTTTCTAGCAATACTGTATTTAGTCTGAACTTACTGAATATGCCATATTGAAATGATTTCAGTCTTTGTTTCATGAATTTATATGAAAATATGACCAAATGAGCCAAAATTCAATGTGTATGGGATTTTCAATGAAAATGGTCTTCTTTTTGGATTTTGGATTTTTTTCCAACAAAATGACCCCTTACTTGCAAATAAAGACTTTTAGTTGCCTAGAATTGTCATAATTCATTAAATTAAGACATAAGGAGTGTTTTTATCCTGAAATGTTGAAAGTATTTCTGAAAAAAATCTTTTCCCCACTGCGAAACAAGGTTGCGGCATCATATGGATTTTTCTGGGGTGGGCCTATGCCATCTTTCTAAAATCATCTTTTTATTACTTCAATTCTTGGAATATCAGACAGAAAGCAATGTTTTAATGATAAACAACACAAAAAACACCTATTTGTTCAGCATTGTCTACTACATAAGTGAAATGATTGTAAATATTAGCAGTTACAAGCTAAAGATTTGAAGGTTTTTCTATGTTTTTGCACATAAGTCATTTACTAGTTTCCATCAAAAGTGCTCTGACCAATGTTTTTGCTATTGAAATCTGTTGATTTGCATCCTCTCATACTGAAAACATAAAAAATGTAAGATATTGCATCCTCTTTTGCATTTTTTTCACCCTTGAATAGCTACTTTTACCAATTTTGGCAAAACCGCTTTCATAATACATATGGTTCCTGATTTTCAAATGGTTAATATGGACTTAAATAGTATATAAAGTTAATGTTTCTTGGGGTTTTTTGTAAGCTTATTATATAGAGAACATTTTAAAAGAGTTTCCAGGTAAATATCTTGTACAAATTTTGAAAAATATTAATGACCATATTAGTACCCCTTTAAATCCTTGAATGTCTTATTTTTCACTCCGCGAATATAAACCAGAATCAAATATTAAAACCATGCACTTATTTTACCAAAACTTGTGTTTTTCATGTTCAGTACACCTCAAGTTATTGATATCAATCATTGGTTTTGTCAAAAATCATGAAATGTAAAAAATATGGCCACATAGAATCCATGGTTCTTGAGTAAGCTGTAGCGGACCATATTTTTGAAGAAAACCATTGATTTGAATGGCTCATATTTTTAATGTTATTCATCTGATCATTATGAAACTTGGTATGTAAACTCAAAAAAGACTCTAGTTGGTGAAAAACAACTTTATTTGATGAAATGAGGCTTATCTGAGGACTATTAGGTACGAGACCACAATTATCGTCCCTTATTTTTCGTTGTTGTTTAATATAGTCCCTTTAAAAAACACCATATATCTTCCAGAGGTATTTCTAGGTCAATTTTTGGTGCAGTTTTTAGTTGTTTGGGTTATTTGGTAGTTCTTAAGCCAAAGTTTGGTATATACAAAGACCAACACTAAAATCAGCATAAAAGGGGTGATTTGCCAGGCATACGCGGGGTCAAAATTTAGATCTTAATTTTTGTTGACATTAAAAATTTTTGGTCTCTTGACCATAAAATGCATCAAAAGTTTTAAAATCGGTAAAATCTTCTTAAATTTACATATTATTTATGTCTTGTGTTGTTATGCAGCTGTAAGAAATTTTAGGAAAATCAAATGGTTAAATTTTTTTTTATTCATCAAAACGCTATATTGAAAATGCATTAAAAAGGGGGCTAAAATAATACTAGTCTCGGGCCTTATGGGGATGTAGCTCAGTGGTAGAGCGCTCGCTTCGCATGCGAGATGCCCCGGGTTCGATCCCCGGCATCTCCAGATTTTTTATGATTATCTTTTGCGATATAGGTAGAACATATTTATTTCAAAGTCATTGTACTCGATTATGAACTAGAATGCATCTCTACTTTTGTTCACATGATTGCTTTTTGTAAAACATCTTGGTTTCGTTGTCTAGTTTTTCCACATGCACTTTCACGCCCACTGGCGTTTTCAAATAAATTGTTATTCCCTTTTTATTGATAGCAAAAACTAATTGCTCCGGGTGAGGATCGAACTCACAACCTCCGCATTCCTTATTCCGTGCATAGCACAGAGAAGGTACTGTCTATAAGTACGGCGCGCTAACCGATTGTGCCACCGGAGCAATGTTACAAATTGGCTCATTTTTACAACATTTAAAATACCTCACAAAATATCATGAAAATTTTATTTGTCTAAATTAAAATGTATAATTCATAATAATGCCTAGCATTCCATTTATCATTTCATCCTGGAATAGCTTAACTTAACTTAATATACAACAGACATAACATAAACCATGGTAAAGAAATGTTGTACATATTCAGAAACTGCATATATAGTTTAATTAAAACGACTTACGTTTGACAAACTCATCTGCAACACGTCATCTGTCATTTCGAGCGAACCGTGCCGAATAATCCAATCTTCTCGATCGATATACTAAGAACTGTAACCCCTTTACTTGATATATGCTAAATTACCCGTTTACGTTCAAGTCCCAGGTAGTCTAGTGGTTAGGATTCCGCGCTCTCACCGCGGCGGCCGGGGTTCGATTCCCCGTCTGGGAAGTATTTTTATTATGCTTCCTTGCAGTTAAATTGCGTGTATTGGCGGTGCCATCAAGTTCGTATTTTTGCTAAAATTAATAATCAAAACCAGTTAGATATGGGTGGGAAGTTGAACGCTGCCTGAACAAATTTTATCATTAGATTGGTTGAAAATGAAATATCAGTATAGACTAGGAAATATAGAACTAATTCAAATGGAAAGGGGATGTAGCTCAGTGGTAGAGCGCTCGCTTTGCATGTGAGAGGCCCCGGGTTCGATCCCCGGCATCTCCACTTCTATATTTTTTTCCTTTATTTTTTGTCATTTTCGATGAACGAGATTATTTACAGCAAAATATCTGAGGGTTTTGAATGTATCGTTTGCGCTCTATTCAGGAGAAACAGGGGTGAAAGAATTCCTTACAAATTTATAAAACACAAATTAACCCTCAATGTCCATTATGGGGATGTAGCTCAGTGGTAGAGCGCTCGCTTCGCATGCGAGATGCCCCGGGTTCGATCCCCGGCATCTCCAGATTTTTTATGATTATCTTTTGCGATATAGGTAGAACATATTTATTTCAAAGTCATTGTACTCGATTATGAACTAGAATGCATCTCTACTTTTGTTCACATGATTGCTTTTTGTAAAACATCTTGGTTTCGTTGTCTAGTTTTTCCACATGCACTTTCACGCCCACTGGCGTTTTCAAATAAATTGTTATTCCCTTTTTATTGATAGCAAAAACTAATTGCTCCGGGTGAGGATCGAACTCACAACCTCCGCATTCCTTATTCCGTGCATAGCACAGAGAAGGTACTGTCTATAAGTACGGCGCGCTAACCGATTGTGCCACCGGAGCAATGTTACAAATTGGCTCATTTTTACAACATTTAAAATACCTCACAAAATATCATGAAAATTTTATTTGTCTAAATTAAAATGTATAATTCATAATAATGCCTAGCATTCCATTTATCATTTCATCCTGGAATAGCTTAACTTAACTTAATATACAACAGACATAACATAAACCATGGTAAAGAAATGTTGTACATATTCAGAAACTGCATATATAGTTTAATTAAAACGACTTACGTTTGACAAACTCATCTGCAACACGTCATCTGTCATTTCGAGCGAACCGTGCCGAATAATCCAATCTTCTCGATCGATATACTAAGAACTGTAACCCCTTTACTTGATACATGCTAAATTACCCGTTTACGTTCAAGTCCCAGGTAGTCTAGTGGTTAGGATACCGCGGCGGCCGGGGTTCGATTCCCCGTCTGGGAAGTATTTTTATTATGCTTCCTTGCAGTTAAATTGCGTGTATTGGCGGTGCCATCAAGTTCGTATTTTTGCTAAAATTAATAATCAAAACCAGTTAGATATGGGTGGGAAGTTGAACGCTGCCTGAACAAATTTTATCATTAGATTGGTTGAAAATGAAATATCAGTATAGACTAGGAAATATAGAACTATTTCAAATGGAAAGGGGATGTAGCTCAGTGGTAGAGCGCTCGCTTTGCATGTGAGAGGCCCCGGGTTCGATCCCCGGCATCTCCACTTCTATATTTTTTTCCTTTGTTTTTTTGTCATTTTCGATGAACGAGATTATTTACAGCAAAATATCTGAGGGTTTTGAATGTATCGTTTGCGCTCTATTCAGGAGAAACAGGGGTGAAAGAATTCCTTACAAATTTATAAAACACAAATTAACCCTCAATGTCCAATATGGGGATGTAGCTCAGTGGTAGAGCGCTCGCTTCGCATGCGAGATGCCCCGGGTTCGATCCCCGGCATCTCCAGATTTTTTATGATTATCTTTTGCGATATAGGTAGAACATATTTATTTCAAAGTCATTGTACTCGATTATGAACTAGAATGCATCTCTACTTTTGTTCACATGATTGCTTTTTGTAAAACATCTTGGTTTCGTTGTCTAGTTTTTCCACATGCACTTTCACGCCCACTGGCGTTTTCAAATAAATTGTTATTCCCTTTTTATTGATAGCAAAAACTAATTGCTCCGGGTGAGGATCGAACTCACAACCTCCGCATTCCTTATTCCGTGCATAGCACAGAGAAGGTACTGTCTATAAGTACGGCGCGCTAACCGATTGTGCCACCGGAGCAATGTTACAAATTGGCTCATTTTTACAACATTTAAAATACCTCACAAAATATCATGAAAATTTTATTTGTCTAAATTAAAATGTATAATTCATAATAATGCCTAGCATTCCATTTATCATTTCATCCTGGAATAGCTTAACTTAACTTAATATACAACAGACATAACATAAACCATGGTAAAGAAATGTTGTACATATTCAGAAACTGCATATATAGTTTAATTAAAACGACTTACGTTTGACAAACTCATCTGCAACACGTCATCTGTCATTTCGAGCAAACCGTGCCGAATAATCCAATCTTCTCGATCGATATACTAAGAACTGTAACCCCTTTACTTGATATATGCTAAATTACCCATTTACGTTCAAGTCCCAGGTAGTCTAGTGGTTAGGATTCCGCGCTCTCACCGCGGCGGCCGGGGTTCGATTCCCCGTCTGGGAAGTATTTTTATTATGCTTCCTTGCAGTTAAATTGCGTGTATTGGCGGTGCCATCAAGTTCGTATTTTTGCTAAAATTAATAATCAAAACCAGTTAGATATGGGTGGGAAGTTGAACGCTGCCTGAACAAATTTTATCATTAGATTGGTTGAAAATGAAATATCAGTATAGACTAGGAAATATAGAACTATTTCAATTGGAAAGGGGATGTAGCTCAGTGGTAGAGCGCTCGCTTTGCATGTGAGAGGCCCCGGGTTCGATCCCCGGCATCTCCACTTCTATATTTTTTTCCTTTGTTTTTTGTCATTTTCGATGAACGAGATTATTTACAGCAAAATATCTGAGGGTTTTGAATGTATCGTTTGCGCTCTATTCAGGAGAAACAGGGGTGAAAGAATTCCTTACAAATTTATAAAACACAAATTAACCCTCAATGTCCGTTATGGGGATGTAGCTCAGTGGTAGAGCGCTCGCTTCGCATGCGAGATGCCCCGGGTTCGATCCCCGGCATCTCCAGATTTTTTATGATTATCTTTTGCGATATAGGTAGAACATATTTATTTCAAAGTCATTGTACTCGATTATGAACTAGAATGCATCTCTACTTTTGTTCACATGATTGCTTTTTGTAAAACATCTTGGTTTCGTTGTCTAGTTTTTCCACATGCACTTTCACGCCCACTGGCGTTTTCAAATAAATTGTTATTCCCTTTTTATTGATAGCAAAAACTAATTGCTCCGGGTGAGGATCGAACTCACAACCTCCGCATTCCTTATTCCGTGCATAGCACAGAGAAGGTACTGTCTATAAGTACGGCGCGCTAACCGATTGTGCCACCGGAGCAATGTTACAAATTGGCTCATTTTTACAACATTTAAAATACCTCACAAAATATCATGAAAATTTTATTTGTCTAAATTAAAATGTATAATTCATAATAATGCCTAGCATTCCATTTATCATTTCATCCTGGAATAGCTTAACTTAACTTAATATACAACAGACATAACATAAACCATGGTAAAGAAATGTTGTACATATTCAGAAACTGCATATATAGTTTAATTAAAACGACTTACGTTTGACAAACTCATCTGCAACACGTCATCTGTCATTTCGAGCGAACCGTGCCGAATAATCCAATCTTCTCGATCGATATACTAAGAACTGTAACCCCTTTACTTGATATATGCTAAATTACCCGTTTACGTTCAAGTCCCAGGTAGTCTAGTGGTTAGGATTCCGCGCTCTCACCGCGGCGGCCGGGGTTCGATTCCCCGTCTGGGAAGTATTTTTATTATGCTTCCTTGCAGTTAAATTGCGTGTATTGGCGGTGCCATCAAGTTCGTATTTTTGCTAAAATTAATAATCAAAACCAGTTAGATATGGGTGGGAAGTTGAACGCTGCCTGAACAAATTTTATCATTAGATTGGTTGAAAATGAAATATCAGTATAGACTAGGAAATATAGAACCATTTCAAATGGAAAGGGGATGTAGCTCA
Organism: Arcuatula senhousia; assembly: GCA_963971305.1. Classification (NCBI taxonomy): domain Eukaryota; kingdom Metazoa; phylum Mollusca; class Bivalvia; order Mytilida; family Mytilidae; genus Arcuatula; species Arcuatula senhousia. Next base: position 32,472,654 of record OZ020315.1, read on the forward strand.
GTGGTAGAGCGCTCGCTTTGCATGTGAGAGGCCCCGGGTTCGATCCCCGGCATCTCCACTTCTATATTTTTTTCCTTTGTTTTTTGTCATTTTCGATGAACGAGATTATTTACAGCAAAATATCTGAGGGTTTTGAATGTATCGTTTGCGCTCTATTCAGGAGAAACAGGGGTGAAAGAATTCCTTACAAATTTATAAAACACAAATTAACCCTCAATGTCCAATATGGGGATGTAGCTCAGTGGTAGAGCGCTCGCTTCGCATGCGAGATGCCCCGGGTTCGATCCCCGGCATCTCCAGATTTTTTATGATTATCTTTTGCGATATAGGTAGAACATATTTATTTCAAAGTCATTGTACTCGATTATGAACTAGAATGCATCTCTACTTTTGTTCACATGATTGCTTTTTGTAAAACATCTTGGTTTCGTTGTCTAGTTTTTCCACATGCACTTTCACGCCCACTGGCGTTTTCAAATAAATTGTTATTCCCTTTTTATTGATAGCAAAAACTAATTGCTCCGGGTGAGGATCGAACTCACAACCTCCGCATTCCTTATTCCGTGCATAGCACAGAGAAGGTACTGTCTATAAGTACGGCGCGCTAACCGATTGTGCCACCGGAGCAATGTTACAAATTGGCTCATTTTTACAACATTTAAAATACCTCACAAAATATCATGAAAATTTTATTTGTCTAAATTAAAATGTATAATTCATAATAATGCCTAGCATTCCATTTATCATTTCATCCTGGAATAGCTTAACTTAACTTAATATACAACAGACATAACATAAACCATGGTAAAGAAATGTTGTACATATTCAGAAACTGCATATATAGTTTAATTAAAACGACTTACGTTTGACAAACTCATCTGCAACACGTCATCTGTCATTTCGAGCGAACCGTGCCGAATAATCCAATCTTCTCGATCGATATACTAAGAACTGTAACCCCTTTACTTGATATATGCTAAATTACCCGTTTACGTTCAAGTCCCAGGTAGTCTAGTGGTTAGGATACCGCGGCGGCCGGGGTTCGATTCCCCGTCTGGGAAGTATTTTTATTATGCTTCCTTGCAGTTAAATTGCGTGTATTGGCGGTGCCATCAAGTTCGTATTTTTGCTAAAATTAATAATCAAAACCAGTTAGATATGGGTGGGAAGTTGAACGCTGCCTGAACAAATTTTATCATTAGATTGGTTGAAAATGAAATATCAGTATAGACTAGGAAATATAGAACTAATTCAAATGGAAAGGGGATGTAGCTCAGTGGTAGAGCGCTCGCTTTGCATGTGAGAGGCCCCGGGTTCGATCCCCGGCATCTCCACTTCTATATTTTTTTCCTTTATTTTTTGTCATTTTCGATGAACGAGATTATTTACAGCAAAATATCTGAGGGTTTTGAATGTATCGTTTGCGCTCTATTCAGGAGAAACAGGGGTGAAAGAATTCCTTACAAATTTATAAAACACAAATTAACCCTCAATGTCCATTATGGGGATGTAGCTCAGTGGTAGAGCGCTCGCTTCGCATGCGAGATGCCCCGGGTTCGATCCCCGGCATCTCCAGATTTTTTATGATTATCTTTTGCGATATAGGTAGAACATATTTATTTCAAAGTCATTGTACTCGATTATGAACTAGAATGCATCTCTACTTTTGTTCACATGATTGCTTTTTGTAAAACATCTTGGTTTCGTTGTCTAGTTTTTCCACATGCACTTTCACGCCCACTGGCGTTTTCAAATAAATTGTTATTCCCTTTTTATTGATAGCAAAAACTAATTGCTCCGGGTGAGGATCGAACTCACAACCTCCGCATTCCTTATTCCGTGCATAGCACAGAGAAGGTACTGTCTATAAGTACGGCGCGCTAACCGATTGTGCCACCGGAGCAATGTTACAAATTGGCTCATTTTTACAACATTTAAAATACCTCACAAAATATCATGAAAATTTTATTTGTCTAAATTAAAATGTATAATTCATAATAATGCCTAGCATTCCATTTATCATTTCATCCTGGAATAGCTTAACTTAACTTAATATACAACAGACATAACATAAACCATGGTAAAGAAATGTTGTACATATTCAGAAACTGCATATATAGTTTAATTAAAACGACTTACGTTTGACAAACTCATCTGCAACACGTCATCTGTCATTTCGAGCGAACCGTGCCGAATAATCCAATCTTCTCGATCGATATACTAAGAACTGTAACCCCTTTACTTGATATATGCTAAATTACCCGTTTACGTTCAAGTCCCAGGTAGTCTAGTGGTTAGGATACCGCGGCGGCCGGGGTTCGATTCCCCGTCTGGGAAGTATTTTTATTATGCTTCCTTGCAGTTAAATTGCGTGTATTGGCGGTGCCATCAAGTTCGTATTTTTGCTAAAATTAATAATCAAAACCAGTTAGATATGGGTGGGAAGTTGAACGCTGCCTGAACAAATTTTATCATTAGATTGGTTGAAAATGAAATATCAGTATAGACTAGGAAATATAGAACTAATTCAAATGGAAAGGGGATGTAGCTCAGTGGTAGAGCGCTCGCTTTGCATGTGAGAGGCCCCGGGTTCGATCCCCGGCATCTCCACTTCTATATTTTTTTCCTTTATTTTTTGTCATTTTCGATGAACGAGATTATTTACAGCAAAATATCTGAGGGTTTTGAATGTATCGTTTGCGCTCTATTCAGGAGAAACAGGGGTGAAAGAATTCCTTACAAATTTATAAAACACAAATTAACCCTCAATGTCCATTATGGGGATGTAGCTCAGTGGTAGAGCGCTCGCTTCGCATGCGAGATGCCCCGGGTTCGATCCCCGGCATCTCCAGATTTTTTATGATTATCTTTTGCGATATAGGTAGAACATATTTATTTCAAAGTCATTGTACTCGATTATGAACTAGAATGCATCTCTACTTTTGTTCACATGATTGCTTTTTGTAAAACATCTTGGTTTCGTTGTCTAGTTTTTCCACATGCACTTTCACGCCCACTGGCGTTTTCAAATAAATTGTTATTCCCTTTTTATTGATAGCAAAAACTAATTGCTCCGGGTGAGGATCGAACTCACAACCTCCGCATTCCTTATTCCGTGCATAGCACAGAGAAGGTACTGTCTATAAGTACGGCGCGCTAACCGATTGTGCCACCGGAGCAATGTTACAAATTGGCTCATTTTTACAACATTTAAAATACCTCACAAAATATCATGAAAATTTTATTTGTCTAAATTAAAATGTATAATTCATAATAATGCCTAGCATTCCATTTATCATTTCATCCTGGAATAGCTTAACTTAACTTAATATACAACAGACATAACATAAACCATGGTAAAGAAATGTTGTACATATTCAGAAACTGCATATATAGTTTAATTAAAACGACTTACGTTTGACAAACTCATCTGCAACACGTCATCTGTCATTTCGAGCGAACCGTGCCGAATAATCCAATCTTCTCGATCGATATACTAAGAACTGTAACCCCTTTACTTGATATATGCTAAATTACCCGTTTACGTTCAAGTCCCAGGTAGTCTAGTGGTTAGGATACCGCGGCGGCCGGGGTTCGATTCCCCGTCTGGGAAGTATTTTTATTATGCTTCCTTGCAGTTAAATTGCGTGTATTGGCGGTGCCATCAAGTTCGTATTTTTGCTAAAATTAATAATCAAAACCAGTTAGATATGGGTGGGAAGTTGAACGCTGCCTGAACAAATTTTATCATTAGATTGGTTGAAAATGAAATATCAGTATAGACTAGGAAATATAGAACCATTTCAAATGGAAAGGGGATGTAGCTCAGTGGTAGAGCGCTCGCTTTGCATGTGAGAGGCCCCGGGTTCGATCCCCGGCATCTCCACTTCTATATTTTTTTCCTTTGTTTTTTGTCATTTTCGATGAACGAGATTATTTACAGCAAAATATCTGAGGGTTTTGAATGTATCGTTTGCGCTCTATTCAGGAGAAACAGGGGTGAAAGAATTCCTTACAAATTTATAAAACACAAATTAACCCTCAATGTCCAATATGGGGATGTAGCTCAGTGGTAGAGCGCTCGCTTCGCATGCGAGATGCCCCGGGTTCGATCCCCGGCATCTCCAGATTTTTTATGATTATCTTTTGCGATATAGGTAGAACATATTTATTTCAAAGTCATTGTACTCGATTATGAACTAGAATGCATCTCTACTTTTGTTCACATGATTGCTTTTTGTAAAACATCTTGGTTTCGTTGTCTAGTTTTTCCACATGCACTTTCACGCCCACTGGCGTTTTCAAATAAATTGTTATTCCCTTTTTATTGATAGCAAAAACTAATTGCTCCGGGTGAGGATCGAACTCACAACCTCCGCATTCCTTATTCCGTGCATAGCACAGAGAAGGTACTGTCTATAAGTACGGCGCGCTAACCGATTGTGCCACCGGAGCAATGTTACAAATTGGCTCATTTTTACAACATTTAAAATACCTCACAAAATATCATGAAAATTTTATTTGTCTAAATTAAAATGTATAATTCATAATAATGCCTAGCATTCCATTTATCATTTCATCCTGGAATAGCTTAACTTAACTTAATATACAACAGACATAACATAAACCATGGTAAAGAAATGTTGTACATATTCAGAAACTGCATATATAGTTTAATTAAAACGACTTACGTTTGACAAACTCATCTGCAACACGTCATCTGTCATTTCGAGCGAACCGTGCCGAATAATCCAATCTTCTCGATCGATATACTAAGAACTGTAACCCCTTTACTTGATATATGCTAAATTACCCGTTTACGTTCAAGTCCCAGGTAGTCTAGTGGTTAGGATACCGCGGCGGCCGGGGTTCGATTCCCCGTCTGGGAAGTATTTTTATTATGCTTCCTTGCAGTTAAATTGCGTGTATTGGCGGTGCCATCAAGTTCGTATTTTTGCTAAAATTAATAATCAAAACCAGTTAGATATGGGTGGGAAGTTGAACGCTGCCTGAACAAATTTTATCATTAGATTGGTTGAAAATGAAATATCAGTATAGACTAGGAAATATAGAACTAATTCAAATGGAAAGGGGATGTAGCTCAGTGGTAGAGCGCTCGCTTTGCATGTGAGAGGCCCCGGGTTCGATCCCCGGCATCTCCACTTCTATATTTTTTTCCTTTATTTTTTGTCATTTTCGATGAACGAGATTATTTACAGCAAAATATCTGAGGGTTTTGAATGTATCGTTTGCGCTCTATTCAGGAGAAACAGGGGTGAAAGAATTCCTTACAAATTTATAAAACACAAATTAACCCTCAATGTCCATTATGGGGATGTAGCTCAGTGGTAGAGCGCTCGCTTCGCATGCGAGATGCCCCGGGTTCGATCCCCGGCATCTCCAGATTTTTTATGATTATCTTTTGCGATATAGGTAGAACATATTTATTTCAAAGTCATTGTACTCGATTATGAACTAGAATGCATCTCTACTTTTGTTCACATGATTGCTTTTTGTAAAACATCTTGGTTTCGTTGTCTAGTTTTTCCACATGCACTTTCACGCCCACTGGCGTTTTCAAATAAATTGTTATTCCCTTTTTATTGATAGCAAAAACTAATTGCTCCGGGTGAGGATCGAACTCACAACCTCCGCATTCCTTATTCCGTGCATAGCACAGAGAAGGTACTGTCTATAAGTACGGCGCGCTAACCGATTGTGCCACCGGAGCAATGTTACAAATTGGCTCATTTTTACAACATTTAAAATACCTCACAAAATATCATGAAAATTTTATTTGTCTAAATTAAAATGTATAATTCATAATAATGCCTAGCATTCCATTTATCATTTCATCCTGGAATAGCTTAACTTAACTTAATATACAACAGACATAACATAAACCATGGTAAAGAAATGTTGTACATATTCAGAAACTGCATATATAGTTTAATTAAAACGACTTACGTTTGACAAACTCATCTGCAACACGTCATCTGTCATTTCGAGCGAACCGTGCCGAATAATCCAATCTTCTCGATCGATATACTAAGAACTGTAACCCCTTTACTTGATATATGCTAAATTACCCGTTTACGTTCAAGTCCCAGGTAGTCTAGTGGTTAGGATACCGCGGCGGCCGGGGTTCGATTCCCCGTCTGGGAAGTATTTTTATTATGCTTCCTTGCAGTTAAATTGCGTGTATTGGCGGTGCCATCAAGTTCGTATTTTTGCTAAAATTAATAATCAAAACCAGTTAGATATGGGTGGGAAGTTGAACGCTGCCTGAACAAATTTTATCATTAGATTGGTTGAAAATGAAATATCAGTATAGACTAGGAAATATAGAACTAATTCAAATGGAAAGGGGATGTAGCTCAGTGGTAGAGCGCTCGCTTTGCATGTGAGAGGCCCCGGGTTCGATCCCCGGCATCTCCACTTCTATATTTTTTCCTTTATTTTTTGTCATTTTCGATGAACGAGATTATTTACAGCAAAATATCTGAGGGTTTTGAATGTATCGTTTGCGCTCTATTCAGGAGAAACAGGGGTGAAAGAATTCCTTACAAATTTATAAAACACAAATTAACCCTCAATGTCCATTATGGGGATGTAGCTCAGTGGTAGAGCGCTCGCTTCGCATGCGAGATGCCCCGGGTTCGATCCCCGGCATCTCCAGATTTTTTATGATTATCTTTTGCGATATAGGTAGAACATATTTATTTCAAAGTCATTGTACTCGATTATGAACTAGAATGCATCTCTACTTTTGTTCACATGATTGCTTTTTGTAAAACATCTTGGTTTCGTTGTCTAGTTTTTCCACATGCACTTTCACGCCCACTGGCGTTTTCAAATAAATTGTTATTCCCTTTTTATTGATAGCAAAAACTAATTGCTCCGGGTGAGGATCGAACTCACAACCTCCGCATTCCTTATTCCGTGCATAGCACAGAGAAGGTACTGTCTATAAGTACGGCGCGCTAACCGATTGTGCCACCGGAGCAATGTTACAAATTGGCTCATTTTTACAACATTTAAAATACCTCACAAAATATCATGAAAATTTTATTTGTCTAAATTAAAATGTATAATTCATAATAATGCCTAGCATTCCATTTATCATTTCATCCTGGAATAGCTTAACTTAACTTAATATACAACAGACATAACATAAACCATGGTAAAGAAATGTTGTACATATTCAGAAACTGCATATATAGTTTAATTAAAACGACTTACGTTTGACAAACTCATCTGCAACACGTCATCTGTCATTTCGAGCGAACCGTGCCGAATAATCCAATCTTCTCGATCGATATACTAAGAACTGTAACCCCTTTACTTGATATATGCTAAATTACCCGTTTACGTTCAAGTCCCAGGTAGTCTAGTGGTTAGGATTCCGCGCTCTCACCGCGGCGGCCGGGGTTCGATTCCCCGTCTGGGAAGTATTTTTATTATGCTTCCTTGCAGTTAAATTGCGTGTATTGGCGGTGCCATCAAGTTCGTATTTTTGCTAAAATTAATAATCAAAACCAGTTAGATATGGGTGGGAAGTTGAACGCTGCCTGAACAAATTTTATCATTAGATTGGTTGAAAATGAAATATCAGTATAGACTAGGAAATATAGAACTAATTCAAATGGAAAGGGGATGTAGCTCAGTGGTAGAGCGCTCGCTTTGCATGTGAGAGGCCCCGGGTTCGATCCCCGGCATCTCCACTTCTATATTTTTTTCCTTTATTTTTTGTCATTTTCGATGAACGAGATTATTTACAGCAAAATATCTGAGGGTTTTGAATGTATCGTTTGCGCTCTATTCAGGAGAAACAGGGGTGAAAGAATTCCTTACAAATTTATAAAACACAAATTAACCCTCAATGTCCATTATGGGGATGTAGCTCAGTGGTAGAGCGCTCGCTTCGCATGCGAGATGCCCCGGGTTCGATCCCCGGCATCTCCAGATTTTTTATGATTATCTTTTGCGATATAGGTAGAACATATTTATTTCAAAGTCATTGTACTCGATTATGAACTAGAATGCATCTCTACTTTTGTTCACATGATTGCTTTTTGTAAAACATCTTGGTTTCGTTGTCTAGTTTTTCCACATGCACTTTCACGCCCACTGGCGTTTTCAAATAAATTGTTATTCCCTTTTTATTGATAGCAAAAACTAATTGCTCCGGGTGAGGATCGAACTCACAACCTCCGCATTCCTTATTCCGTGCATAGCACAGAGAAGGTACTGTCTATAAGCACGGCGCGCTAACCGATTGTGCCACCGGAGCAATGTTACAAATTGGCTCATTTTTACAACATTTAAAATACCTCACAAAATATCATGAAAATTTTATTTGTCTAAATTAAAATGTATAATTCATAATAATGCCTAGCATTCCATTTATCATTTCATCCTGGAATAGCTTAACTTAACTTAATATACAACAGACATAACATAAACCATGGTAAAGAAATGTTGTACATATTCAGAAACTGCATATATAGTTTAATTAAAACGACTTACGTTTGACAAACTCATCTGCAACACGTCATCTGTCATTTCGAGCGAACCGTGCCGAATAATCCAATCTTCTCGATCGATATACTAAGAACTGTAACCCCTTTACTTGATATATGCTAAATTACCCGTTTACGTTCAAGTCCCAGGTAGTCTAGTGGTTAGGATACCGCGGCGGCCGGGGTTCGATTCCCCGTCTGGGAAGTATTTTTATTATGCTTCCTTGCAGTTAAATTGCGTGTATTGGCGGTGCCATCAAGTTCGTATTTTTGCTAAAATTAATAATCAAAACCAGTTAGATATGGGTGGGAAGTTGAACGCTGCCTGAACAAATTTTATCATTAGATTGGTTGAAAATGAAATATCAGTATAGACTAGGAAATATAGAACTAATTCAAATGGAAAGGGGATGTAGCTCAGTGGTAGAGCGCTCGCTTTGCATGTGAGAGGCCCCGGGTTCGATCCCCGGCATCTCCACTTCTATATTTTTTTCCTTTATTTTTTGTCATTTTCGATGAACGAGATTATTTACAGCAAAATATCTGAGGGTTTTGAATGTATCGTTTGCGCTCTATTCAGGAGAAACAGGGGTGAAAGAATTCCTTACAAATTTATAAAACACAAATTAACCCTCAATGTCCATTATGGGGATGTAGCTCAGTGGTAGAGCGCTCGCTTCGCATGCGAGATGCCCCGGGTTCGATCCCCGGCATCTCCAGATTTTTTATGATTATCTTTTGCGATATAGGTAGAACATATTTATTTCAAAGTCATTGTACTCGATTATGAACTAGAATGCATCTCTACTTTTGTTCACATGATTGCTTTTTGTAAAACATCTTGGTTTCGTTGTCTAGTTTTTCCACATGCACTTTCACGCCCACTGGCGTTTTCAAATAAATTGTTATTCCCTTTTTATTGATAGCAAAAACTAATTGCTCCGGGTGAGGATCGAACTCACAACCTCCGCATTCCTTATTCCGTGCATAGCACAGAGAAGGTACTGTCTATAAGTACGGCGCGCTAACCGATTGTGCCACCGGAGCAATGTTACAAATTGGCTCATTTTTACAACATTTAAAATACCTCACAAAATATCATGAAAATTTTATTTGTCTAAATTAAAATGTATAATTCATAATAATGCCTAGCATTCCATTTATCATTTCATCCTGGAATAGCTTAACTTAACTTAATATACAACAGACATAACATAAACCATGGTAAAGAAATGTTGTACATATTCAGAAACTGCATATATAGTTTAATTAAAACGACTTACGTTTGACAAACTCATCTGCAACACGTCATCTGTCATTTCGAGCGAACCGTGCCGAATAATCCAATCTTCTCGATCGATATACTAAGAACTGTAACCCCTTTACTTGATATATGCTAAATTACCCGTTTACGTTCAAGTCCCAGGTAGTCTAGTGGTTAGGATACCGCGGCGGCCGGGGTTCGATTCCCCGTCTGGGAAGTATTTTTATTATGCTTCCTTGCAGTTAAATTGCGTGTATTGGCGGTGCCATCAAGTTCGTATTTTTGCTAAAATTAATAATCAAAACCAGTTAGATATGGGTGGGAAGTTGAACGCTGCCTGAACAAATTTTATCATTAGATTGGTTGAAAATGAAATATCAGTATAGACTAGGAAATATAGAACTAATTCAAATGGAAAGGGGATGTAGCTCAGTGGAAGAGCGCTCGCTTTGCATGTGAGAGGCCCCGGGTTCGATCCCCGGCATCTCCACTTCTATATTTTTTTCCTTTATTTTTTGTCATTTTCGATGAACGAGATTATTTACAGCAAAATATCTGAGGGTTTTGAATGTATCGTTTGCGCTCTATTCAGGAGAAACAGGGGTGAAAGAATTCCTTACAAATTTATAAAACACAAATTAACCCTCAATGTCCGTTATGGGGATGTAGCTCAGTGGTAGAGCGCTCGCTTCGCATGCGAGATGCCCCGGGTTCGATCCCCGGCATCTCCAGATTTTTTATGATTATCTTTTGCGATATAGGTAGAACATATTTATTTCAAAGTCATTGTACTCGATTATGAACTAGAATGCATCTCTACTTTTGTTCACATGATTGCTTTTTGTAAAACATCTTGGTTTCGTTGTCTAGTTTTTCCACATGCACTTTCACGCCCACTGGCGTTTTCAAATAAATTGTTATTCCCTTTTTATTGATAGCAAAAACTAATTGCTCCGGGTGAGGATCGAACTCACAACCTCCGCATTCCTTATTCCGTGCATAGCACAGAGAAGGTACTGTCTATAAGTACGGCGCGCTAACCGATTGTGCCACCGGAGCAATGTTACAAATTGGCTCATTTTTACAACATTTAAAATACCTCACAAAATATCATGAAAATTTTATTTGTCTAAATTAAAATGTATAATTCATAATAATGCCTAGCATTCCATTTATCATTTCATCCTGGAATAGCTTAACTTAACTTAATATACAACAGACATAACATAAACCATGGTAAAGAAATGTTGTACATATTCAGAAACTGCATATATAGTTTAATTAAAACGACTTACGTTTGACAAACTCATCTGCAACACGTCATCTGTCATTTCGAGCGAACCGTGCCGAATAATCCAATCTTCTCGATCGATATACTAAGAACTGTAACCCCTTTACTTGATATATGCTAAATTACCCGTTTACGTTCAAGTCCCAGGTAGTCTAGTGGTTAGGATACCGCGGCGGCCGGGGTTCGATTCCCCGTCTGGGAAGTATTTTTATTATGCTTCCTTGCAGTTAAATTGCGTGTATTGGCGGTGCCATCAAGTTCGTATTTTTGCTAAAATTAATAATCAAAACCAGTTAGATATGGGTGGGAAGTTGAACGCTGCCTGAACAAATTTTATCATTAGATTGGTTGAAAATGAAATATCAGTATAGACTAGGAAATATAGAACTAATTCAAATGGAAAGGGGATGTAGCTCAGTGGTAGAGCGCTCGCTTTGCATGTGAGAGGCCCCGGGTTCGATCCCCGGCATCTCCACTTCTATATTTTTTTCCTTTATTTTTTGTCATTTTCGATGAACGAGATTATTTACAGCAAAATATCTGAGGGTTTTGAATGTATCGTTTGCGCTCTATTCAGGAGAAACAGGGGTGAAAGAATTCCTTACAAATTTATAAAACACAAATTAACCCTCAATGTCCGTTATGGGGATGTAGCTCAGTGGTAGAGCGCTCGCTTCGCATGCGAGATGCCCCGGGTTCGATCCCCGGCATCTCCAGATTTTTTATGATTATCTTTTGCGATATAGGTAGAACATATTTATTTCAAAGTCATTGTACTCGATTATGAACTAGAATGCATCTCTACTTTTGTTCACATGATTGCTTTTTGTAAAACATCTTGGTTTCGTTGTCTAGTTTTTCCACATGCACTTTCACGCCCACTGGCGTTTTCAAATAAATTGTTATTCCCTTTTTATTGATAGCAAAAACTAATTGCTCCGGGTGAGGATCGAACTCACAACCTCCGCATTCCTTATTCCGTGCATAGCACAGAGAAGGTACTGTCTATAAGTACGGCGCGCTAACCGATTGTGCCACCGGAGCAATGTTACAAATTGGCTCATTTTTACAACATTTAAAATACCTCACAAAATATCATGAAAATTTTATTTGTCTAAATTAAAATGTATAATTCATAATAATGCCTAGCATTCCATTTATCATTTCATCCTGGAATAGCTTAACTTAACTTAATATACAACAGACATAACATAAACCATGGTAAAGAAATGTTGTACATATTCAGAAACTGCATATATAGTTTAATTAAAACGACTTACGTTTGACAAACTCATCTGCAACACGTCATCTGTCATTTCGAGCGAACCGTGCCGAATAATCCAATCTTCTCGATCGATATACTAAGAACTGTAACCCCTTTACTTGATATATGCTAAATTACCCGTTTACGTTCAAGTCCCAGGTAGTCTAGTGGTTAGGATTCCGCGCTCTCACCGCGGCGGCCGGGGTTCGATTCCCCGTCTGGGAAGTATTTTTATTATGCTTCCTTGCAGTTAAATTGCGTGTATTGGCGGTGCCATCAAGTTCGTATTTTTGCTAAAATTAATAATCAAAACCAGTTAGATATGGGTGGGAAGTTGAACGCTGCCTGAACAAATTTTATCATTAGATTGGTTGAAAATGAAATATCAGTATAGACTAGGAAATATAGAACCATTTCAAATGGAAAGGGGATGTAGCTCAGTGGTAGAGCGCTCGCTTTGCATGTGAGAGGCCCCGGGTTCGATCCCCGGCATCTCCACTTCTATATTTTTTTCCTTTGTTTTTTGTCATTTTCGATGAACGAGATTATTTACAGCAAAATATCTGAGGGTTTTGAATGTATCGTTTGCGCTCTATTCAGGAGAAACAGGGGTGAAAGAATTCCTTACAAATTTATAAAACACAAATTAACCCTCAATGTCCAATATGGGGATGTAGCTCAGTGGTAGAGCGCTCGCTTCGCATGCGAGATGCCCCGGGTTCGATCCCCGGCATCTCCAGATTTTTTATGATTATCTTTTGCGATATAGGTAGAACATATTTATTTCAAAGTCATTGTACTCGATTATGAACTAGAATGCATCTCTACTTTTGTTCACATGATTGCTTTTTGTAAAACATCTTGGTTTCGTTGTCTAGTTTTTCCACATGCACTTTCACGCCCACTGGCGTTTTCAAATAAATTGTTATTCCCTTTTTATTGATAGCAAAAACTAATTGCTCCGGGTGAGGATCGAACTCACAACCTCCGCATTCCTTATTCCGTGCATAGCACAGAGAAGGTACTGTCTATAAGTACGGCGCGCTAACCGATTGTGCCACCGGAGCAATGTTACAAATTGGCTCATTTTTACAACATTTAAAATACCTCACAAAATATCATGAAAATTTTATTTGTCTAAATTAAAATGTATAATTCATAATAATGCCTAGCATTCCATTTATCATTTCATCCTGGAATAGCTTAACTTAACTTAATATACAACAGACATAACATAAACCATGGTAAAGAAATGTTGTACATATTCAGAAACTGCATATATAGTTTAATTAAAACGACTTACGTTTGACAAACTCATCTGCAACACGTCATCTGTCATTTCGAGCGAACCGTGCCGAATAATCCAATCTTCTCGATCGATATACTAAGAACTGTAACCCCTTTACTTGATATATGCTAAATTACCCGTTTACGTTCAAGTCCCAGGTAGTCTAGTGGTTAGGATACCGCGGCGGCCGGGGTTCGATTCCCCGTCTGGGTTGTATTTTTATTATGCTTCCTTGCAGTTAAATTGCGTGTATTGGCGGTGCCATCAAGTTCGTATTTTTGCTAAAATTAATAATCAAAACCAGTTAGATATGGGTGGGAAGTTGAACGCTGCCTGAACAAATTTTATCATTAGATTGGTTGAAAATGAAATATCAGTATAGACTAGGAAATATAGAACTAATTCAAATGGAAAGGGGATGTAGCTCAGTGGTAGAGCGCTCGTTTTGTGGGATTCGGTCGTTGGATGTACCTTGGTGAAAATGTAAACAAAGTGTGTCCATAAAATTCCGAAGTTTTGGTGAGTTTATCGCCGTGAATTGACATTTTGACTTTTCCCGTATTGTATTTATGTGTTTGTGAACTGTTTTGCATCAATCGTTTGCCTAGAAAGACTGTGTAAACCCCCATTTCCCTGTTTGTTTGATAGGGAAAAGGGGGGAGCTGGGTGCGTTTGATTTGTATTTTCAAGATCTGACTAATAACCGCAATGATGTCACAAAACAACGCACCACCTACATCCCAAGTGAGGGGTAATTTTTCTACCGGGGAGCGTAATGGAACTGCGTATGCGTCAAATAGATACCAGGACAGGAACGTGAATAGAAGATTTAATAAGGAAACAACCGTTAGAATATCAGAGATAAATGCCAATGTTATTAGTGCCTATGATGTCATCAAAGCAGTAGAGAAGGTGTGTGGAAGGAATACTGTGTATGCAGTAGTTCCAAACAAGGAGAGTTTCAATTCGTATGAAATTACAATGGACAAACTGGACAATGCGTATAAGTTAACCAACGGCGTACAAATTAAAGAAAAGGATTACGAATGTTCGTTGATACATGGAGACTCTATAGTTGTCTATTTTATGTATCTACCAGCATACGTTGAAGATGAGGATCTACTCTGCCGTCTTAGAAGACTGAATGTGAAGATTCTATCTCCCGTGCAAAGACAAACATACCCAGGTACTCAAGTTGCGAATGGGACACGTTACGTACGCGTCAAGTTTCCCACTGGAATGACGTCGCTCGCCTGGTCTATGGCTTTCGAAACGTGTGAAGGAAGAAGATATTATAAAGTGAAACATGAAAATCAGAAGAAAGTCTGCTCGGAGTGTTATAGCCCAAGTCACATTTTTCGATTTTGTCCTAATGTGAAATGCAACATTTGTCATGAAATGGGTCACACCAAGAGAGATTGCGTAACTGAAAAATGTGGAGGTTGCAATAAATATCCACAGCACTGTGTTTGTGGTGGTGGTGGTTTTGGAGACCCCCGATATTTTGAAAGACAAGAGGATGAATTGCATACTGATTTATCCTTCCAACCGGAAGTCAGGAAAATGGATGAGAATAAGATGGAGGAGGTCAATGATGATAATAGTGATATTAATGAAATAGACGCTGAAGAAGTTTGTCAAAAGTGTAGTAACAATCCCTGTGAATGTTTACAAGAAGTCAATCAAGAAGTTGGGTCGAAGGAATTAGATGCTGATGCTAAGAAAGACATTCATATTTCAACTGTAGTATCAGTACAAGCTGAAGTGCATCATGCTGATATAGAAGGTGAAGTAAATGGCGCTGAAATCCAAGATGTTTCGTCTGGAAATGAGAATGACAAGAATCAATCAGAAAATATCCACCACTCGGTAGAAGACAACCAAACTGTTCAGGAAGAGAAAGAGGTGTCTGATCAAAAGGAATCTTCAGAAGTTGGGGTAGCTGAAAATGTGTATGGTAACACCTCGGATCATGTCGTAGAAGACATGACTAGAGGTGGTGTGAAAGAAGATATTGATCATACCTGTAGTAGTTCAAACAGTGAACAGTGTAGGTCTGATCAAGTAAATGTTGACAATGAAGTGTTTTTTCGAAGAGGTAGAATTCCAGCGAAAGTGAATCTGAAGAATGCTTTAAGAAGACAGTCAAGATCAAGGTCCCCCTTTAAAAAAGACTAACAATGGATCTCATAAAATGCATTGTATTTATTTTAACAATGGTTTTCATAGTGTCACATAACTGTAATGGTTTGAGAAGTGTAGATAAGTTGAAGAACTATTTTGCATATATGGAAGATAAATATTTTGATATTATGTTATTACAAGAAACTTTTTGGTCTGATGATTTTGTAGATTCTATTTCACATTTGTATAATGGCAAGATATTTTATAGTAATAGTGGAAGAAATAGAAAAGGTGTTGCAATATTGGTTAAAAATTGTATCAGTGATAGAGTGAAATTTATTTTCAAAGATGATGAAGGTAGATTTGTTCATATATCATATGAAGAAGATGAATCTTTTTTGAATATTTTAAGTGTTTATGCACCTAACTGTGTTAAAGAAAGATCGAAGTTTTTTGACAATTTCAATAATTATCTACATGGTTTAGATAACATCATAGTTGGTGGTGATTTTAATACCTCATTGTCAAAATTAGATCGTGGTAAAGAAACCTCTCATTTTGAAGACTGTGCATATAAGTCATTAGTTGACATTGTTAATAGTAGAAATGTTTATGATGTTTGGAGAGCTAGGAATGATTTTGTCAGACATTTTTCTTTTAAGAGACTGTGCAATGATGTGTTACAGCAAAGTAGAATAGATTATTTTTTGATAAGTAGATCTTTATCTAATAACATACAAACAGTGTATTATAATGAGACATGTTTAAGTGATCATGCATATGTGGTATTGAATGTAAATATTAATGATATTGAAAGAGGACCTGGATTGTGGGTCTTAAACAATACTGTTTTATTAGATGATGAGTATGTTAGTACTGTTAGAAAAATTATAAATGAACAAATGACATGTCCTTTATATTTATCTGATATTTTGATATGGTGGGACAACCTCAAATACAACATTAAAAGATTTTCTCAAGTTTTTTGTAGTAGAAAGGCAAAAGAGAAAAAGAAGGAATTTTATTTTTTACAGAACAAATTTGATAGATTGTCTAAAGATTTTGATGAAGGTAGAAAAGTTGATATAACTATTTATGAAAATTTGAAATTAGAGTTACAAGAATATGAAGCAAAGTTGTGTAAAGGTGCTATTCTAAGATCAAAGGCAAAATGGGCTGTTGATTCAGATTGTAATTCTAAGTATTTTTTAAACTTAGAAAAGTATAAACAGAATAGCAATTGTGTCAAAGAGATATTATGTGATGATGGTAAAATAGTATTAGACACTGAGGGTATTTTACATGAGGAATATAAGTTTTATAGTTCATTGTATTCATGCGTTGAAACTAATGATAAAGATATGCATGAACTGTTGGATTTTAATGATAAAGTTGTAGATAAAAATGATGTTGAAATGTGTGATGAACAAATATGTATTGAAGAAATAAGCAAAGCATTGTGGGAGATGTCAGTTAACAAAAGCCCAGGTTCTGATGGGCTAACAGTAGAATTTTATAGATGTTTTTTTAATGACTTAAAAGATATTTTATTGAATGTGTATAATTGTATTCATGAAAAACAAACATTGTCTAGAACTATGAAAATTGGTGTTCTTAGTCTTATTTATAAGAAAAAAGGTGATAAAAGATTATTGAAGAATTACAGACCTATCTCTTTATTACAAGTAGATTATAAAATTATAGCAAGAGTTCTAGCTAATAGGTTTAAAAAGGTTTTACCTTCTATTGTATCTGAAAACCAGTCTTGTTGTATTTTAGGTAAAGATATTGCAGATACCATTTGTAATATAAGAGACATTATTGATTTAGTTGAAAAGGACAATGTAGAAGGTTATATTTTGAAAATAGACCAAGAAAAGGCTTTTGACAGAGTCAGTCATGTATATTTATTTTCCACTCTTAGAAAATTTGGTTTTGGAGAGAACTTTGTAAAGTGGATTGAAGTTTTTTACCATGATATTTGTAGTACTGTTAAATGTAATGGCTTTTTAACCAAGTATTTTGATGTTAAGAATGGTATAAGACA
Source organism: Arcuatula senhousia (assembly GCA_963971305.1). Taxonomy (NCBI): domain Eukaryota; kingdom Metazoa; phylum Mollusca; class Bivalvia; order Mytilida; family Mytilidae; genus Arcuatula; species Arcuatula senhousia. The sequence continues at coordinate 32,490,454 of OZ020315.1, forward strand.
AGGTTGTCCTATAAGTGCTTTATTGTATGTGTTGGCTGCCGAGTCTCTTCAGAGTGCGATTCGGGGCAACAAGGATATATTAGGAATAAAACTACCGAATACACAAACAACTGCTTTAGCATTTCAACATGCAGATGATACTACTATCACTCTAGGAAATAGAGAGTCGATAAAAGAAGCTCTCTCTGTCTTTGAGTTGTACTCTGGTGGGACTGGTGCCAAAATTAATAAAGAAAAATCAGAAATTATGTGTATTGGTTCTGGACAATTAACTGATGATGAAGTAAAAGTGTATGGTTTAAAAGAATGTAGAAGTGTTTTACAAATATTAGGAGTATATGTTGGTAGAGATGTCACTGAATGTATTAAGCTTAATTGGAGTGACAAAGTTAAAAGAATTAAAAATATTTTGAATATGTGGTTGCAAAGAAAGCTTACTTTACAAGGTAGATGTACTGTAATTAATTCACTATTAATGTCAAGATTATGGTACACGTTATCAGTATATTCCATACCTGATTGTATTGTTGATGAGGTCAAGAAATGTTGTTTAGATTTTTTATGGAATAAGAGATCACATTTAATTAAGTATAATACAGTAGTTGGTAGAAATTGTGAAGGTGGTTTGCAATTCCAAGATATTTATTTGAAGATGTTAGCTTTTAGATTGAAGTTTTTAGCAAGACTTTTAAATCCTGAGTATGATGTTTTATGGAAGCACACATGTAGATATTTTTTAAGATCAGTTCATGGTATGGATCTTGAATTAGAATTGCTTTTTATGGAGATGAATAAAAAAGATTTATGTTTTTTACCTCCCTTTTATAGTGAAATGTTAATTGCCTGGCAATATGTTAAAGACAAAACAAATGTAGACTTGTGTACAGATATTCTATACAGGCAACCTTTATTTTTGAACAAAGAAGTGCAGATTTGTAGTAAAATTTTGTTTTGGAAGCACTTTATAAAGGCTAAAGTTTGCTGTTTAAAAGATATTTCATATGAAGTAAAACCTGGATTTTTACCAGAAAATTGTATTATTGAAATGATCCAGGATTGTAATGAAGATTTTTGTCCCAATGTTATCAAAAGACAATACAGACAATTGATAGATGTTATTCCATCTGATTGGAAAGATACTGTTAACAATGTCTCAAATGTGAAATGTACAGAAAAATGTTCTGATTTTTATATTGCAATAGATGGAAAGTTAAAGTTATTCTATACATGTACTACAAAGATGTTTTATCACATTTTACTACTGAGATGTTTTAAAGTGCCTGATTGTGTAGATTTTTGGAGGATCTGTTTTAATTGTGATCTGAATTTTGGTGTCATTTGGAGAAATGTTTTCTTCAAATGGAAACCTCCAGACCTTACTGAGTTAGATTTTAAGATTGTGCACAATAGAGTATTTACAAATGTAAAATTAGCAAAAATAGGTTTATCAGATAGTCCATTATGCTGTGTATGTAAAACGGAAGAAGAAGACTTGAGTCATTTATTTTATGATTGTGATAAGCTGTCAGATTTTCTCGAATATGTATCATCATTAATAGAAAAGTAATTTGAAAATTGTAATTCTAATAGAATGTCAACAGTGAAGTTAAAAGAACTAATGTTTCTTGGATTACTTTGTTCTATGAAAGGTGTAAATGTCTGTTTCATTAACTTTATGTTTTCTGTTGTGAGACATACAATTTTTAAAAGGAGAAATTTGTTGTCTATAAAGACTGAGAGGCTTGATTTAATTAGATTTTTTAAATATACACTGAGACACTATGTGGCTTATTTTCATTGTTACTGTAATGATGCAAGAATGAGACATGTATTTGTGAAGTATTTTCTTGACAACAATCCATTAGTATCAGAAACTGATGATGTTTTAGTTTTCAACTTTTAAAATTATAACTAGTATTATATCTGTGATAAATGAAAACTGAAGACATATTGACTGTGTTATATGAAAATTGATGTAACTGTGATGTAAAATGTATTTACTGTTTTATGATGTATATATGCTGATTATTTTAATAAAGATAAAAAAAAAAAAAGCGCTCGCTTTGCATGTGAGAGGCCCCGGGTTCGATCCCCGGCATCTCCACTTCTATATTTTTTTCCTTTATTTTTTGTCATTTTCGATGAACGAGATTATTTACAGCAAAATATCTGAGGGTTTTGAATGTATCGTTTGCGCTCTATTCAGGAGAAACAGGGGTGAAAGAATTCCTTACAAATTTATAAAACACAAATTAACCCTCAATGTCCAATATGGGGATGTAGCTCAGTGGTAGAGCGCTCGCTTCGCATGCGAGATGCCCCGGGTTCGATCCCCGGCATCTCCAGATTTTTTATGATTATCTTTTGCGATATAGGTAGAACATATTTATTTCAAAGTCATTGTACTCGATTATGAACTAGAATGCATCTCTACTTTTGTTCACATGATTGCTTTTTGTAAAACATCTTGGTTTCGTTGTCTAGTTTTTCCACATGCACTTTCACGCCCACTGGCGTTTTCAAATAAATTGTTATTCCCTTTTTATTGATAGCAAAAACTAATTGCTCCGGGTGAGGATCGAACTCACAACCTCCGCATTCCTTATTCCGTGCATAGCACAGAGAAGGTACTGTCTATAAGTACGACGCGCTAACCGATTGTGCCACCGGAGCAATGTTACAAATTGGCTCATTTTTACAACATTTAAAATACCTCACAAAATATCATGAAAATTTTATTTGTCTAAATTAAAATGTATAATTCATAATAATGCCTAGCATTCCATTTATCATTTCATCCTGGAATAGCTTAACTTAACTTAATATACAACAGACATAACATAAACCATGGTAAAGAAATGTTGTACATATTCAGAAACTGCATATATAGTTTAATTAAAACGACTTACGTTTGACAAACTCATCTGCAACACGTCATCTGTCATTTCGAGCGAACCGTGCCGAATAATCCAATCTTCTCGATCGATATACTAAGAACTGTAACCCTTTTACTTGATATATGCTAAATTACCCGTTTACGTTCAAGTCCCAGGTAGTCTAGTGGTTAGGATACCGCGGCGGCCGGGGTTCGATTCCCCGTCTGGGAAGTATTTTTATTATGCTTCCTTGCAGTTAAATTGCGTGTATTGGCGGTGCCATCAAGTTCGTATTTTTGCTAAAATTAATAATCAAAACCAGTTAGATATGGGTGGGAAGTTGAACGCTGCCTGAACAAATTTTATCATTAGATTGGTTGAAAATGAAATATCAGTATAGACTAGGAAATATAGAACTAATTCAAATGGAAAGGGGATGTAGCTCAGTGGTAGAGCGCTCGCTTTGCATGTGAGAGGCCCCGGATTCGATCCCCAGCATCTCCACTTCTATATTTTTTTCCTTTATTTTTTGTCATTTTCGATGAACGAGATTATTTACAGCAAAATATCTGAGGGTTTTGAATGTATCGTTTGCGCTCTATTCAGGAGAAACAGGGGTGAAAGAATTCCTTACAAATTTATAAAACACAAATTAACCCTCAATGTCCATTATGGGGATGTAGCTCAGTGGTAGAGCGCTCGCTTCGCATGCGAGATGCCCCGGGTTCGATCCCCGGCATCTCCAGATTTTTTATGATTATCTTTTGCGATATAGGTAGAACATATTTATTTCAAAGTCATTGTACTCGATTATGAACTAGAATGCATCTCTACTTTTGTTCACATGATTGCTTTTTGTAAAACATCTTGGTTTCGTTGTCTAGTTTTTCCACATGCACTTTCACGCCCACTGGCGTTTTCAAATAAATTGTTATTCCCTTTTTATTGATAGCAAAAACTAATTGCTCCGGGTGAGGATCGAACTCACAACCTCCGCATTCCTTATTCCGTGCATAGCACAGAGAAGGTACTGTCTATAAGTACGGCGCGCTAACCGATTGTGCCACCGGAGCAATGTTACAAATTGGCTCATTTTTACAACATTTAAAATACCTCACAAAATATCATGAAAATTTTATTTGTCTAAATTAAAATGTATAATTCATAATAATGCCTAGCATTCCATTTATCATTTCATCCTGGAATAGCTTAACTTAACTTAATATACAACAGACATAACATAAACCATGGTAAAGAAATGTTGTACATATTCAGAAACTGCATATATAGTTTAATTAAAACGACTTACGTTTGACAAACTCATCTGCAACACGTCATCTGTCATTTCGAACGAACCGTGCCGAATAATCCAATCTTCTCGATCGATATACTAAGAACTGTAACCCCTTTACTTGATATATGCTAAATTACCCGTTTACGTTCAAGTCCCAGGTAGTCTAGTGGTTAGGATACCGCGGCGGCCGGGGTTCGATTCCCCGTCTGGGAAGTATTTTTATTATGCTTCCTTGCAGTTAAATTGCGTGTATTGGCGGTGCCATCAAGTTCGTATTTTTGCTAAAATTAATAATCAAAACCAGTTAGATATGGGTGGGAAGTTGAACGCTGCCTGAACAAATTTTATCATTAGATTGGTTGAAAATGAAATATCAGTATAGACTAGGAAATATAGAACTAATTCAAATGGAAAGGGGATGTAGCTCAGTGGTAGAGCGCTCGCTTTGCATGTGAGAGGCCCCGGGTTCGATCCCCGGCATCTCCACTTCTATATTTTTTTCCTTTATTTTTTGTCATTTTCGATGAACGAGATTATTTACAGCAAAATATCTGAGGGTTTTGAATGTATCGTTTGCGCTCTATTCAGGAGAAACAGGGGTGAAAGAATTCCTTACAAATTTATAAAACACAAATTAACCCTCAATGTCCAATATGGGGATGTAGCTCAGTGGTAGAGCGCTCGCTTCGCATGCGAGATGCCCCGGGTTCGATCCCCGGCATCTCCAGATTTTTTATGATTATCTTTTGCGATATAGGTAGAACATATTTATTTCAAAGTCATTGTACTCGATTATGAACTAGAATGCATCTCTACTTTTGTTCACATGATTGCTTTTTGTAAAACATCTTGGTTTCGTTGTCTAGTTTTTCCACATGCACTTTCACGCCCACTGGCGTTTTCAAATAAATTGTTATTCCCTTTTTATTGATAGCAAAAACTAATTGCTCCGGGTGAGGATCGAACTCACAACCTCCGCATTCCTTATTCCGTGCATAGCACAGAGAAGGTACTGTCTATAAGTACGGCGCGCTAACCGATTGTGCCACCGGAGCAATGTTACAAATTGGCTCATTTTTACAACATTTAAAATACCTCACAAAATATCATGAAAATTTTATTTGTCTAAATTAAAATGTATAATTCATAATAATGCCTAGCATTCCATTTATCATTTCATCCTGGAATAGCTTAACTTAACTTAATATACAACAGACATAACATAAACCATGGTAAAGAAATGTTGTACATATTCAGAAACTGCATATATAGTTTAATTAAAACGACTTACGTTTGACAAACTCATCTGCAACACGTCATCTGTCATTTCGAGCGAACCGTGCCGAATAATCCAATCTTCTCGATCGATATACTAAGAACTGTAACCCCTTTACTTGATATATGCTAAATTACCCGTTTACGTTCAAGTCCCAGGTAGTCTAGTGGTTAGGATACCGCGGCGGCCGGGGTTCGATTCCCCGTCTGGGAAGTATTTTTATTATGCTTCCTTGCAGTTAAATTGCGTGTATTGGCGGTGCCATCAAGTTCGTATTTTTGCTAAAATTAATAATCAAAACCAGTTAGATATGGGTGGGAAGTTGAACGCTGCCTGAACAAATTTTATCATTAGATTGGTTGAAAATGAAATATCAGTATAGACTAGGAAATATAGAACTAATTCAAATGGAAAGGGGATGTAGCTCAGTGGTAGAGCGCTCGCTTTGCATGTGAGAGGCCCCGGATTCGATCCCCAGCATCTCCACTTCTATATTTTTTTCCTTTATTTTTTGTCATTTTCGATGAACGAGATTATTTACAGCAAAATATCTGAGGGTTTTGAATGTATCGTTTGCGCTCTATTCAGGAGAAACAGGGGTGAAAGAATTCCTTACAAATTTATAAAACACAAATTAACCCTCAATGTCCATTATGGGGATGTAGCTCAGTGGTAGAGCGCTCGCTTCGCATGCGAGATGCCCCGGGTTCGATCCCCGGCATCTCCAGATTTTTTATGATTATCTTTTGCGATATAGGTAGAACATATTTATTTCAAAGTCATTGTACTCGATTATGAACTAGAATGCATCTCTACTTTTGTTCACATGATTGCTTTTTGTAAAACATCTTGGTTTCGTTGTCTAGTTTTTCCACATGCACTTTCACGCCCACTGGCGTTTTCAAATAAATTGTTATTCCCTTTTTATTGATAGCAAAAACTAATTGCTCCGGGTGAGGATCGAACTCACAACCTCCGCATTCCTTATTCCGTGCATAGCACAGAGAAGGTACTGTCTATAAGTACGGCGCGCTAACCGATTGTGCCACCGGAGCAATGTTACAAATTGGCTCATTTTTACAACATTTAAAATACCTCACAAAATATCATGAAAATTTTATTTGTCTAAATTAAAATGTATAATTCATAATAATGCCTAGCATTCCATTTATCATTTCATCCTGGAATAGCTTAACTTAACTTAATATACAACAGACATAACATAAACCATGGTAAAGAAATGTTGTACATATTCAGAAACTGCATATATAGTTTAATTAAAACGACTTACGTTTGACAAACTCATCTGCAACACGTCATCTGTCATTTCGAACGAACCGTGCCGAATAATCCAATCTTCTCGATCGATATACTAAGAACTGTAACCCCTTTACTTGATATATGCTAAATTACCCGTTTACGTTCAAGTCCCAGGTAGTCTAGTGGTTAGGATACCGCGGCGGCCGGGGTTCGATTCCCCGTCTGGGAAGTATTTTTATTATGCTTCCTTGCAGTTAAATTGCGTGTATTGGCGGTGCCATCAAGTTCGTATTTTTGCTAAAATTAATAATCAAAACCAGTTAGATATGGGTGGGAAGTTGAACGCTGCCTGAACAAATTTTATCATTAGATTGGTTGAAAATGAAATATCAGTATAGACTAGGAAATATAGAACTAATTCAAATGGAAAGGGGATGTAGCTCAGTGGTAGAGCGCTCGCTTTGCATGTGAGAGGCCCCGGGTTCGATCCCCGGCATCTCCACTTCTATATTTTTTTCCTTTATTTTTTGTCATTTTCGATGAACGAGATTATTTACAGCAAAATATCTGAGGGTTTTGAATGTATCGTTTGCGCTCTATTCAGGAGAAACAGGGGTGAAAGAATTCCTTACAAATTTATAAAACACAAATTAACCCTCAATGTCCAATATGGGGATGTAGCTCAGTGGTAGAGCGCTCGCTTCGCATGCGAGATGCCCCGGGTTCGATCCCCGGCATCTCCAGATTTTTTATGATTATCTTTTGCGATATAGGTAGAACATATTTATTTCAAAGTCATTGTACTCGATTATGAACTAGAATGCATCTCTACTTTTGTTCACATGATTGCTTTTTGTAAAACATCTTGGTTTCGTTGTCTAGTTTTTCCACATGCACTTTCACGCCCACTGGCGTTTTCAAATAAATTGTTATTCCCTTTTTATTGATAGCAAAAACTAATTGCTCCGGGTGAGGATCGAACTCACAACCTCCGCATTCCTTATTCCGTGCATAGCACAGAGAAGGTACTGTCTATAAGTACGGCGCGCTAACCGATTGTGCCACCGGAGCAATGTTACAAATTGGCTCATTTTTACAACATTTAAAATACCTCACAAAATATCATGAAAATTTTATTTGTCTAAATTAAAATGTATAATTCATAATAATGCCTAGCATTCCATTTATCATTTCATCCTGGAATAGCTTAACTTAACTTAATATACAACAGACATAACATAAACCATGGTAAAGAAATGTTGTACATATTCAGAAACTGCATATATAGTTTAATTAAAACGACTTACGTTTGACAAACTCATCTGCAACACGTCATCTGTCATTTCGAGCGAACCGTGCCGAATAATCCAATCTTCTCGATCGATATACTAAGAACTGTAACCCCTTTACTTGATATATGCTAAATTACCCGTTTACGTTCAAGTCCCAGGTAGTCTAGTGGTTAGGATACCGCGGCGGCCGGGGTTCGATTCCCCGTCTGGGAAGTATTTTTATTATGCTTCCTTGCAGTTAAATTGCGTGTATTGGCGGTGCCATCAAGTTCGTATTTTTGCTAAAATTAATAATCAAAACCAGTTAGATATGGGTGGGAAGTTGAACGCTGCCTGAACAAATTTTATCATTAGATTGGTTGAAAATGAAATATCAGTATAGACTAGGAAATATAGAACTAATTCAAATGGAAAGGGGATGTAGCTCAGTGGTAGAGCGCTCGCTTTGCATGTGAGAGGCCCCGGGTTCGATCCCCGGCATCTCCACTTCTATATTTTTTTCCTTTGTTTTTTTGTCATTTTCGATGAACGAGATTATTTACAGCAAAATATCTGAGGGTTTTGAATGTATCGTTTGCGCTCTATTCAGGAGAAACAGGGGTGAAAGAATTCCTTACAAATTTATAAAACACAAATTAACCCTCAATGTCCATTATGGGGATGTAGCTCAGTGGTAGAGCGCTCGCTTCGCATGCGAGATGCCCCGGGTTCGATCCCCGGCATCTCCAGATTTTTTATGATTATCTTTTGCGATATAGGTAGAACATATTTATTTCAAAGTCATTGTACTCGATTATGAACTAGAATGCATCTCTACTTTTGTTCACATGATTGCTTTTTGTAAAACATCTTGGTTTCGTTGTCTAGTTTTTCCACATGCACTTTCACGCCCACTGGCGTTTTCAAATAAATTGTTATTCCCTTTTTATTGATAGCAAAAACTAATTGCTCCGGGTGAGGATCGAACTCACAACCTCCGCATTCCTTATTCCGTGCATAGCACAGAGAAGGTACTGTCTATAAGTACGGCGCGCTAACCGATTGTGCCACCGGAGCAATGTTACAAATTGGCTCATTTTTACAACATTTAAAATACCTCACAAAATATCATGAAAATTTTATTTGTCTAAATTAAAATGTATAATTCATAATAATGCCTAGCATTCCATTTATCATTTCACCCTGGAATAGCTTAACTTAACTTAATATACAACAGACATAACATAAACCATGGTAAAGAAATGTTGTACATATTCAGAAACTGCATATATAGTTTAATTAAAACGACTTACGTTTGACAAACTCATCTGCAACACGTCATCTGTCATTTCGAACGAACCGTGCCGAATAATCCAATCTTCTCGATCGATATACTAAGAACTGTAACCCCTTTACTTGATATATGCTAAATTACCCGTTTACGTTCAAGTCCCAGGTAGTCTAGTGGTTAGGATTCCGCGGCGGCCGGGGTTCGATTCCCCGTCTGGGAAGTATTTTTATTATGCTTCCTTGCAGTTAAATTGCGTGTATTGGCGGTGCCATCAAGTTCGTATTTTTGCTAAAATTAATAATCAAAACCAGTTAGATATGGGTGGGAAGTTGAACGCTGCCTGAACAAATTTTATCATTAGATTGGTTGAAAATGAAATATCAGTATAGACTAGGAAATATAGAACTAATTCAAATGGAAAGGGGATGTAGCTCAGTGGTAGAGCGCTCGCTTTGCATGTGAGAGGCCCCGGGTTCGATCCCCGGCATCTCCACTTCTATATTTTTTTCCTTTATTTTTTGTCATTTTCGATGAACGAGATTATTTACAGCAAAATATCTGAGGGTTTTGAATGTATCGTTTGCGCTCTATTCAGGAGAAACAGGGGTGAAAGAATTCCTTACAAATTTATAAAACACAAATTAACCCTCAATGTCCAATATGGGGATGTAGCTCAGTGGTAGAGCGCTCGCTTCGCATGCGAGATGCCCCGGGTTCGATCCCCGGCATCTCCAGATTTTTTATGATTATCTTTTGCGATATAGGTAGAACATATTTATTTCAAAGTCATTGTACTCGATTATGAACTAGAATGCATCTCTACTTTTGTTCACATGATTGCTTTTTGTAAAACATCTTGGTTTCGTTGTCTAGTTTTTCCACATGCACTTTCACGCCCACTGGCGTTTTCAAATAAATTGTTATTCCCTTTTTATTGATAGCAAAAACTAATTGCTCCGGGTGAGGATCGAACTCACAACCTCCGCATTCCTTATTCCGTGCATAGCACAGAGAAGGTACTGTCTATAAGTACGGCGCGCTAACCGATTGTGCCACCGGAGCAATGTTACAAATTGGCTCATTTTTACAACATTTAAAATACCTCACAAAATATCATGAAAATTTTATTTGTCTAAATTAAAATGTATAATTCATAATAATGCCTAGCATTCCATTTATCATTTCATCCTGGAATAGCTTAACTTAACTTAATATACAACAGACATAACATAAACCATGGTAAAGAAATGTTGTACATATTCAGAAACTGCATATATAGTTTAATTAAAACGACTTACGTTTGACAAACTCATCTGCAACACGTCATCTGTCATTTCGAGCGAACCGTGCCGAATAATCCAATCTTCTCGATCGATATACTAAGAACTGTAACCCCTTTACTTGATATATGCTAAATTACCCGTTTACGTTCAAGTCCCAGGTAGTCTAGTGGTTAGGATACCGCGGCGGCCGGGGTTCGATTCCCCGTCTGGGAAGTATTTTTATTATGCTTCCTTGCAGTTAAATTGCGTGTATTGGCGGTGCCATCAAGTTCGTATTTTTGCTAAAATTAATAATCAAAACCAGTTAGATATGGGTGGGAAGTTGAACGCTGCCTGAACAAATTTTATCATTAGATTGGTTGAAAATGAAATATCAGTATAGACTAGGAAATATAGAACTAATTCAAATGGAAAGGGGATGTAGCTCAGTGGTAGAGCGCTCGCTTTGCATGTGAGAGGCCCCGGGTTCGATCCCCGGCATCTCCACTTCTATATTTTTTTCCTTTATTTTTTGTCATTTTCGATGAACGAGATTATTTACAGCAAAATATCTGAGGGTTTTGAATGTATCGTTTGCGCTCTATTCAGGAGAAACAGGGGTGAAAGAATTCCTTACAAATTTATAAAACACAAATTAACCCTCAATGTCCATTATGGGGATGTAGCTCAGTGGTAGAGCGCTCGCTTCGCATGCGAGATGCCCCGGGTTCGATCACCGGCATCTCCAGATTTTTTATGATTATCTTTTGCGATATAGGTAGAACATATTTATTTCAAAGTCATTGTACTCGATTATGAACTAGAATGCATCTCTACTTTTGTTCACATGATTGCTTTTTGTAAAACATCTTGGTTTCGTTGTCTAGTTTTTCCACATGCACTTTCACGCCCACTGGCGTTTTCAAATAAATTGTTATTCCCTTTTTATTGATAGCAAAAACTAATTGCTCCGGGTGAGGATCGAACTCACAACCTCCGCATTCCTTATTCCGTGCATAGCACAGAGAAGGTACTGTCTATAAGTACGGCGCGCTAACCGATTGTGCCACCGGAGCAATGTTACAAATTGGCTCATTTTTACAACATTTAAAATACCTCACAAAATATCATGAAAATTTTATTTGTCTAAATTAAAATGTATAATTCATAATAATGCCTAGCATTCCATTTATCATTTCATCCTGGAATAGCTTAACTTAACTTAATATACAACAGACATAACATAAACCATGGTAAAGAAATGTTGTACATATTCAGAAACTGCATATATAGTTTAATTAAAACGACTTACGTTTGACAAACTCATCTGCAACACGTCATCTGTCATTTCGAGCGAACCGTGCCGAATAATCCAATCTTCTCGATCGATATACTAAGAACTGTAACCCCTTTACTTGATATATGCTAAATTACCCGTTTACGTTCAAGTCCCAGGTAGTCTAGTGGTTAGGATACCGCGGCGGCCGGGGTTCGATTCCCCGTCTGGGAAGTATTTTTATTATGCTTCCTTGCAGTTAAATTGCGTGTATTGGCGGTGCCATCAAGTTCGTATTTTTGCTAAAATTAATAATCAAAACCAGTTAGATATGGGTGGGAAGTTGAACGCTGCCTGAACAAATTTTATCATTAGATTGGTTGAAAATGAAATATCAGTATAGACTAGGAAATATAGAACTAATTCAAATGGAAAGGGGATGTAGCTCAGTGGTAGAGCGCTCGCTTTGCATGTGAGAGGCCCCGGGTTCGATCCCCGGCATCTCCACTTCTATATTTTTTTTCCTTTATTTTTTGTCATTTTCGATGAACGAGATTATTTACAGCAAAATATCTGAGGGTTTTGAATGTATCGTTTGCGCTCTATTCAGGAGAAACAGGGGTGAAAGAATTCCTTACAAATTTATAAAACACAAATTAACCCTCAATGTCCATTATGGGGATGTAGCTCAGTGGTAGAGCGCTCGCTTCGCATGCGAGATGCCCCGGGTTTGGACTTTCGGTTTTTGGATGTATCCCGCAGGATGTAAACAAAGTGTTGCTCCCGTTGATATGTCAATTTGGTGAGTTTTTCGCCAGATATTGTGATATAAACATTGTTTTCGATTTTGTTTAAACTTAATGACTCATTTTGATTAGTGATTTGTTGCTGAAAGACTGTCGTTACCCCTATTCCTGCTTGCAGTTTTGCAGGAAAAGGGGGGAGTTTTGGTGTGTTTGATTCGTTTTTCAAAATCACTAATAACCAAATGAATAATTCTAAGGACAACCGACCATTACGGTCTGGTGACCGTTCTGCATACGAAGTCAACGATGTGTTTTCGAAAGAGCAGACTGTTACCGTTAATGTTGGTAACGTCAACACCTTCACCGCTGATGACGTCATAGATGGAATTGAAAAAATATGTGGAACAGGAAGCGTGGTAGCGTGTGTACCGAAAAATGGCCGATCTTTTGAAGTTGTGTTAAGTGAGCGTCGATTTATGGCCGATATTGTTGGAGAAAAGTTATCAATACGGTCGCACTCATTTAATGTAAATGAACTGGTGTCAAGTGTCAAAATAGTTTCGATTCTCAATCTAAGTATGTATGTTTCCGACGATGAAATAATTGATAGATTTGGAAGATTGGGAGTTACCGTAATTTCCGATATTAAAAAGAGGAAAATGAATAGGCGGGGAAATGTTTATGATGGAACTAGAGTGTTCAAGGCCAAGTTGCCACCTGGACTTCCTTCCATTCCATATTCAATGAAGTTTTCAGTGAATGATAAAGAAACAGCTTATTACAGGGTCATTCATGACAATCAAGTAAAAATGTGTTCTAGCTGTTTTAGTCCGGATCATCTATACCGGGATTGCCCTGACTTTAAATGTTTTAGATGTGGTCGTCAAGGACATCTAAATAGGAATTGCACAGAAGGCCGTTGTCTTTTTTGTTATAAAGACAAAGACTATTGCATTTGTAAGAAGAGGAGTCATGAAAGTCAATCTGAGAACTATTCAGAAAGACGTACTTTTGGAGGATTTGGGTTTCCAAGGAGAGAATATCATGGTGCGAACAATTTTTCTCATGATGCAACACCTGATGAAAGCGCACGCAGTATTGGAAGCAATGTAAACGAGACTGCATTGTCTACTCACGATGATGAGGATGTTAAAACTGATAATGTTGGCGTAAATGTCAGTGGAAAAGATGATGATGGTGTCAATGATTTGGATCTTTCTGGTGGTGTCAATGATGATATGGAAAGTGCTGGCAATGTAGATGAAATGCACGAGAATGGTGTCTTGTCTGGTGATGTTAATGGTGCGGGTGTTACTGGTGATGTTGATGATGGTGTCGGTGGTGTTGGTTCTGAACATAATGGAAATGGTATTGGTGATGGTGACGAGGAAATGGTGACGAGTGTGAAAAGAACAAAGTGGACAGAAACAGAAAATGATAAAGAAGAAAGCATTGATGTGAAGAACTCTGAAACAATTTTGTTAGATAAAGAAAATAATTTGTCTAATATTGAAACTGTAGTTGATACATGTACAAATAGTCAGAATGTAAATGAGGGAGAAATTGATGATTTTGTTTTAACTCCCTCGGGTGTTTTAGACTCTAAGAGTAGTAGTGATAATGAGTGGCACTTAGTAAAGAAAAAGCAAAAGGGTATTTTTAGTGTCAGACGCAATAAAATGAAAATTGTGCCTAATATCAAGTCTGCAAAGTTGGCTCATCAAAAAAAATATTTTAAAAAGAATTCATAATGGATTTTAAAATCAATGTACAATTTTTTGTGTTTTTTGTGATGGCTGTGCTTAATTTTATCAGTTTGAATTGTAATGGTTTGTGTGATAAGAATAAAATGAACTGTATTTTTTCTTTATGTAAAGAAAGATTTTATGATATTGTTTGCTTACAAGAGACTTTTTGGAAAGATGAGATGATGCATAGTATTGTACAAGATAAGATTATATGGGATGGTGAAATATTTTTTAGTAACAGTGGTAATAATAGACAAGGTGTAGCTATACTGGTTAGTAAAAAATTTAAAATCAATTTTGTTGTTAAGGAAGAAAAAAGTGGAAGATTTTTACATATAAATGGTAAAATCAATGATAAATGTCTTGATGTTTTTAATATATATGCACCAAATAATGTAAAAGAAAGGTCTGATTTTTTCATAGATTGTAAGAATAAAATAAAAGGTGATGAATATATTATTGTTGCTGGTGATTTTAACTCATCTCTTTCACCATTAGATAGAAGTGGCAAAACTCCTTATTACAAAGATAAAGCTATACAAACTTTGATAAATGTAATGAATGAAAATTGTTTATATGATGTATGGAGAGACAGAAATATTGATGTGAAAATGTTTTCTAGAAAACAAATGGTACAAGGTTTTTTAACACAAAGTAGAATAGATTATTTTCTTGTGTCAGATAATGTTAAACCATATGTAAAAAGTATATTTTATAGAGATACAAGTTTTAGTGATCATAGTATTGTTTCTATGAAAGTAGATTTTAGTGATGTTGAAAAAGGACCTGGTGTATGGATTTTTAATAATACATTTTTAGAGGATCAGATTTTTGTTGATCAGATAAGAAAAGTATTTGAAAAAGAGATTGAATCAGATTTTTATTTTGAAAGTCCACTTATTTGGTGGGATAATTTGAAGTTCACTATCAAGAGAATAAGTCAAATTTATGGCAAAGAAAAACAAAAACAATTTAATAAACAATATTTTAGATTGCAAAATAAAGTTCAGGAAATGTCTATGAAATCTGCCAATGGTTATGTCATTGATCATGGAAAATATTTAGAGTTACAAGATGAATTAGAAGTTTTTGAAAAGCATAGATGTCAAGGTGCAATTTTAAGGTCCAAATCTCAATATGCTCTAGAAAGTGATAGAAATACTTCTTATTTTTTAAAGCTTGAAAAACATAGACAGAATAAAAATATGATAAGTGAGTTACAAACAGTTGATGGTAATATTGTTAATGAGTCTAGTTCTATGTTAGATGTTATACACGATTTTTATGCAAATCTGTTCTCATGTGTACAAACTGATGATGATGCTATAAAAACCATTTTACAAGACATTGCTGTTGAAATTGATGATGTTGATAAAGATATGTGTGATAATGATATAAGTACTGATGAAATAGAATTGTCATTAAAAGGTATGAAAAAAGGAAAAACTCCTGGATCAGATGGGCTTACTGCTGAGTTTTATTTATACTTTTTAAGCGATGTGAAGCATGTTTTAAAATATATTTTTGATTGTGTACAACAAAATGAATTGTTATCAAGATCTATGAGATATGGTGTTATTAATCTAATCTATAAGAACAAGGGTGACAAAAATATGCTAAAGAATTATAGACCTATCAGTTTGTTAAATGTAGATTACAAAATTCTTGCAAGATGTATGGCAAATAGATTTAAAACAGTATTGCCAAAGATAATTTCACCTAATCAAAGTTGTTGTATCTTAGGTAAAGATATATCAGATACCATTGTAAGTGTAAGAGATATTATTGATTTAGTAGAAATGGATGATCTAGAAGGTTATGTATTAAAGCTAGATCAAGAAAAAGCTTTTGATAGGGTTGGACATGATTATTTGTTTTCAGTTTTAGAAAAGTTTGGTTTTGGTGAGAGATTTAGATCTTGGATTAAGATTTTTTATACAAATATTCATAGCACTGTTAAATGTAATGGTTTTTTAACAAAATATTTTCCTATTAAGAATTCAGTGAAGCAGGGGTGTCCAATTTCAGCTCTATTGTATGTACTTGTTGCAGAGCCTTTAAATATTTATGTTAAAAATAATAGAAACATCAAAGGTATAAAGATTCCAAATACTGATGTGGAAGAAAAAATATTTGCTCATGCAGATGATACTACATTAACAATATCAGACAAAAATTCAGTACATGAAGTTTTTAAGGTTATTCATTTGTATGAACAAGCATCTGGGGCTAAGCTTAATAGGGAAAAGTCTGAAATTTTGGCAATTGGGAAAGGAGAAATTTCTCAAAATGATCTAGATGCTTGGAACCTCTCTGTATGTGATGAGATTTTACAGTTATTAGGGGTTTGGATTGGCAAGAACAAGAGTAGATGTGATGATCTAAATTGGGAAAGTAAATTACAATCAATTTCAAAGATACTGAATTTTTGGAAGATTAGAAGGTTGACAGTTTTTGGAAGGGTTACAGTTATTAATAGTTTACTGTTGAGTAAATTGTGGTATACTTTGAGTGTAGTTAATATACCAGGAAAAATCTTTTTAGTTTTAAAGAAAGTTTGTTGTGATTTTTTATGGAACAATAAACCTCCTTTGGTTGCTTATGATGTTGTAATTAATAAGATTTGTGATGGAGGTTTAAATCTTCCTGATATAGAACACAAAATGTATGCTTTTAGACTTAAATTTCTCAGTAGGCTTTTAGATAGTAGTTATTGTGCTGTATGGAAAAATACTTGTCTTTATTTTTTATCCAAGATTGAGAACATGAATTTGGGATTAGAAGTTTTATTTTGTAATTTTAAATCTCATAGTGTTGATGTTTTGCCTGACTTTTATAAATGTATGTTAAATGCATGGAGTAAAATTAAAGATCTTACAGAAATTGAGGTTAATGAACAAAATGTGTATGATATACCATTATTCTTAAATACAAATATTACAAATGGAAGCAAAGTGATTTTTCTAAAGTCATTTATAAATGCTGGTATCTCTAAAATAAAACATTTAGCATATGAGTGTAAAAAGGGTTTTCTTAAACCAGAATATGTTTATGATATATATAGTGAAAAGTTTCCAAATGCTTGTAAAGAAAAAGTTGTAAAAGCTGTATTATGTATTTTAGAATGTATTCCTGAAGAGTATAAAACGCTTGTTAATGAACATGAAAATGTATGTAGCAAACCAGATTTTGTGGTAGAATTATTAGTTAATGACAAAAAATGTAGTTTACCAACAAGTACAAAACTTTTTTATGAATTGTTGATAAAGAAAAAGGCAAAGTTACCAAAATCGAGTGAGTTTTGGAGTGAACGATTTGATGAATTTGATCTTCAAAAGGTACAAACTGTTTTAAATTTTCCTTTTCTCAATGGAGATTGTCGTGAATTAAGTTTTAAAGTTTTTCACAGAGTTATTTTTACAAAAGAAAGACTTTTAAAGTGTAAATTGGTTACAGATTCAAATTGTCCAGTATGTGGAGATTTTGTTGAAGATATTGATCATCTATTTATGAAATGTACTAGACTTTGTGGCTTTGATAATTTTTTCAAGGAATTTTTACACAATTTGTTTTATGATTGTACAGATAGTTTTGTGAATCAATTGGATTTTGAATGCATGTGTTACTTAGGATTTTTGAAAAATCCAAAAACTGTCAACAAATACTTTGTAAATTATATGTTTTCTATCAGAAAATATTGTATTATGAAAAGAAGAAATATTGCAATGAAAGAAAATAAGATTATAGATATTGAATGTTTATTTAAGAATGAAGTTGAAAAGAATGTAAACTATGCTTATTTGTTCTATAAAAATAACAATGCCAATAGACTATTTGAAAAGTATTTTCAAAACAACAATTCTGTTATATATTTTAAAGATGACAAAGTTTGTATTAGTTTTTAGTTAGATTTTTAATATTGAATTTATTGTTGTATTGTGGATTTTCGGGAGACTAGCCCGAAAATTCTTTTTATGCATATTTATTTGAATAAAATTTTATTAAGAGAAAAAAGAGCGCTCGCTTCGCATGCGAGATGCCCCGGGTTCGATCCCCGGCATCTCCAGATTTTTTATGATTATCTTTTGCGATATAGGTAGAACATATTTATTTCAAAGTCATTGTACTCGATTATGAACTAGAATGCATCTCTACTTTTGTTCACATGATTGCTTTTTGTAAAACATCTTGGTTTCGTTGTCTAGTTTTTCCACATGCACTTTCACGCCCACTGGCGTTTTCAAATAAATTGTTATTCCCTTTTTATTGATAGCAAAAACTAATTGCTCCGGGTGAGGATCGAACTCACAACCTCCGCATTCCTTATTCCGTGCATAGCACAGAGAAGGTACTGTCTATAAGTACGGCGCGCTAACCGATTGTGCCACCGGAGCAATGTTACAAATTGGCTCATTTTTACAACATTTAAAATACCTCACAAAATATCATGAAAATTTTATTTGTCTAAATTAAAATGTATAATTCATAATAATGCCTAGCATTCCATTTATCATTTCATCCTGGAATAGCTTAACTTAACTTAATATACAACAGACATAACATAAACCATGGTAAAGAAATGTTGTACATATTCAGAAACTGCATATATAGTTTAATTAAAACGACTTACGTTTGACAAACTCATCTGCAACACGTCATCTGTCATTTCGAGCGAACCGTGCCGAATAATCCAATCTTCTCGATCGATATACTAAGAACTGTAACCCCTTTACTTGATATATGCTAAATTACCCGTTCACGTTCAAGTCCCAGGTAGTCTAGTGGTTAGGATTCCGCGCTCTCACCGCGGCGGCCGGGGTTCGATTCCCCGTCTGGGAAGTATTTTTATTATGCTTCCTTGTAGTTAAATTGCGTGTATTGGCGGTGCCATCAAGTTCGTATTTTTGCTAAAATTAATAATCAAAACCAGTTAGATATGGGTGGGAAGTTGAACGCTGCCTGAACAAATTTTATCATTAGATTGGTTGAAAATGAAATATCAGTATAGACTAGGAAATATAGAACTAATTCAAATGGAAAGGGGATGTAGCTCAGTGGTAGAGCGCTCGCTTTGCATGTGAGAGGCCCCGGGTTCGATCCCCGGCATCTCCACTTCTATATTTTTTTCCTTTATTTTTTGTCATTTTCGATGAACGAGATTATTTACAGCAAAATATCTGAGGGTTTTGAATGTATCGTTTGCGCTCTATTCAGGAGAAACAGGGGTGAAAGAATTCCTTACAAATTTATAAAACACAAATTAACCCTCAATGTCCAATATGGGGATGTAGCTCAGTGGTAGAGCGCTCGCTTCGCATGCGAGATGCCCCGGGTTCGATCCCCGGCATCTCCAGATTTTTTATGATTATCTTTTGCGATATAGGTAGAACATATTTATTTCAAAGTCATTGTACTCGATTATGAACTAGAATGCATCTCTACGTAGATTTTGTTCACATGATTGCTTTTTGTAAAACATCTTGGTTTCGTTGTCTAGTTTTTCCACATGCACTTTCACGCCCACTGGCGTTTTCAAATAAATTGTTATTCCCTTTTTATTGATAGCAAAAACTAATTGCTCCGGGTGAGGATCGAACTCACAACCTCCGCATTCCTTATTCCGTGCATAGCACAGAGAAGGTACTGTCTATAAGTACGGCGCGCTAACCGATTGTGCCACCGGAGCAATGTTACAAATTGGCTCATTTTTACAACATTTAAAATACCTCACAAAATATCATGAAAATTTTATTTGTCTAAATTAAAATGTATAATTCATAATAATGCCTAGCATTCCATTTATCATTTCATCCTGGAATAGCTTAACTTAACTTAATATACAACAGACATAACATAAACCATGGTAAAGAAATGTTGTACATATTCAGAAACTGCATATATAGTTTAATTAAAACGACTTACGTTTGACAAACTCATCTGCAACACGTCATCTGTCATTTCGAGCGAACCGTGCCGAATAATCCAATCTTCTCGATCGATATACTAAGAACTGTAACCCTTTTACTTGATATATGCTAAATTACCCGTTTACGTTCAAGTCCCAGGTAGTCTAGTGGTTAGGATACCGCGGCGGCCGGGGTTCGATTCCCCGTCTGGGAAGTATTTTTATTATGCTTCCTTGCAGTTAAATTGCGTGTATTGGCGGTGCCATCAAGTTCGTATTTTTGCTAAAATTAATAATCAAAACCAGTTAGATATGGGTGGGAAGTTGAACGCTGCCTGAACAAATTTTATCATTAGATTGGTTGAAAATGAAATATCAGTATAGACTAGGAAATATAGAACTAATTCAAATGGAAAGGGGATGTAGCTCAGTGGTAGAGCGCTCGCTTTGCATGTGAGAGGCCCCGGGTTCGATCCCCGGCATCTCCACTTCTATATTTTTTTCCTTTATTTTTTGTCATTTTCGATGAACGAGATTATTTACAGCAAAATATCTGAGGGTTTTGAATGTATCGTTTGCGCTCTATTCAGGAGAAACAGGGGTGAAAGAATTCCTTACAAATTTATAAAACACAAATTAACCCTCAATGTCCATTATGGGGATGTAGCTCAGTGGTAGAGCGCTCGCTTCGCATGCGAGATGCCCCGGGTTCGATCCCCGGCATCTCCAGATTTTTTATGATTATCTTTTGCGATATAGGTAGAACATATTTATTTCAAAGTCATTGTACTCGATTATGACCTAGAATGCATCTCTACTTTTGTTCACATGATTGCTTTTTGTAAAACATCTTGGTTTCGTTGTCTAGTTTTTCCACATGCACTTTCACGCCCACTGGCGTTTTCAAATAAATTGTTATTCCCTTTTTATTGATAGCAAAAACTAATTGCTCCGGGTGAGGATCGAACTCACAACCTCCGCATTCCTTATTCCGTGCATAGCACAGAGAAGGTACTGTCTATAAGTACGGCGCGCTAACCGATTGTGCCACCGGAGCAATGTTACAAATTGGCTCATTTTTACAACATTTAAAATACCTCACAAAATATCATGAAAATTTTATTTGTCTAAATTAAAATGTATAATTCATAATAATGCCTAGCATTCCATTTATCATTTCATCCTGGAATAGCTTAACTTAACTTAATATACAACAGACATAACATAAACCATGGTAAAGAAATGTTGTACATATTCAGAAACTGCATATATAGTTTAATTAAAACGACTTACGTTTGACAAACTCATCTGCAACACGTCATCTGTCATTTCGAGCGAACCGTGCCGAATAATCCAATCTTCTCGATCGATATACTAAGAACTGTAACCCCTTTACTTGATATATGCTAAATTACCCGTTTACGTTCAAGTCCCAGGTAGTCTAGTGGTTAGGATTCCGCGCTCTCACCGCGGCGGCCGGGGTTCGATTCCCCGTCTGGGAAGTATTTTTATTATGCTTCCTTGCAGTTAAATTGCGTGTATTGGCGGTGCCATCAAGTTCGTATTTTTGCTAAAATTAATAATCAAAACCAGTTAGATATGGGTGGGAAGTTGAACGCTGCCTGAACAAATTTTATCATTAGATTGGTTGAAAATGAAATATCAGTATAGACTAGGAAATATAGAACTAATTCAAATGGAAAGGGGATGTAGCTCAGTGGTAGAGCGCTCGCTTTGCATGTGAGAGGCCCCGGGTTCGATCCCCGGCATCTCCACTTCTATATTTTTTTCCTTTGTTTTTTGTCATTTTCGATGAACGAGATTATTTACAGCAAAATATCTGAGGGTTTTGAATGTATCGTTTGCGCTCTATTCAGGAGAAACAGGGGTGAAAGAATTCCTTACAAATTTATAAAACACAAATTAACCCTCAATGTCCATTATGGGGATGTAGCTCAGTGGTAGAGCGCTCGCTTCGCATGCGAGATGCCCCGGGTTCGATCCCCGGCATCTCCAGATTTTTTATGATTATCTTTTGCGATATAGGTAGAACATATTTATTTCAAAGTCATTGTACTCGATTATGAACTAGAATGCATCTCTACGTAGATTTTGTTCACATGATTGCTTTTTGTAAAACATCTTGGTTTCGTTGTCTAGTTTTTCCACATGCACTTTCACGCCCACTGGCGTTTTCAAATAAATTGTTATTCCCTTTTTATTGATAGCAAAAACTAATTGCTCCGGGTGAGGATCGAACTCACAACCTCCGCATTCCTTATTCCGTGCATAGCACAGAGAAGGTACTGTCTATAAGTACGGCGCGCTAACCGATTGTGCCACCGGAGCAATGTTACAAATTGGCTCATTTTTACAACATTTAAAATACCTCACAAAATATCATGAAAATTTTATTTGTCTAAATTAAAATGTATAATTCATAATAATGCCTAGCATTCCATTTATCATTTCATCCTGGAATAGCTTAACTTAACTTAATATACAACAGACATAACATAAACCATGGTAAAGAAATGTTGTACATATTCAGAAACTGCATATATAGTTTAATTAAAACGACTTACGTTTGACAAACTCATCTGCAACACGTCATCTGTCATTTCGAGCGAACCGTGCCGAATAATCCAATCTTCTCGATCGATATACTAAGAACTGTAACCCTTTTACTTGATATATGCTAAATTACCCGTTTACGTTCAAGTCCCAGGTAGTCTAGTGGTTAGGATACCGCGGCGGCCGGGGTTCGATTCCCCGTCTGGGAAGTATTTTTATTATGCTTCCTTGCAGTTAAATTGCGTGTATTGGCGGTGCCATCAAGTTCGTATTTTTGCTAAAATTAATAATCAAAACCAGTTAGATATGGGTGGGAAGTTGAACGCTGCCTGAACAAATTTTATCATTAGATTGGTTGAAAATGAAATATCAGTATAGACTAGGAAATATAGAACTAATTCAAATGGAAAGGGGATGTAGCTCAGTGGTAGAGCGCTCGCTTTGCATGTGAGAGGCCCCGGGTTCGATCCCCGGCATCTCCACTTCTATATTTTTTTCCTTTATTTTTTGTCATTTTCGATGAACGAGATTATTTACAGCAAAATATCTGAGGGTTTTGAATGTATCGTTTGCGCTCTATTCAGGAGAAACAGGGGTGAAAGAATTCCTTACAAATTTATAAAACACAAATTAACCCTCAATGTCCATTATGGGGATGTAGCTCAGTGGTAGAGCGCTCGCTTCGCATGCGAGATGCCCCGGGTTCGATCCCCGGCATCTCCAGATTTTTTATGATTATCTTTTGCGATATAGGTAGAACATATTTATTTCAAAGTCATTGTACTCGATTATGAACTAGAATGCATCTCTACTTTTGTTCACATGATTGCTTTTTGTAAAACATCTTGGTTTCGTTGTCTAGTTTTTCCACATGCACTTTCACGCCCACTGGCGTTTTCAAATAAATTGTTATTCCCTTTTTATTGATAGCAAAAACTAATTGCTCCGGGTGAGGATCGAACTCACAACCTCCGCATTCCTTATTCCGTGCATAGCACAGAGAAGGTACTGTCTATAAGTACGGCGCGCTAACCGATTGTGCCACCGGAGCAATGTTACAAATTGGCTCATTTTTACAACATTTAAAATACCTCACAAAATATCATGAAAATTTTATTTGTCTAAATTAAAATGTATAATTCATAATAATGCCTAGCATTCCATTTATCATTTCATCCTGGAATAGCTTAACTTAACTTAATATACAACAGACATAACATAAACCATGGTAAAGAAATGTTGTACATATTCAGAAACTGCATATATAGTTTAATTAAAACGACTTACGTTTGACAAACTCATCTGCAACACGTCATCTGTCATTTCGAGCGAACCGTGCCGAATAATCCAATCTTCTCGATCGATATA
Source organism: Arcuatula senhousia (assembly GCA_963971305.1). Classification (NCBI taxonomy): domain Eukaryota; kingdom Metazoa; phylum Mollusca; class Bivalvia; order Mytilida; family Mytilidae; genus Arcuatula; species Arcuatula senhousia. The sequence goes on from OZ020315.1 coordinate 32,514,601, forward strand.
CTAAGAACTGTAACCCCTTTACTTGATATATGCTAAATTACCCGTTTACGTTCAAGTCCCAGGTAGTCTAGTGGTTAGGATTCCGCGCTCTCACCGCGCCGGCCGGGGTTCGATTCCCCGTCTGGGAAGTATTTTTATTATGCTTCCTTGCAGTTAAATTGCGTGTATTGGCGGTGCCATCAAGTTCGTATTTTTGCTAAAATTAATAATCAAAACCAGTTAGATATGGGTGGGAAGTTGAACGCTGCCTGAACAAATTTTATCATTAGATTGGTTGAAAATGAAATATCAGTATAGACTAGGAAATATAGAACTAATTCAAATGGAAAGGGGATGTAGCTCAGTGGTAGAGCGCTCGCTTTGCATGTGAGAGGCCCCGGGTTCGATCCCCGGCATCTCCACTTCTATATTTTTTTCCTTTATTTTTTGTCATTTTCGATGAACGAGATTATTTACAGCAAAATATCTGAGGGTTTTGAATGTATCGTTTGCGCTCTATTCAGGAGAAACAGGGGTGAAAGAATTCCTTACAAATTTATAAAACACAAATTAACCCTCAATGTCCATTATGGGGATGTAGCTCAGTGGTAGAGCGCTCGCTTCGCATGCGAGATGCCCCGGGTTCGATCCCCGGCATCTCCAGATTTTTTATGATTATCTTTTGCGATATAGGTAGAACATATTTATTTCAAAGTCATTGTACTCGATTATGAACTAGAATGCATCTCTACTTTTGTTCACATGATTGCTTTTTGTAAAACATCTTGGTTTCGTTGTCTAGTTTTTCCACATGCACTTTCACGCCCACTGGCGTTTTCAAATAAATTGTTATTCCCTTTTTATTGATAGCAAAAACTAATTGCTCCGGGTGAGGATCGAACTCACAACCTCCGCATTCCTTATTCCGTGCATAGCACAGAGAAGGTACTGTCTATAAGTACGGCGCGCTAACCGATTGTGCCACCGGAGCAATGTTAACTTACAAATTGGCTCATTTTTACAACATTTAAAATACCTCACAAAATATCATGAAAATTTTATTTGTCTAAATTAAAATGTATAATTCATAATAATGCCTAGCATTCCATTTATCATTTCATCCTGGAATAGCTTAACTTAACTTAATATACAACAGACATAACATAAACCATGGTAAAGAAATGTTGTACATATTCAGAAACTGCATATATAGTTTAATTAAAACGACTTACGTTTGACAAACTCATCTGCAACACGTCATCTGTCATTTCGAGCGAACCGTGCCGAATAATCCAATCTTCTCGATCGATATACTAAGAACTGTAACCCCTTTACTTGATGAAAATTTTATTTGTCTAAATTAAAATGTATAATTCATAATAATGCCTAGCATTCCATTTATCATTTCATCCTGGAATAGCTTAACTTAACTTAATATACAACAGACATAACATAAACCATGGTAAAGAAATGTTGTACATATTCAGAAACTGCATATATAGTTTAATTAAAACGACTTACGTTTGACAAACTCATCTGCAACACGTCATCTGTCATTTCGAGCGAACCGTGCCGAATAATCCAATCTTCTCGATCGATATACTAAGAACTGTAACCCCTTTACTTGATATATGCTAAATTACCCGTTTACGTTCAAGTCCCAGGTAGTCTAGTGGTTAGGATTCCGCGCTCTCACCGCGGCGGCCGGGGTTCGATTCCCCGTCTGGGAAGTATTTTTATTATGCTTCCTTGCAGTTAAATTGCGTGTATTGGCGGTGCCATCAAGTTCGTATTTTTGCTAAAATTAATAATCAAAACCAGTTAGATATGGGTGGGAAGTTGAACGCTGCCTGAACAAATTTTATCATTAGATTGGTTGAAAATGAAATATCAGTATAGACTAGGAAATATAGAACTAATTCAAATGGAAAGGGGATGTAGCTCAGTGGTAGAGCGCTCGCTTTGCATGTGAGAGGCCCCGGGTTCGATCCCCGGCATCTCCACTTCTATATTTTTTTCCTTTATTTTTTGTCATTTTCGATGAACGAGATTATTTACAGCAAAATATCTGAGGGTTTTGAATGTATCGTTTGCGCTCTACTCAGGAGAAACAGGGGTGAAAGAATTCCTTACAAATTTATAAAACACAAATTAACCCTCAATGTCCATTATGGGGATGTAGCTCAGTGGTAGAGCGCTCGCTTCGCATGCGAGATGCCCCGGGTTCGATCCCCGGCATCTCCAGATTTTTTATGATTATCTTTTGCGATATAGGTAGAACATATTTATTTCAAAGTCATTGTACTCGATTATGAACTAGAATGCATCTCTACTTTTGTTCACATGATTGCTTTTTGTAAAACATCTTGGTTTCGTTGTCTAGTTTTTCCACATGCACTTTCACGCCCACTGGCGTTTTCAAATAAATTGTTATTCCCTTTTTATTGATAGCAAAAACTAATTGCTCCGGGTGAGGATCGAACTCACAACCTCCGCATTCCTTATTCCGTGCATAGCACAGAGAAGGTACTGTCTATAAGTACGGCGCGCTAACCGATTGTGCCACCGGAGCAATGTTACAAATTGGCTCATTTTTACAACATTTAAAATACCTCACAAAATATCATGAAAATTTTATTTGTCTAAATTAAAATGTATAATTCATAATAATGCCTAGCATTCCATTTATCATTTCATCCTGGAATAGCTTAACTTAACTTAATATACAACAGACATAACATAAACCATGGTAAAGAAATGTTGTACATATTCAGAAACTGCATATATAGTTTAATTAAAACGACTTACGTTTGACAAACTCATCTGCAACACGTCATCTGTCATTTCGAGCGAACCGTGCCGAATAATCCAATCTTCTCGATCGATATACTAAGAACTGTAACCCCTTTACTTGATGAAAATTTTATTTGTCTAAATTAAAATGTATAATTCATAATAATGCCTAGCATTCCATTTATCATTTCATCCTGGAATAGCTTAACTTAACTTAATATACAACAGACATAACATAAACCATGGTAAAGAAATGTTGTACATATTCAGAAACTGCATATATAGTTTAATTAAAACGACTTACGTTTGACAAACTCATCTGCAACACGTCATCTGTCATTTCGAGCGAACCGTGCCGAATAATCCAATCTTCTCGATCGATATACTAAGAACTGTAACCCCTTTACTTGATATATGCTAAATTACCCGTTTACGTTCAAGTCCCAGGTAGTCTAGTGGTTAGGATTCCGCGCTCTCACCGCGGCGGCCGGGGTTCGATTCCCCGTCTGGGAAGTATTTTTATTATGCTTCCTTGCAGTTAAATTGCGTGTATTGGCGGTGCCATCAAGTTCGTATTTTTGCTAAAATTAATAATCAAAACCAGTTAGATATGGGTGGGAAGTTGAACGCTGCCTGAACAAATTTTATCATTAGATTGGTTGAAAATGAAATATCAGTATAGACTAGGAAATATAGAACTAATTCAAATGGAAAGGGGATGTAGCTCAGTGGTAGAGCGCTCGCTTTGCATGTGAGAGGCCCCGGGTTCGATCCCCGGCATCTCCACTTCTATATTTTTTTCCTTTATTTTTTGTCATTTTCGATGAACGAGATTATTTACAGCAAAATATCTGAGGGTTTTGAATGTATCGTTTGCGCTCTACTCAGGAGAAACAGGGGTGAAAGAATTCCTTACAAATTTATAAAACACAAATTAACCCTCAATGTCCATTATGGGGATGTAGCTCAGTGGTAGAGCGCTCGCTTCGCATGCGAGATGCCCCGGGTTCGATCCCCGGCATCTCCAGATTTTTTATGATTATCTTTTGCGATATAGGTAGAACATATTTATTTCAAAGTCATTGTACTCGATTATGAACTAGAATGCATCTCTACTTTTGTTCACATGATTGCTTTTTGTAAAACATCTTGGTTTCGTTGTCTAGTTTTTCCACATGCACTTTCACGCCCACTGGCGTTTTCAAATAAATTGTTATTCCCTTTTTATTGATAGCAAAAACTAATTGCTCCGGGTGAGGATCGAACTCACAACCTCCGCATTCCTTATTCCGTGCATAGCACAGAGAAGGTACTGTCTATAAGTACGGCGCGCTAACCGATTGTGCCACCGGAGCAATGTTACAAATTGGCTCATTTTTACAACATTTAAAATACCTCACAAAATATCATGAAAATTTTATTTGTCTAAATTAAAATGTATAATTCATAATAATGCCTAGCATTCCATTTATCATTTCATCCTGGAATAGCTTAACTTAACTTAATATACAACAGACATAACATAAACCATGGTAAAGAAATGTTGTACATATTCAGAAACTGCATATATAGTTTAATTAAAACGACTTACGTTTGACAAACTCATCTGCAACACGTCATCTGTCATTTCGAGCGAACCGTGCCGAATAATCCAATCTTCTCGATCGATATACTAAGAACTGTAACCCCTTTACTTGATGAAAATTTTATTTGTCTAAATTAAAATGTATAATTCATAATAATGCCTAGCATTCCATTTATCATTTCATCCTGGAATAGCTTAACTTAACTTAATATACAACAGACATAACATAAACCATGGTAAAGAAATGTTGTACATATTCAGAAACTGCATATATAGTTTAATTAAAACGACTTACGTTTGACAAACTCATCTGCAACACGTCATCTGTCATTTCGAGCGAACCGTGCCGAATAATCCAATCTTCTCGATCGATATACTAAGAACTGTAACCCCTTTACTTGATATATGCTAAATTACCCGTTTACGTTCAAGTCCCAGGTAGTCTAGTGGTTAGGATTCCGCGCTCTCACCGCGGCGGCCGGGGTTCGATTCCCCGTCTGGGAAGTATTTTTATTATGCTTCCTTGCAGTTAAATTGCGTGTATTGGCGGTGCCATCAAGTTCGTATTTTTGCTAAAATTAATAATCAAAACCAGTTAGATATGGGTGGGAAGTTGAACGCTGCCTGAACAAATTTTATCATTAGATTGGTTGAAAATGAAATATCAGTATAGACTAGGAAATATAGAACTAATTCAAATGGAAAGGGGATGTAGCTCAGTGGTAGAGCGCTCGCTTTGCATGTGAGAGGCCCCGGGTTCGATCCCCGGCATCTCCACTTCTATATTTTTTTCCTTTATTTTTTGTCATTTTCGATGAACGAGATTATTTACAGCAAAATATCTGAGGGTTTTGAATGTATCGTTTGCGCTCTATTCAGGAGAAACAGGGGTGAAAGAATTCCTTACAAATTTATAAAACACAAATTAACCCTCAATGTCCATTATGGGGATGTAGCTCAGTGGTAGAGCGCTCGCTTCGCATGCGAGATGCCCCGGGTTCGATCCCCGGCATCTCCAGATTTTTTATGATTATCTTTTGCGATATAGGTAGAACATATTTATTTCAAAGTCATTGTACTCGATTATGAACTAGAATGCATCTCTACTTTTGTTCACATGATTGCTTTTTGTAAAACATCTTGGTTTCGTTGTCTAGTTTTTCCACATGCACTTTCACGCCCACTGGCGTTTTCAAATAAATTGTTATTCCCTTTTTATTGATAGCAAAAACTAATTGCTCCGGGTGAGGATCGAACTCACAACCTCCGCATTCCTTATTCCGTGCATAGCACAGAGAAGGTACTGTCTATAAGTACGGCGCGCTAACCGATTGTGCCACCGGAGCAATGTTACAAATTGGCTCATTTTTACAACATTTAAAATACCTCACAAAATATCATGAAAATTTTATTTGTCTAAATTAAAATGTATAATTCATAATAATGCCTAGCATTCCATTTATCATTTCATCCTGGAATAGCTTAACTTAACTTAATATACAACAGACATAACATAAACCATGGTAAAGAAATGTTGTACATATTCAGAAACTGCATATATAGTTTAATTAAAACGACTTACGTTTGACAAACTCATCTGCAACACGTCATCTGTCATTTCGAGCGAACCGTGCCGAATAATCCAATCTTCTCGATCGATATACTAAGAACTGTAACCCCTTTACTTGATGAAAATTTTATTTGTCTAAATTAAAATGTATAATTCATAATAATGCCTAGCATTCCATTTATCATTTCATCCTGGAATAGCTTAACTTAACTTAATATACAACAGACATAACATAAACCATGGTAAAGAAATGTTGTACATATTCAGAAACTGCATATATAGTTTAATTAAAACGACTTACGTTTGACAAACTCATCTGCAACACGTCATCTGTCATTTCGAGCGAACCGTGCCGAATAATCCAATCTTCTCGATCGATATACTAAGAACTGTAACCCCTTTACTTGATATATGCTAAATTACCCGTTTACGTTCAAGTCCCAGGTAGTCTAGTGGTTAGGATTCCGCGCTCTCACCGCGGCGGCCGGGGTTCGATTCCCCGTCTGGGAAGTATTTTTATTATGCTTCCTTGCAGTTAAATTGCGTGTATTGGCGGTGCCATCAAGTTCGTATTTTTGCTAAAATTAATAATCAAAACCAGTTAGATATGGGTGGGAAGTTGAACGCTGCCTGAACAAATTTTATCATTAGATTGGTTGAAAATGAAATATCAGTATAGACTAGGAAATATAGAACTATTTCAAATGGAAAGGGGATGTAGCTCAGTGGTAGAGCGCTCGCTTTGCATGTGAGAGCCCCCGGGTTCGATCCCCGGCATCTCCACTTCTATATTTTTTTCCTTTGTTTTTTGTCATTTTCGATGAACGAGATTATTTACAGCAAAATATCTGAGGGTTTTGAATGTATCGTTTGCGCTCTATTCAGGAGAAACAGGGGTGAAAGAATTCCTTACAAATTTATAAAACACAAATTAACCCTCAATGTCCGTTATGGGGATGTAGCTCAGTGGTAGAGCGCTCGCTTCGCATGCGAGATGCCCCGGGTTCGATCCCCGGCATCTCCAGATTTTTTATGATTATCTTTTGCGATATAGGTAGAACATATTTATTTCAAAGTCATTGTACTCGATTATGAACTAGAATGCATCTCTACTTTTGTTCACATGATTGCTTTTTGTAAAACATCTTGGTTTCGTTGTCTAGTTTTTCCACATGCACTTTCACGCCCACTGGCGTTTTCAAATAAATTGTTATTCCCTTTTTATTGATAGCAAAAACTAATTGCTCCGGGTGAGGATCGAACTCACAACCTCCGCATTCCTTATTCCGTGCATAGCACAGGGAAGGTACTGTCTATAAGTACGGCGCGCTAACCGATTGTGCCACCGGAGCAATGTTACAAATTGGCTCATTTTTACAACATTTAAAATACCTCACAAAATATCATGAAAATTTTATTTGTCTAAATTAAAATGTATAATTCATAATAATGCCTAGCATTCCATTTATCATTTCATCCTGGAATAGCTTAACTTAACTTAATATACAACAGACATAACATAAACCATGGTAAAGAAATGTTGTACATATTCAGAAACTGCATATATAGTTTAATTAAAACGACTTACGTTTGACAAACTCATCTGCAACACGTCATCTGTCATTTCGAGCGAACCGTGCCGAATAATCCAATCTTCTCGATCGATATACTAAGAACTGTAACCCCTTTACTTGATATATGCTAAATTACCCGTTTACGTTCAAGTCCCAGGTAGTCTAGTGGTTAGGATTCCGCGCTCTCACCGCGGCGGCCGGGGTTCGATTCCCCGTCTGGGAAGTATTTTTATTATGCTTCCTTGCAGTTAAATTGCGTGTATTGGCGGTGCCATCAAGTTCGTATTTTTGCTAAAATTAATAATCAAAACCAGTTAGATATGGGTGGGAAGTTGAACGCTGCCTGAACAAATTTTATCATTAGATTGGTTGAAAATGAAATATCAGTATAGACTAGGAAATATAGAACTAATTCAAATGGAAAGGGGATGTAGCTCAGTGGTAGAGCGCTCGCTTTGCATGTGAGAGGCCCCGGGTTCGATCCCCGGCATCTCCACTTCTATATTTTTTTCCTTTATTTTTTGTCATTTTCGATGAACAAGATTATTTACAGCAAAATATCTGAGGGTTTTGAATGTATCGTTTGCGCTCTATTCAGGAGAAACAGGGGTGAAAGAATTCCTTACAAATTTATAAAACACAAATTAACCCTCAATGTCCATTATGGGGATGTAGCTCAGTGGTAGAGCGCTCGCTTCGCATGCGAGATGCCCCGGGTTCGATCCCCGGCATCTCCAGATTTTTTATGATTATCTTTTGCGATATAGGTAGAACATATTTATTTCAAAGTCATTGTACTCGATTATGAACTAGAATGCATCTCTACTTTTGTTCACATGATTGCTTTTTGTAAAACATCTTGGTTTCGTTGTCTAGTTTTTCCACATGCACTTTCACGCCCACTGGCGTTTTCAAATAAATTGTTATTCCCTTTTTATTGATAGCAAAAACTAATTGCTCCGGGTGAGGATCGAACTCACAACCTCCGCATTCCTTATTCCGTGCATAGCACAGAGAAGGTACTGTCTATAAGTACGGCGCGCTAACCGATTGTGCCACCGGAGCAATGTTACAAATTGGCTCATTTTTACAACATTTAAAATACCTCACAAAATATCATGAAAATTTTATTTGTCTAAATTAAAATGTATAATTCATAATAATGCCTAGCATTCCATTTATCATTTCATCCTGGAATAGCTTAACTTAACTTAATATACAACAGACATAACATAAACCATGGTAAAGAAATGTTGTACATATTCAGAAACTGCATATATAGTTTAATTAAAACGACTTACGTTTGACAAACTCATCTGCAACACGTCATCTGTCATTTCGAGCGAACCGTGCCGAATAATCCAATCTTCTCGATCGATATACTAAGAACTGTAACCCCTTTACTTGATGAAAATTTTATTTGTCTAAATTAAAATGTATAATTCATAATAATGCCTAGCATTCCATTTATCATTTCATCCTGGAATAGCTTAACTTAACTTAATATACAACAGACATAACATAAACCATGGTAAAGAAATGTTGTACATATTCAGAAACTGCATATATAGTTTAATTAAAACGACTTACGTTTGACAAACTCATCTGCAACACGTCATCTGTCATTTCGAGCGAACCGTGCCGAATAATCCAATCTTCTCGATCGATATACTAAGAACTGTAACCCCTTTACTTGATATATGCTAAATTACCCGTTTACGTTCAAGTCCCAGGTAGTCTAGTGGTTAGGATTCCGCGCTCTCACCGCGGCGGCCGGGGTTCGATTCCCCGTCTGGGAAGTATTTTTATTATGCTTCCTTGCAGTTAAATTGCGTGTATTGGCGGTGCCATCAAGTTCGTATTTTTGCTAAAATTAATAATCAAAACCAGTTAGATATGGGTGGGAAGTTGAACGCTGCCTGAACAAATTTTATCATTAGATTGGTTGAAAATGAAATATCAGTATAGACTAGGAAATATAGAACTAATTCAAATGGAAAGGGGATGTAGCTCAGTGGTAGAGCGCTCGCTTTGCATGTGAGAGGCCCCGGGTTCGATCCCCGGCATCTCCACTTCTATATTTTTTTCCTTTATTTTTTGTCATTTTCGATGAACGAGATTATTTACAGCAAAATATCTGAGGGTTTTGAATGTATCGTTTGCGCTCTATTCAGGAGAAACAGGGGTGAAAGAATTCCTTACAAATTTATAAAACACAAATTAACCCTCAATGTCCATTATGGGGATGTAGCTCAGTGGTAGAGCGCTCGCTTCGCATGCGAGATGCCCCGGGTTCGATCCCCGGCATCTCCAGATTTTTTATGATTATCTTTTGCGATATAGGTAGAACATATTTATTTCAAAGTCATTGTACTCGATTATGAACTAGAATGCATCTCTACTTTTGTTCACATGATTGCTTTTTGTAAAACATCTTGGTTTCGTTGTCTAGTTTTTCCACATGCACTTTCACGCCCACTGGCGTTTTCAAATAAATTGTTATTCCCTTTTTATTGATAGCAAAAACTAATTGCTCCGGGTGAGGATCGAACTCACAACCTCCGCATTCCTTATTCCGTGCATAGCACAGAGAAGGTACTGTCTATAAGTACGGCGCGCTAACCGATTGTGCCACCGGAGCAATGTTACAAATTGGCTCATTTTTACAACATTTAAAATACCTCACAAAATATCATGAAAATTTTATTTGTCTAAATTAAAATGTATAATTCATAATAATGCCTAGCATTCCATTTATCATTTCATCCTGGAATAGCTTAACTTAACTTAATATACAACAGACATAACATAAACCATGGTAAAGAAATGTTGTACATATTCAGAAACTGCATATATAGTTTAATTAAAACGACTTACGTTTGACAAACTCATCTGCAACACGTCATCTGTCATTTCGAGCGAACCGTGCCGAATAATCCAATCTTCTCGATCGATATACTAAGAACTGTAACCCCTTTACTTGATGAAAATTTTATTTGTCTAAATTAAAATGTATAATTCATAATAATGCCTAGCATTCCATTTATCATTTCATCCTGGAATAGCTTAACTTAACTTAATATACAACAGACATAACATAAACCATGGTAAAGAAATGTTGTACATATTCAGAAACTGCATATATAGTTTAATTAAAACGACTTACGTTTGACAAACTCATCTGCAACACGTCATCTGTCATTTCGAGCGAACCGTGCCGAATAATCCAATCTTCTCGATCGATATACTAAGAACTGTAACCCCTTTACTTGATGAAAATTTTATTTGTCTAAATTAAAATGTATAATTCATAATAATGCCTAGCATTCCATTTATCATTTCATCCTGGAATAGCTTAACTTAACTTAATATACAACAGACATAACATAAACCATGGTAAAGAAATGTTGTACATATTCAGAAACTGCATATATAGTTTAATTAAAACGACTTACGTTTGACAAACTCATCTGCAACACGTCATCTGTCATTTCGAGCGAACCGTGCCGAATAATCCAATCTTCTCGATCGATATACTAAGAACTGTAACCCCTTTACTTGATATATGCTAAATTACCCGTTTACGTTCAAGTCCCAGGTAGTCTAGTGGTTAGGATTCCGCGCTCTCACCGCGGCGGCCGGGGTTCGATTCACCGTCTGGGAAGTATTTTTATTATGCTTCCTTGCAGTTAAATTGCGTGTATTGGCGGTGCCATCAAGTTCGTATTTTTGCTAAAATTAATAATCAAAACCAGTTAGATATGGGTGGGAAGTTGAACGCTGCCTGAACAAATTTTATCATTAGATTGGTTGAAAATGAAATATCAGTATAGACTAGGAAATATAGAACTATTTCAAATGGAAAGGGGATGTAGCTCAGTGGTAGAGCGCTCGCTTTGCATGTGAGAGGCCCCGGGTTCGATCCCCGGCATCTCCACTTCTATATTTTTTTCCTTTGTTTTTTGTCATTTTCGATGAACGAGATTATTTACAGCAAAATATCTGAGGGTTTTGAATGTATCGTTTGCGCTCTGTTCAGGAGAAACAGGGGTGAAAGAATTCCTTACAAATTTATAAAACACAAATTAACCCTCAATGTCCAATATGGGGATGTAGCTCAGTGGTAGAGCGCTCGCTTCGCATGCGAGATGCCCCGGGTTCGATCCCCGGCATCTCCAGATTTTTTATGATTATCTTTTGCGATATAGGTAGAACATATTTATTTCAAAGTCATTGTACTCGATTATGAACTAGAATGCATCTCTACTTTTGTTCACATGATTGCTTTTTGTAAAACATCTTGGTTTCGTTGTCTAGTTTTTCCACATGCACTTTCACGCCCACTGGCGTTTTCAAATAAATTGTTATTCCCTTTTTATTGATAGCAAAAACTAATTGCTCCGGGTGAGGATCGAACTCACAACCTCCGCATTCCTTATTCCGTGCATAGCACAGAGAAGGTACTGTCTATAAGTACGGCGCGCTAACCGATTGTGCCACCGGAGCAATGTTACAAATTGGCTCATTTTTACAACATTTAAAATACCTCACAAAATAT
>OZ020315.1:32531659-32559159 GCA_963971305.1 Arcuatula senhousia
ATCGAACTCACAACCTCCGCATTCCTTATTCCGTGCATAGCACAGAGAAGGTACTGTCTATAAGTACGGCGCGCTAACCGATTGTGCCACCGGAGCAATGTTACAAATTGGCTCATTTTTACAACATTTAAAATACCTCACAAAATATCATGAAAATTTTATTTGTCTAAATTAAAATGTATAATTCATAATAATGCCTAGCATTCCATTTATCATTTCATCCTGGAATAGCTTAACTTAACTTAATATACAACAGACATAACATAAACCATGGTAAAGAAATGTTGTACATATTCAGAAACTGCATATATAGTTTAATTAAAACGACTTACGTTTGACAAACTCATCTGCAACACGTCATCTGTCATTTCGAGCGAACCGTGCCGAATAATCCAATCTTCTCGATCGATATACTGTGAACTGTAACCCCTTTACTTGATATATGCTAAATTACCCGTTTACGTTCAAGTCCCAGGTAGTCTAGTGGTTAGGATTCCGCGCTCTCACCGCGGCGGCCGGGGTTCGATTCCCCGTCTGGGAAGTATTTTTATTATGCTTCCTTGCAGTTAAATTGCGTGTATTGGCGGTGCCATCAAGTTCGTATTTTTGCTAAAATTAATAATCAAAACCAGTTAGATATGGGTGGGAAGTTGAACGCTGCCTGAACAAATTTTATCATTAGATTGGTTGAAAATGAAATATCAGTATAGACTAGGAAATATAGAACTATTTCAAATGGAAAGGGGATGTAGCTCAGTGGTAGACGATATTCATAATTATATGAAAGAATTATTACAGAAAGTTTTTGAGAATTGTAATAGTGATAGAATGTCGTTAGTTAATTATGAAAAATTAGTTTTTCTTGGAATTAATGGTACTTTAAAAGGTGTCAATGTATATTTTCTTAATTTTATGTTTTCTGTTATGAGATTTTGTGTTTTCAAAAGGAGAAATTTACTAGGCATGAAAAATGAACGTTTGGATGTTATTAGTTTCTTTAAATATACTATCAAGCATTATGTATCTTACTTTCATACGTATTATTGTAAAATAGAAAAGAATAGAGCAAAGTTTGAAAAATATTTTCTGAATGATAATGTCATAGTTCAGGAAACAGAAGATGTTTTATTATTTCAATTGTAATATATTAGCAAGATTAATGAAGTTCTAAAGTTTGAATTGAATATGTGTCATTTGTGTGATGTACTTGTACTATGTTAACTGTTTATATATATTTTATTGTAAATATATGTTGAATGATTTTAATAAAGATAAAAAAAAAAAAAGAGCGCTCGCTTTGCATGTGAGAGGCCCCGGGTTCGATCCCCGGCATCTCCACTTCTATATTTTTTTCCTTTGTTTTTTGTCATTTTCGATGAACGAGATTATTTACAGCAAAATATCTGAGGGTTTTGAATGTATCGTTTGCGCTCTATTCAGGAGAAACAGGGGTGAAAGAATTCCTTACAAATTTATAAAACACAAATTAACCCTCAATGTCCAATATGGGGATGTAGCTCAGTGGTAGAGCGCTCGCTTCGCATGCGAGATGCCCCGGGTTCGATCCCCGGCATCTCCAGATTTTTTATGATTATCTTTTGCGATATAGGTAGAACATATTTATTTCAAAGTCATTGTACTCGATTATGAACTAGAATGCATCTCTACTTTTGTTCACATGATTGCTTTTTGTAAAACATCTTGGTTTCGTTGTCTAGTTTTTCCACATGCACTTTCACGCCCACTGGCGTTTTCAAATAAATTGTTATTCCCTTTTTATTGATAGCAAAAACTAATTGCTCCGGGTGAGGATCGAACTCACAACCTCCGCATTCCTTATTCCGTGCATAGCACAGAGAAGGTACTGTCTATAAGTACGGCGCGCTGACCGATTGTGCCACCGGAGCAATGTTACAAATTGGCTCATTTTTACAACATTTAAAATACCTCACAAAATATCATGAAAATTTTATTTGTCTAAATTAAAATGTATAATTCATAATAATGCCTAGCATTCCATTTATCATTTCATCCTGGAATAGCTTAACTTAACTTAATATACAACAGACATAACATAAACCATGGTAAAGAAATGTTGTACATATTCAGAAACTGCATATATAGTTTAATTAAAACGACTTACGTTTGACAAACTCATCTGCAACACGTCATCTGTCATTTCGAGCGAACCGTGCCGAATAATCCAATCTTCTCGATCGATATACTACCCAGCAGGCATTTCAACGTTTGTTCAACGTTGAATCAACGTTGAATATCAACATTGCAGTACGTTGAATCAACGTTGATTTTAGGTTTCAGGTGAAAGTTGCAGCAACGTTGAAAACTGACGTTGATTCAACGTTGATCAGTTATGTTGTTTCCACGTTGATGACTGACGTTATTTCAACGTTGATTATTTACGTTGTTTCAATGTTGATGATTGATGTTGTTTCAACGTTGATGACCGACATAGTTTCAACAACTTTTTTTTATCAGGATTCTACTTTTGACCCAACGATTTACATTATTGGGCATTCAGATTGAAGATACAGAAAACTGTCCCACTTTCATTCAAAAAATTAAGACAAATGTTTACAACAGGATTTATAATAAACACTAATGGATGTCACACCAAAGTCCTAAATTCCTCCTGAACCACCTGTACTGTTCAAGGCTAAAAGATGAGGATGTGAATGTACTGGTTAAAAGCACAATGAATAAGTGTATAAAGTTTTATGCACATCTGACTTATTGTTCCTGGGATATAAAAATTCTCACAAAACCTTTATATTGTTATTGTAATGTATTGAAAATTATAAGTCACTCAATTGGAAATTCAATGTGAAGGTCAGATGATGATGAGGTGAATGTGCTCAGCTATTAGGACCAAGTTTCTTCAACCTTCTGAAATAAATGTGCTCATACAACTTAAAACATTGATAGTTAATCCTTCTGTCAAGAAAGCAAAACCTATCTTGCTCTGACTTGCATACCAAATATAAAAACAAACACATACCAATTCAAGAAGTACTTTATCAAACAAATTTTTATACAATATTTACAAAAGCAATATCCCGCCATGGAATAAAGAATGATAATGTCTCTTAGTTAAACAATCAAATCTTTGCTTAAATTGTCATTAAAACAAAGTTCTTTATAAACTGATATTAAACTGGAACTCTGATACATGTAGAATATTACAAAACACTTAATTCTAAATAAAGTTGCCAAATTGTCAAATATGACATAAGAAAAGAAACCAATACATTGGCTTTCAGTTCTTAATCAACACTTAATATCCAAGTTAATTGACCATAAACAGGGAATTATATGCCTAGTAAAGTGCAATGTCCAAATAAAGGAATGATAATGCAATGACATAACATTATTCCAAATAAAGGTTAAATCAATAAACCCTTTCTGTGGGGAATATGTGCTCAACATTTTTCTCTTTATTCATCTTCATTTTAACTAAGTAATGACAAATGGCCAAACTCAAATTCATAAAGAAAAAGAAACTTTATGTAAATGTCCCATTATTTATGTACAATGTCTTATTATCTACATCTATTCCTTGCTCCTGTTCCTGACAAATACACAAAAAATCAAGGAGGTACCAGCGCCATACACCAAATTTCTCTCCAATAGATTTACTTTTAAAATTGTAAAAAGAAACATCAATAGATACATTTTAAAAATTCAATTCATGAAAAACATGCTTCTATGCGAGTAGTTTTACCCCAAATTTTTTTTTTAAATTGAAATGTATTAAAATTTCAAGGAAAGATTCTGAGTTAATTAAAATATGCAATATTTGTTTTATATATTGCACCAAATAAATGGCAAGAAAAAGTGGGTGCTTCTGATTTTGTTTTCGAATAAATACAAAAATGTGCCCATAAGGGGTCAAAATTTGCAAATCAATGGCCATAAATTGTCTTCTGTGAAAAAATGCGAAAATATGATTTCCATTCGATTTGAAGTATGCTTCATAAAAAAAAATACACATAACAAAAAGAACCATAGATTTAAATGCTCTTAGTGTCAAAGTACAGTTTATAAAGTTTGAATTCTATTTTGGCTGGTCATGTGATCACGTAATGTCTTATTTTACATTTTGTATTTATATTTATTTACAGTCCCCTTCTTGAATTTAATTCAATATGCACCAATAGTAATTGTACTTCAGAAATTAAGGATAATGAGTATGATCCTAGTTCACATTCATGTCTAAAAGTTACATTTTAACCCAAAAATTGTTTTGTTTTCATTTTTCTTTTTAATGACAAAAATAATTCATGTATCATAGCATAAATCTAAGCAAAAAACATGCTCCAAAATTGTTCAATGTAATTTTACAAGCATATTTAAAATCAAAGTTCAACAGTACAAATCAAAAAATTTATATAAAGATTCTCAATTTTGCAAGACAAATGTCATCTTTATAATTTCTAATGTTCATTTAAACTTAGCAAACGTAAATAAGAGTCATCTGCAATTGATTTGTGTTAAACCTTGAAATTGCACATTTTGCATTGAAAATAAAATGGAACAATTCATCTTATATTAAAAGATAATATGTCAGAAAGATATAATTCCCAATCTCACATCATATATTTCAGACCGATGGATGAACGGACCTGAACACTGTATGTCCCCTTCTGTCCTATATGGGGCATAAAAAGTTACAGTTTTGAGGTTGTTTATAAGTAAAAGCCTCTGAGGCTGTTTATAAGTAAAAGCCTCTATCTCCAACATATTGATGTTCTTCGCGCTCATCTTGTGGTTGTCCTATTTCCTCTTGCTCTTCTACTTGATCTGTTATAGTTTTTTTAGGTCGTCCACCTCCACCAGCTCTTCCTGGAGCATATTTCAAAAACCGACTCATTTCATCTTCAATTATTGCGACAGTTGCTGTTGGGTAATTTTGAATAATTACTTCTGTAAAAAAAATTGTTCCCCAATTTAGTATGCTTCTATAAGATATCAATCTAGCTCTAATATTAGGTTGATAAAATAAAAATAAAAATTAAATACAATTATCATGAAATCTGTTTTAAACCAGAAAATTCCTACCATATACAATCACAGTCATGACAGTGAAATATATGTACCTTACACTGTGAAGGGAATACAAAAATTCACAAAATATTAAGTTTGAAATTTTTGTTAAATATATTTACATATAGGTAAAAAGTTGAACAATCATATATATAAGAACATGTCTCTGTTTCATCACTTATATTTACCTTTTATAGTCTTGCAAAGGGTGGTTGAAGCAAAGGCAAATTTATTGTTTTTTCCTTTTACATTCATTTTAGCCATTAACCCATTGGTCAAAAATCTGTTAAAAGTAGAAGTAAAAAAATTATTACAAGTCACACCAATTATACAATTAAAACTTTAAATAAAAAAATTCAATTCCAAAACCAGTGATATAAACACCACTGCCTTGCTGCTCATACAATTTATAAAATTTCTTGGTTCCTAATCTGATATTTAAAGAGGTAGTATTGCAACATTTGGGACAAATGGTCGGAATCATACACTATTAATTATGCTCCCTACAGTTGGCATAAAAAAATTACATGCAGGATTTCGCTATAAGCATTATCTAATTTACTAATTAAAGTTATATAAACAAATAAAGGCTACAGAACTTTTGAATGCTCCATATGGCCAGTCTGCTTCATGGTGGTTTAGTTAAGAGTTTTCTGCTTTTCTTTAGACCCAAGTATATTGAATATAGATATATATTCAACATACTTCCTTGAGCCTTCAAGTTATTTGTTAACTGTTTGTATACATGGACAAAAAAACTATGGGTATGTAGAAAAGTCATAACCATATACATGAATATTACTTTATTTGGCATCATATTTATTACCATTATGTATCTATTTCTATTTATCTTTTAGATAAATTTGGAGCTAATTAACTCTTACCTTTTCATTATATTCTTGATGTGATCCCCTATGGTTCCACCACCAATTTTCTTCATAAGGCTTTTCTGAAAATCAAAATTGGAATGTTATATTACAATAATAAAACTTTATAATCTGTCTTAATATAAGTATTTTTAATTCTATCTTACATTTACTGCATAAGATTCTTCTAATAATATATATATATATATATGTGTGTAAATACAAGGAAAAGTTTTTCAGTTCACACTTTAAGATATAAACTTCAAAAACCTGTAACAAAAATCCATGAAAATGTGATTGAAGGTTCATCCATATGTTTACCTTAAAATGGCTAAATTTTAAATCAATTTTGTTTCAGTATGTTTACAGTAAAGGTTGTTTATGGAATTCAAAAATAAATTGTAACAGAAGCTAGATATAATAATGTGGTCTTAACTTTTGATAATAATTTCATTATTTATTCTTTTTTATTTTAGTTCTGCTTTTTTCCGTTTTTGAGCCCAGTCAATTTTACCGTTAATATCACTAACATCCATGCAAGTGGCCTCAAATCTCATGAAACTTTTAATTATAATTTAACAAAAATTGTTCACCATGTCAGTTGAGGGGTACAATAGGGATAGTTTGTTCTTATTCAAAATACATTTTTAACACACACAATTAAAACCCCCAAAACCCTGCTTACTTTTACTAAAAAAATGTGTCAGCGTAATAAGGTGTGTCCATATCTTGAATTTACTATACTTTATTTGTCCTGATAATATGCTGTTTGAGCTGTTATAAGATTTTCTTCAAAAAAGTTCAAACTGCCCTGATGACCCTTAAACATGTTAAAGATGTAAAAGTTGCTATGAATTATATCAAATTAAAGTCAAACATGTGTTATGAAAACCACACCCAATCACTCACCATTTTGTTAAGAACGTTCTCAGCCTCTAAAGAAGTGTCAAACTCATTTAACTCCTCCAATGTTTCCAGTTGGTGGAATTCAATTGGAACTCGATCATCAATCCCAGCTTGTTGGTTTGTATTGAGAAGGGTTCTGAGAAGATCCCTTTGCTCTACCAGTAGTTGTAGAACCCTTCTCTGAAATCCTATAATGTAAAAAATAACATATTATAAAACATGTGAAATATGAAAGTTTGTAATTTAAAGGCATATATATGTAGGGATTTACATAATGACCAGACCAAACGGTCTTAACGCCAAAACAAAGTGTTACTTTCTATCTATTTTTATGTATATTTAAAACAAATATTATTTAAACAAGTCAATCTTTCGATCTGTTTTACAATGTGCTGCTGCAACCCTTCTCTTATTAACCCGTGTTCTATTTTCACTAACAGCAGGCATGTATTTTATCAAATCTCTTTAAAATGAGGATCATATGTTGCCAACATGTCATAAATCATTCCTGAACAGTAACAGTCAAATTTGTTCAATAGTTACAGAGGAGATTCTAAAAAATTGTTAAAGGATGACGACAGACGATGACGTACTCATAGTGATGTCCTTACCTCGCATTGCCTTTTGCCAGGTGAGCTCAAAATCATATACACCTTCTACTGTAAAATAACTAACTTACTTTCTTGTGATATTGGGAAGGGGCTGCCAACTTGACTCTCGACCTTTTCTTGGGATGGTGTAGGAGTCCTAGAGATCCTTATGTGCTCTACTTCTCTCTCTCTTGTGTGTTCAGGTTGACTGCCGCTTTCTAGAGAAGATGTGGAAGCCCTTTCTCTAGATGGTGTAGGAGTCCTAAGGATCCTTATGTGCTCTACCTCCCTCCCTCTTGTGTGTTCAGGTTGACAACCCCTTTCTAGAGAAGATGTAGAAGCCCTTTCTCTAGATGGTGTAGAAGTCCTCAGATTTAATGGCTCCATCTCACTTTCTCTTGTCTGCTCTGCATGTTTTCTTGGAGACCTCCTTAGGCTGCTTACTTGATTCTGGGCTTCTTGTGGTGGTATAGGAGTCCTGGGGCTCCTTATGGGCTCTGTCTCTCTTTCTCTTTGTTGTAACTGGCTCACATGTTTTCTTGGAGACCTTCTAACTGGACTCCCAATTTGGGCCCTTTCTTGTTGTTGTGGTGGTGGAATTGGCACGGCCTGGCTTCTTTCCTTGGTGTTATGGTTCCCATGTTTTCTAGGAGACCTTCTTAATGAACTCTCATCTTGAAGCAAGGTCTTTTCTTGAGGTGGTGCTTGACTTCTATCTAAAGTAAGTTGACTTCCCTGCGTGTATTGGGAAACACCTGAAAAAAGTCAAAATGCACAATGGGCAATAAATGACCTATCCAAACTACACAGATCTAAGTAGCTAAGTACATACAAAAAACTACATTTTTATCCAACTACACTGCTAAATATAATTGTTTCTTATACACTGTTATTGAGAAACGCTAGTTAAAACTGTTTAGTGCAGACTGTAACATATACAACTACAAACACAAGAAAAACTGATGCACTTTACATGTAGGCATAAAAAATATGTCAAAGTCAAAATGGTGGATTTTGTTTAACATGAATCGAAGTTAATGGGTGACAGATCTGAAATAGATCTCACATTACCATGGTGAAACTATAGAATGAAATATCAATGAACTTGCTGAGAAAACTTTTTTGTTATTTTTCCTTCATTCAACATTCTGGATTTTTCACTCTAAGAACTATAGCTACAATAATGTAGCTCCTTTGACATCTTTGATTAGGCGGAGCTACAATGCGGTCCCATTACTCGTAATGGAGCAAATCGAATTTCTTTCTCCAACTCAAACAAAGCTTCAATATGGTTCGAAAATACCAATAACCCTCTGAATAACATTGAGATATTAAAAATTTTGGTCGAAAGTTGTAGGTAAACATTAATTTGTTAGAAAACCAACATTTTAAAAATTCTGATCCTGAACTTCATTATAAAATTCAGGATCAAGATCCTTCAAAAAATAATATTTTCACAAAAATCTTTGAAACTGTGCTAAATGTCGGAAAATTTAAACTGAATATGTCATTATAATACTAAAAGCGATATTTTAATACCAAATTTGACCTCTTATGGATTGAATTGCGCCCGGTGTGATTTCACTTTCGGCGTTGCTCCTTTACAAGTAATGGGACCGCATTGTAGCTCCGCCTAATCAAAGATGTCAAAGGAGCTACATTATTGTAGCTATAAGAACTAAGACTAATAAATTGAAAATCTATTATTGAACAGGATATCAATGACTCTACTTCTACTACATTTAGATAGCTATACATTTGTACACACAAGAGATAGTAATACAGACATTCTTTTACAAAATGTATGTACGGGATTATTGTTGCTTTACATGCAACATGGGACAGTTTTCAGAAGTTTACCTGGGCCTTTCTGGTTGAAGTCCATAGTCCTTCTTGCTGGTGGAATAGGGGCTTTTGGCAGATCTTCTGAAAAATTAATAATGCATTTGTATTTTCAACAGTATCTAAAATAAAGAATAATATAAAAATCATACTTAAAACAACTACATGTGTATGCATAGTGGTTGGTTGCACTAAGTATCTGAAAAGTCCATACATATTTTTCCACAACTGTATTCAAATATTAAAGGTATTATTGACACATCTGAATCTATTATCCATATAAATTTACAAATACATGTAGCTAAATACCATTGACATTATTCATATAAATGTACATTAAGATTCAATTGTTTTTTTTTAATAATTTTACTTAACCTACTATTAGAATGTTTCGTGACAACTGTTGACTTCTCTATGGGTCTACCACCAGCCTCTTCATTACAAGAGCCTGAAATTAAAACTTGACATACATTAAATTGTTGAATTTATACATGTACATGTAATGTCTAAACTTTATAAAATCAAAATTTAATTGCCTAATCTACAAAAGTGAAGAGTATAGATGAGCATCTAGAGTTTTGGTTAATTTTCCTTCTGTCAATTATTCAAGTTAGGAAAAGATGTAATAAGCTTCGACGGGTGATGGATCAGATCTTTTGGACATACATGTATAATTAAATGTTTATGAAATTTGCCATTAAACTAGCAGAAGTAAAATTGCTTATTACAAAATAAGGATATTGATTGGTAAAAAAGGTCTACAAGTCTTATTCATTGCATGTATGTGCAGATGTACATGTACATGTATGTCAAACATAAATCTATCATAGTCGCATAATCTATACAGTCAACATGTAATTTACCTGTGATATAGTCATCATATTTCTTTTTTTTCGGAGTCTTTTTACATCTATATCCTCATCACTACTGCTTGATTCTGTTGCAGTTGTTTGAGAGTATGACTCACACTCTCTCTTTGAATCTGAAATACAAATTATAACAATACTGTATAATTCAGAAACTGTCATTATGGTCAAGCGAGGTCAAAGATGAAACTGTAAAAAGTCGGCATCATATTATAAACATTGCACTTATATTATCAGTAGTAAAAGTTCTTTCATCAGTGGTTAAAGGTCAAAATGACAATATTGCATGTATGTTTGTACATTATTTGTGGAGGTGCAATTACAAACTTGTCATACACAGGAAAAATAGCTACGGATGTATTACAGATGGTCCTCAATCCATCCGTAAATCATCCGTTTTTTCATCCGTAAAACGGTTATTTCATGCACGTCTGAATTTGATCCGTAATGAACTATCCGTAAAACGGATGAACATTTACGGATGAATATCATTCTATCCGTTTTTCATCCGTAGCTCAAACCATCCGTAAAACGTCCGTATTTCATCTGTTTTTCATCCGTATCATGAAAATACCATTTTCACAGAAAAACTTCCCGAAACCCCTCTAAAATTAATGGTTATGACCTCAATCATTTGGAAACAAAAATACAGGGTATTTTCAGTACTACGTATGAATTCCATCCGTAAACCATCCTTACTACGGATGATTCTATACGGATGAAAAACGTCCGTGTGCTCGATTTTCCCGTATTCATCCGTACATTTACGGATGAATTACGGATGGTTTACGGATGAAAACATCCGTAGCTATTTTTCCTGTGTACGTGTGTCATACGATTGATTGTGGGCTGTGTCGCGTACACGTATTCCACATCTCATTAATTTCTTTGTGACATGTATTTATAAGAGACAAACATTGTACTTTGTACATGTACTACTACTTTGCCCAGATGCTGATGAAAAAAGTTACATTTACTTACCTGAAGACAATTTTATTTTTACAAGCTTGAATTTCAGCCATGAGTTGTCTGGATTCTGCCGTTCTTTAAATGCCTTCATGGCATTTGCCTTTGGCCACATCACAAATCCTTTTTTAACCCAAACACTGGGAATTACACCTTCTTCCTCTACACCATCTTCAACCCAAACAGCTCTACTCCACTTTTCCATTCTGTAATGAAAAAAATACATACATGTACATGTATATTTATATATTGTACAAAAAAAATGTACATAATCTTAATACAACATTTTGATCGGTATACATCATGTACATGCATGTTTTGTTTTATCCTTAGTGAATTTATACATGTACTTGTTGCAACTAGAATGCTGGCTGTCAGAAATACTTTAGAAAGGGACCAGTGGGCAAAAAATCTTACCTTAAAAAAAAACTTAAAGAAGCTAAATCAATTTAATAAAAAGTTACAAATCCTAAAGTGGTACAAAATGTACATGTACAAAATGTATATCGTAAAATCTTTAATTCTTTTAAAAGTATAAATCTGGACATACAGACATATTGAAAATCCTAAAGTGGTACAAAATGTTCATGTATATGAACAACCTAAAAGGCCTCTGCATCTTCAAGGCAGTCATAAAAAAGAAATTTTATAATATTATTTTGGGCAAACATGCATCATGAACCATGCAAATCAAGTACATTGCAGTTTAACAATGTGCAAGTTTAGTATAAAAATACATGTATGTGTTAATACATTTATAGGTACAAATGTACATGTAGTTTTATTAATATTTTTATCATGTTTATACGTGCATTATAAATTAGTAAGTCATGCTCATCAACATGCATGAAGATAAAAGTACATGTCTTCCTGTAAAAGTTACAATGTGAACAAATGTAAAATATTAATTCAAAAAGAAATAAAAGTGCCACAGATGAAGCAACAGGGGATCCATACATTTGTAGTTTGTTTATATTTGTGTTAAAACCATAAATGTGTTTAAACTTAGATAAATATGTCTATGAATTTGATATGGCCTATATATATGCAGTCCTATTTTGATAAACCTACTTACATGTATACATGTAGATGTTTTACAAAAACTAACTTACATAAGTGTTCTCGCTCTTTCCCATGGAGCATTGGAATTAAAACAGCACCATCTGTGCATGGTAAGTAAACCACTTTTTTCTCAAAATCATCATGGTCAATTAGCATCCTATGATATGTTGCCCTCCGATGGTTAATAAAATAAATATCCAAAAGACTTGACCTACAAGGTTCCATAAAAAAATCAACAAGACTCCTTCTATTTAACACATCACACACGTATTTATTGTCAGCTCTTTTTTCCTTAATCATTGCAATTTGCTTGTTTTTCAACAAGAAAATACTATCTTTTTTTCGAACTGATACAAACATATGCAGTTTTTTAGGTATTCTTTTGCATTTTGCTTTCTCAAATTCAGTAAGTCTTTTGGAAATTTGAGCAATTGGATTGTTAGCATTCCTAACACTTTTCTTTATCTTTTGCAAGTGATTTTCAAAAGGAAAGCCACATATATTATTCAATGAAGTTCCAAAATGTTCCACATCATCTGCAATGTGACATAAAGCATGAGAATTGTAGGTAACAAAGGTTTCGCCATAGATAATTTGACAATTTTCAACAAAATATTTAAGCAGATCTCTTGCATATTGTAAGTAGTTTTGTCTAAAAGTATCATCCGAAGATAAAAGAATTGACATTGCAACCATCAGAGATAAAAAATGTTTGTACAGGTTTGAAGTTACAACAGATTTTAATACAACACATCCTGTATACAATAAAAATTGACGATACTCTGTAGCCTTCCACTTTTCTAAGTAATCTAAAGGACGTGGCTGTCTCATAAATTCTCTTGGCATCTTTCCACCTAAATTTGCTAAGTTTTGAGACAGCTGACTTATCTGTTGATGTGAGAGCTTACAGTCTCTAGGACCAGATTTTAGGAACTGTAATAGTCTTTTAACAACACCGAGGCAAACTAAATGCATATAGTCCAAAGGAAATGATTGAACACATGATATTCCAAGGTCAATTAAAGGTGAGCGCTTCAACTGATGATCAAAATATTCCATATTGCTAAATTTTATGTCTGTTCGTTTTTCTTTATCAAACTCTGCGTTAAATACTATCCTTCTAGACTGGTAAGATCCTTTAGCAATACACCTTTCACAGCTATAATAGCCATTGTGCCCTTTAATGCATTTGACAAAAGCCCTTGCAGGTGCATCACATATAAAAGCATGAACCTTAAGCTGGTATAACTTTTCGTTAACTTCAATACCATTCTGAAGCAAATTCTCAAGTTCAGACAAAAATTCCTGCAAATAATCCTCTACTGGATATGGCTTTCCCTTTCCACAAAATAAACCAACTACAAATGGCTCAAAATCTTGAACACTGCATAAAATTGGCCAAAGCTGGTCATTTGTAGATTTAAATAAAGGAACACCATCAATATTAAAAGTCAGTAAAATAGTTTCAATGTTGTCAAAATGTTCTAAATATTGGTTAACTAATTTTAGTAGACCAATTCTTAATCCCATGTACAAATAATTCCCTCCACACTTATCAACACTTTCAACTGTTCTTGGCGTACTTAAAAGTGTTCTTGCATCTTTTGGAAGCGGAAGGCCTTGTTTGCGAAGAATAACAAGGAGCTCGTCTAAAGATGACCTTGTACATTTACTTTTTGCTGCCCATGCTGCCAATTCACTTTTAAGAATTTCTGTTTTATCACCAGGGGCACTCATGTTGTCCTCCATGAGAGTACTTTCATCAATATTTGGATCATTTTCTAAATCATCATCAGATGAATCAATATAAGAATATAGCATTGAATCACTTTCATCAGATAAAGGTAATTCGGGATCTTCATGATCAGATCTACATGTATGACTGTCTTGACTACGACTATGACTGTCTGTTGAATTTTCATGATCTGAATCCATGGTATTGGCTTCATTGTCAGAAAATAAACTTTCATCATCTTTAAGTTCTGATGTAGCTATAGAATAAGCCTCAGCCCGATATCGACGCCAATTTTTAAGATAAGACATATTGCAATGGTCTTTATGTAGACACCTACAAAACATGCAAAAAAGGACTGGTTGTTAATTTTCACAATGTACATGCAATATTCATGCAGTAAATATACAAATTACTCAAGCACATCTACAGATGATGTACTTTTTTCATGAAAAGTTTCATCAAAACCCATCAAAAGATTTAGGAGGAGTTGCACTGACAGGGTCTCCCATTGAATAATGTATTTAAAAGTCTAAGTCCAATTATCTCCCCTTAATGATATCCAAGAGAAATGAAAATTCTTCATACACATCCATATATGATGTACTTCCTTCATGTAAAATTTCATCCAAATCCATCAAGTGGTTTAGAAGTTGCGCTTATAGGGTCTCCCATTGAATAATTTATTTTAAAAATCTAAGTCCAATTATCTCCCCTGAATGATGTCTCATTGCGATGAAAATTCTTCATGCACATCTACATATGATGTATATCCTTCATGTAAAGTTTTATCATAATCCTTCAAGCCGTTTAGGAGGAGTTGCGCTTACGAGGTCTCACATTGAATAATATATTTAAAAAGTCTAAGTCCAATTATCTCCCCTCAATGATGTCCAAGTGCAATAAAAATTCTTCAGGCACATCTACATGTACATACATGTATGATATACTTCCTTTGAATTTATGTTTCAGCAAAATCCTTCAAGGAGTTTAGGAGGCGAATCACTTACGAGTTATGTGGACAGACGGACAACATATCATGACAAACAATCCTACTTTATTTCATCAAAATCTGTTGAGCAGTCTCAAAGATTAAGTTGGGCTCACAAAAGTGTAATGGACGGACGAACAAGGACCATCACAAGGTCCCTCCTCGCATTGCCGTGGCGGACAAAAAGGAAGTAAATATGTATATCTAAAAGACCTTATTTTGTTATTTATACATGTACTTAAGTCATATACCAGATATAAAAAAAACTGGTGATACAAGTTGTAAGTAATTGCCATAAAAGCTGCAATTTGTTATCAAAATTTTCAACAGTTGAACAGTAATATTGAAAAATGAGGAAAACATCAGTATACAGGAATTTACTATCTTACAGATCTAATTTCAGTACTGTACTTGCCATAAAGAACCAAAGCCAAATATACATGTATAATATCAAATCCCAGTGTTAAGAAACTTGTGAAAATTTTTAAAAATTGGCCAATAATGTTGAAAATTGAACAAGTCGATATACACAAGAAGTTAATACCCATCAGACCAAATTCTTGCACTTGCTACAAATACCAAAATTCAAGTAACTGTGATACAAATGTACATGTACCTAGTTGCTGAGAAAACTTTTACAAGAGCAGATGGACAGAGGTACAAATGTAAACCAGTATACAGAACTCCCCTCTTCTTCTAAACAGGGGCATAGTAATAGTACAATGAAAAATCTGGTTCAAAACAATTTACAATTTTGGACAACCAAAAATGTAATCCCAAACAGCAAGCGGCAAGAGAGGGTTATTATCTTAATGACACACCAAGTCAGAATATAATACACACCAAGTCAGAATATAATAACTATCATACAACCTAAACTTCAAATAACAGTTTTCATGTTAAATCTATGTGTTGTGGTCTCCTGTTCATTTACTCCATATCCTTTCATGAATTATTTGGGTTCATACATGTATATATTTTTTTAATTTTATCAATCATGTACAAATGTTTAAAGTTTACTTATTTCGCTTAACTTTAAATTTGTTCTAATGTACATACATGTATTTATATTTATATTTAACAATGATTATATGCTCAATATATTGGGCGTAATGATTTGCTCATAAAATCTTGTATCTTGTATTTGACCCCCCTCCCCCCCCAAAAAAAACCCAACTGACTTTGAAAAACAAAGGAAAAGGAATTAACGATAGAATTGAAAAAGTAGAACAGAGTATTCGGAGGGATTACCTGGCTCAGATCATCCCTGTTAGTACATATACGTTTAAAAATATCAAGAAATTGTTGATGCATGGACAGAAAGACAGAGAGGGATAATACAGCACACGTGTATACATTTTCATCTTTTAAAAGGGCTGGCTAGGAATATACATGTTCACTGTACAAGCAATCAGACAGTTTTATAAATGCAAGATCAAATTCAAGAAAAAAAATGTCGCCTGCAGGAAAATCTTCAGTGTAAAATGGGGGAATATGGTGTTGGGGGACAGAAACAGTTCTTTATAGTGTACAAAATGTATATGCAGTCAAGTTCACTTCTCAGCTGAAGAAATGGTCAAAGGCAAATTTGCACCTTTCCAAATCCAAAGGAATGAAGCTCATTTGACATACATGTACATATAGATATGATTTGAGCTAATTTCTTGCTCTATTACATCTAGAAGTGAAGCTACAAAAGACTGAGAGGCTACATGTACATGTACATACATGTACATGAAGGTGTATGACTCATAATGAATAGCCATTGAACATTTTGATGGTGCAGATGCAATTTATTAAGAACCCATTAGTGAATTAAGAAGAATGTAGTGTGCATGTACAATGACCATGTATATTGTTTAAAACTTGTATGTACATGTACTTGGCTTAATTTACTTTCAGTAAAATTGTGAATTCTTCAAAGTTTGTCACAAGACTTGAAAAAAACTGATGGCATTATATTGTACATGTATGTAATACATATACATGTACAAATGTACTTGTTACAACAGTATGAATCATGTATTTTCTTGCATGTACCATTTCTGCTCATTTTTCTTATAATGCATCAATTAATACAGGCACGAAACAATGTGTGTGTGTCACATGACTTATTTATTTGCTTCCATGTTAATACAACATGTATTCAACATTTGATCAATTAACAATCAAACCAATATTGAGTCCAGTTTTGGTAAAGTACTTGTTGTATGTATACTAAATGCATGTTTATAGAATTTACAGTCATGACAGCTATCACATGGCTATATGGTTTACTTGTGCTTAAAACATTTGACTTTCAATTTGTGTTGTTCTTCTTTTCAGCAAATTGTATTCTTTGAGGCGAACAAACAAAGGGTCATTGGTATATTTAACACTGTCCAAGTTTGTATACGCATTTGTTTTTAAATCCTCCGTATGATTTGTTTCAGTTGCAACATTTTTGGAAATTCTGTTCCTATCCTTTTTCAATTGCACTGTTTTCTTTGATTGTATATCTGAAGAATTGTCACTTGTTTCTTGGTCTGTATCTTTAAATGGATTAGTTATTGATGATGATTCTGTTATTGACTGAGAAGCAAGGGAGGATGTACTGGAACCAAAATAGCATGAGGATCGGCCACATGTGCAGTAGTGATTTTTCTCTGTGTTTTTGGACTTGAGCTCCTTCTTTTTCTGTCTTTTTTTCTCTCTTTGTTTTCTCCTGTACTTTCTTTTGGAACTCAAGGAGTGTTTACCCATCTGTATATGCAACTGCAAATGATATTTAATTTAAATTCACAAGAGGTAAAGTTGTGCCAGGGTGGGGCCAGATACATGTATGTGGTGAATTCTGGCATAAAAATACAATGAACATGTATGATGTAGTCCAATTTGGTCCATGCCTACATGTTCATAAGGATACTGCATTAACTGGATAAATACATGTAAGGGTTGAGGATCAGTGTATAAAATTAATATACATAAACAAAAAATCCATAAATTTTCAAATTGGGTGTGTGTGTGTGTGTGTAATTTCCCATTAACAGTTCAAGGAGGCAATTAATGATTCGGGTCAAATTTGATGAAAAAGACCCCAAATAAATGGATACATATATACATGTATATATATGAAAAAAACCCAAAACAATTAAATTTCAAATCTGAGAACAAGTTCTCTGTATCTGCCACTTTTAATACATGTATGTATAAATATGTATATCATACTGTTCTTTATTTCTAGACATGCACTGTTTCATTAATAAATTGTTAAGGACAGACCATTTCACTAAAAGGTGTACGTGGCCTTAGTTTTTTTAAACAACCACGACAACCAGAATATTTTCAAGGCTCCTTGACATTTAAATATTTTTTCATTGTTCATATTCAATAGCAAATTTCATATTGTGAAATTCCCTTTTCAAATTCAGTATTTTCTTCTAATACCCTCTGCTGCCAAAATATTTTTATCACCCAAATAGTTTTCATTTTCTATTAAAAAAACAACAAACGAACAAGCCCCCCCTCTTTCAATGCAAAGTTAATAGTCAGTCCATTCTAACCATACCAGAAGCCTCAATCAAAATAATTCAACACATACGTACATGTATTCATAATTCGGTCAAAACAAATTAAACAAAAGTATTTAAAAATATACAGAAGTACATTGGACATAACTTAAATGTGATGCAAGTTTGGTCGGAGTAATGTACATGTCATGTCTCAATTTACACCATCTCCGTCTCATTCACATATCAAATTAATATAATGGTTTTAAACTATGAAGATATCTTACCTTTCTTACTTGAATATTCCCCGAATTGATGAAATGAGCTAAAATTCTGAGTCTGTGATTATTGTCTGATTTCTTTGTTCTAGTCGCGCGGGAAAAGCATGGGTATGCTATGAATACGCGTGCGCGATTGCGGACTTGTGTTACCGCCCCTTATTTTCCCGCGCACGTCCAAAATCCAAGGAAAATGTTGAAGTTGAAACCAGAAACGCAAGCCTTAATGTGAAAGTAATGTGGTTTCCCAAAAACGTGGAAAAGAAATAAAACCTATATAAGATTTGATAGTTTGATGAAATTAAGATAATGAATATTGACTTGAAATGCCCGGGTAAAATGACATGTTTTACGATATGGACGAATCTAGAAATTAATTTTACGAAACAAATTAAGCAGGGCGGATCCAGGATTCTAGTATAGGGGTGGCGTAAGAATTTTATGTTGTTATTTTTCGCAGAGCAATTTTAGCAAGGCACGACTTTTCTGGTGTTATTTTTTTTTAAACTTTTGTACAAAAAAAACTTTTGTCAGTTTTACTGGAGGGAGGGCGAACGCCTGATACGCCTTTCCTTGGTCCACGCATTAAAAGAGGGGTGTAATGCAGATAACAAAAAATCTAGCAGTCTCAAAAATACACATCCGGCCGGGATCTACACTACTATATCTATCATGACTATAAAACGATTGAAGGTAGGGGCTCTGGCAAGAACATTCGTACAGGGTGAATATTATTTTTATATAGCAAGTTAAAAAATATAATAGGGAGGGCCGAATTCTCGAGGCTGCATTGGCTGTTTTCAAATAAGGAAATAACCATGGGATTTTTAGAGGAGGAGAAAAAGGGGGTGCGTTAAAGTCAGGACTGAGAGTTTTACTTGGTCAAAAACAAACGGCATGGTTGTAGAATTTATATCAAAATGAATGTTTGAATAAACTAAACAGTGCACGTAAGTGTGAAATCAAAATTTAATTCAACGCTCCATTTTTTTTTGGATAAAAATAAAAGCAGGACAAATTGAAAATATACATAGCTGTTTCATACGGAAATTTAATTGTTGTTCCCTGACCTAAAAAAGGCAAGTTGATCGGGTGCTCCGGAAGAGTAAGCAATTCATGCTTGCTATAGCACTTCGGCGTTGGCATCGATCAACTCATGTTATAGCCACACACTAAGAACGCTACAAATCTGTCAGACCATTTTAATATTCTGATCAAAGGACTAGGGTTGATAAGGGCCATTTTTGGCCCAAAAATTATTTTTGTTTGAATTCAAGTAAAAATAATGACAAGACTTAGTTAAATGTCAGTACTTCAATGCTTCATAGACAATTTAATATTTTTGACCATACTGTGACGTCACAGTGACGTCAAAATTGAACAAATTGCAAAAATGTACCAAATTGGCTGTTTTTTAGCATATTTTTAATAAATTTCGCTCTGGGAAGTGACTGCAACACCCATGTACCACAAAATCCTTTTGGTAACAAATTAAGCTGGTCCTGAAAAATATTTTCCCAAAGTATCTTTGTGGTACATGGCTGTACACACTACTTTTGAAAACAAAATTAGCATGAAAATAATGTAAAAACCGCTAATTTTGACCAAATGTTGAAAATCTTCCAACTTTTAATGCCATTTTCTATATATAGATTAAATGGATTGAAATAATTTTCATTGTTTTTTATGTCCCTAACCCTTGCCTAAGAAAATAACACAGTGAATGTAGAATACTAGAACTTTTAATTTTCAGCCATATTTTGAGGCCAAAAACAGGCCTTATCAGCCCTGGTCCTTTAGTTGAAGAAAAAAATAATTAATAGAAGGGTATCAAAATGAATTTATTATTTTTAGCGAAACGCATCGTAATTTAAAAATATCTTAGTTTAAACCTATTTATTGGGGAACAACCTTAATGGCTCTATAAATCCCTCTTCAACTAGCAGTTTGCCAGTTTGGCCTTTGCAAACGACCCCACATTGAGCCTACCCTTATCGAATTCTGCAAAGAGGTCTTAAACGTGCACAGGGTAATGCTCTTCCCATGCACGGGATAACATTATTTTTCGCCCCTTTTGAAGGACCAGAATCGTTTCTTGAGACCGTTGTTTGAAAATGGTGTCAAGAAAGAGTCGGAAATCGATTCATGAAATTTTTACCCCTGGCGAGGATTGAATAGAAAATAAAGAGATGTGGAATAAGTGTACGCGACACAGCCCACAATTAAACGGCAATTTAGAAAAACCACAATGGACAACCGCCAGCAGCCTTCAACGAGGCCATTTGGCACTGCTCGCGGTTCTGCAATTGGCCCATGGTCTAAATAAGATGCATATAATTCAAATCCAGCCCTGAAATAGTCACAGATAGACCCCCTTCTTAAACAAGGAACAGAAAACATCAAAAAGACAAGTACAAACGAGAGCTTTGTCAAAGATTCCCTTGAACCATGAATCCTGGTGTAAGAAGACCGACGCCTTTACCACTACACCACCGGCTCTCAAATTATATATGTCTTAATAGAAAATAATCTTGCAGTTTGATTTTGAAGCATTCTTGTTCTGAATAATAGAGTTAAACTCCGCATTAATTTCGTTTCGAGTAACTTCACCTGGTTAAAAGTTGAAACTGTCAATCTGATTTCAACGTTGATTCAACGTATTGAAACATAACGTTTGAAGCATCAACGTTGAATCAACGTTGATAGTTAAACCAAAGTAAACGTTGATACTGTCAACCTGATTTCAACGTTGATTCAACGTATTGAAACATAACGTTTGAAGTATCAACGTTGATTCAACGTCGATAGTTCAACCAAAATAAACGTTGAAACTGTCAACCTGATTTCAACGTTGATCCAACGTATTGAAACATAACGTTTGAAGCATCAACGTTGAATCAACGTCGATAGTTAAACCAAAGTAAACGTTGAAACTGTCAACTAGATTTCAACGTTGATTCAACGTATTGAGTTGTAACGTTTACATTATCAACGTTGTTTAAACGTTTAAAATAGGTTGACAGACGTTGCAACTCAATTTCAACCTTTTTTCAACGTTGATTAAACGTTGAGTGCCTGCTGGGCTAAGAACTGTAACCCCTTTACTTGATATATGCTAAATTACCCGTTTACGTTCAAGTCCCAGGTAGTCTAGTGGTTAGGATTCCGCGCTCTCACCGCGGCGGCCGGGGTTCGATTCCCCGTCTGGGAAGTATTTTTATTATGCTTCCTTGCAGTTAAATTGCGTGTATTGGCGGTGCCATCAAGTTCGTATTTTTGCTAAAATTAATAATCAAAACCAGTTAGATATGGGTGGGAAGTTGAACGCTGCCTGAACAAATTTTATCATTAGATTGGTTGAAAAAGAAATATCAGTATAGACTAGGAAATATAGAACTAGTTCAAATGGAAAGGGGATGTAGCTCAGTGGTAGAGCGCTCGCTTTGCATGTGAGAGGCCCCGGGTTCGATCCCCGGCATCTCCACTTCTATATTTTTTTCCTTTGTTTTTTGTCATTTTCGATGAACGAGATTATTTACAGCAAAATATCTGAGGGTTTTGAATGTATCGTTTGCGCTCTATTCAGGAGAAACAGGGGTGAAAGAATTCCTTACAAATTTATAAAACACAAATTAACCCTCAATGTCCATTATGGGGATGTAGCTCAGTGGTAGAGCGCTCGCTTCGCATGCGAGATGCCCCGGGTTCGATCCCCGGCATCTCCAGATTTTTTATGATTATCTTTTGCGATATAGGTAGAACATATTTATTTCAAAGTCATTGTACTCGATTATGAACTAGAATGCATCTCTACTTTTGTTCACATGATTGCTTTTTGTAAAACATCTTGGTTTCGTTGTCTAGTTTTTCCACATGCACTTTCACGCCCACTGGCGTTTTCAAATAAATTGTTATTCCCTTTTTATTGATAGCAAAAACTAATTGCTCCGGGTGAGGATCGAACTCACAACCTCCGCATTCCTTATTCCGTGCATAGCACAGAGAAGGTACTGTCTATAAGTACGGCGCGCTAACCGATTGTGCCACCGGAGCAATGTTACAAATTGGCCCATTTTTACAACATTTAAAATACCTCACAAAATATCATGAAAATTTTATTTGTCTAAATTAAAATGTATAATTCATAATAATGCCTAGCATTCCATTTATCATTTCATCCTGGAATAGCTTAACTTAACTTAATATACAACAGACATAACATAAACCATGGTAAAGAAATGTTGTACATATTCAGAAACTGCATATATAGTTTAATTAAAACGACTTACGTTTGACAAACTCATCTGCAACACGTCATCTGTCATTTCGAGCGAACCGTGCCGAATAATCCAATCTTCTCGATCGATATACTAAGAACTGTAACCCCTTTACTTGATATATGCTAAATTACCCGTTTACGTTCAAGTCCCAGGTAGTCTAGTGGTTAGGATTCCGCGCTCTCACCGCGGCGGCCGGGGTTCGATTCCCCGTCTGGGAAGTATTTTTATTATGCTTCCTTGCAGTTAAATTGCGTGTATTGGCGGTGCCATCAAGTTCGTATTTTTGCTAAAATTAATAATCAAAACCAGTTAGATATGGGTGGGAAGTTGAACGCTGCCTGAACAAATTTTATCATTAGATTGGTTGAAAATGAAATATCAGTATAGACTAGGAAATATAGAACTATTTCAAATGGAAAGGGGATGTAGCTCAGTGGTAGAGCGCTCGCTTTGCATGTGAGAGGCCCCGGGTTCGATCCCCGGCATCTCCACTTCTATATTTTTTTCCTTTGTTTTTTGTCATTTTCGATGAACGAGATTATTTACAGCAAAATATCTGAGGGTTTTGAATGTATCGTTTGCGCTCTATTCAGGAGAAACAGGGGTGAAAGAATTCCTTACAAATTTATAAAACACAAATTAACCCTCAATGTCCAATATGGGGATGTAGCTCAGTGGTAGAGCGCTCGCTTCGCATGCGAGATGCCCCGGGTTCGATCCCCGGCATCTCCAGATTCTTTATGATTATCTTTTGCGATATAGGTAGAACATATTTATTTCAAAGTCATTGTACTCGATTATGAACTAGAATGCATCTCTACTTTTGTTCACATGATTGCTTTTTGTAAAACATCTTGGTTTCGTTGTCTAGTTTTTCCACATGCACTTTCACGCCCACTGGCGTTTTCAAATAAATTGTTATTCCCTTTTTATTGATAGCAAAAACTAATTGCTCCGGGTGAGGATCGAACTCACAACCTCCGCATTCCTTATTCCGTGCATAGCACAGAGAAGGTACTGTCTATAAGTACGGCGCGCTAACCGATTGTGCCACCGGAGCAATGTTACAAATTGGCCCATTTTTACAACATTTAAAATACCTCACAAAATATCATGAAAATTTTATTTGTCTAAATTAAAATGTATAATTCATAATAATGCCTAGCATTCCATTTATCATTTCATCCTGGAATAGCTTAACTTAACTTAATATACAACAGACATAACATAAACCATGGTAAAGAAATGTTGTACATATTCAGAAACTGCATATATAGTTTAATTAAAACGACTTACGTTTGACAAACTCATCTGCAACACGTCATCTGTCATTTCGAGCGAACCGTGCCGAATAATCCAATCTTCTCGATCGATATACTAAGAACTGTAACCCCTTTACTTGATATATGCTAAATTACCCGTTTACGTTCAAGTCCCAGGTAGTCTAGTGGTTAGGATTCCGCGCTCTCACCGCGGCGGCCGGGGTTCGATTCCCCGTCTGGGAAGTATTTTTATTATGCTTCCTTGCAGTTAAATTGCGTGTATTGGCGGTGCCATCAAGTTCGTATTTTTGCTAAAATTAATAATCAAAACCAGTTAGATATGGGTGGGAAGTTGAACGCTGCCTGAACAAATTTTATCATTAGATTGGTTGAAAATGAAATATCAGTATAGACTAGGAAATATAGAACTATTTCAAATGGAAAGGGGATGTAGCTCAGTGGTAGAGCGCTCGCTTTGCATGTGAGAGGCCCCGGGTTCGATCCCCGGCATCTCCACTTCTATATTTTTTTCCTTTGTTTTTTGTCATTTTCGATGAACGAGATTATTTACAGCAAAATATCTGAGGGTTTTGAATGTATCGTTTGCGCTCTATTCAGGAGAAACAGGGGTGAAAGAATTCCTTACAAATTTATAAAACACAAATTAACCCTCAATGTCCAATATGGGGATGTAGCTCAGTGGTAGAGCGCTCGCTTCGCATGCGAGATGCCCCGGGTTCGATCCCCGGCATCTCCAGATTTTTTATGATTATCTTTTGCGATATAGGTAGAACATATTTATTTCAAAGTCATTGTACTCGATTATGAACTAGAATGCATCTCTACTTTTGTTCACATGATTGCTTTTTGTAAAACATCTTGGTTTCGTTGTCTAGTTTTTCCACATGCACTTTCACGCCCACTGGCGTTTTCAAATAAATTGTTATTCCCTTTTTATTGATAGCAAAAACTAATTGCTCCGGGTGAGGATCGAACTCACAACCTCCGCATTCCTTATTCCGTGCATAGCACAGAGAAGGTACTGTCTATAAGTACGGCGCGCTAACCGATTGTGCCACCGGAGCAATGTTACAAATTGGCTCATTTTTACAACATTTAAAATACCTCACAAAATATCATGAAAATTTTATTTGTCTAAATTAAAATGTATAATTCATAATAATGCCTAGCATTCCATTTATCATTTCATCCTGGAATAGCTTAACTTAACTTAATATACAACAGACATAACATAAACCATGGTAAAGAAATGTTGTACATATTCAGAAACTGCATATATAGTTTAATTAAAACGACTTACGTTTGACAAACTCATCTGCAACACGTCATCTGTCATTTCGAGCGAACCGTGCCGAATAATCCAATCTTCTCGATCGATATACTAAGAACTGTAACCCCTTTACTTGATATATGCTAAATTACCCGTTTACGTTCAAGTCCCAGGTAGTCTAGTGGTTAGGATTCCGCGCTCTCACCGCGGCGGCCGGGGTTCGATTCCCCGTCTGGGAAGTATTTTTATTATGCTTCCTTGCAGTTAAATTGCGTGTATTGGCGGTGCCATCAAGTTCGTATTTTTGCTAAAATTAATAATCAAAACCAGTTAGATATGGGTGGGAAGTTGAACGCTGCCTGAACAAATTTTATCATTAGATTGGTTGAAAAAGAAATATCAGTATAGACTAGGAAATATAGAACTAGTTCAAATGGAAAGGGGATGTAGCTCAGTGGTAGAGCGCTCGCTTTGCATGTGAGAGGCCCCGGGTTCGATCCCCGGCATCTCCACTTCTATATTTTTTTCCTTTGTTTTTTGTAATTTTTGATGAATGAGATTATTTACAGCAAAATATCTGAGGGTTTTGAATGTATCGTTTGCGCTCTATTCAGGAGAAACAGGGGTGAAAGAATTCCTTACAAATTTATAAAACACAAATTAACCCTCAATGTCCAATATGGGGATGTAGCTCAGTGGTAGAGCGCTCGCTTCGCATGCGAGATGCCCCGGGTTCGATCCCCGGCATCTCCAGATTTTTTATGATTATCTTTTGCGATATAGGTAGAACATATTTATTTCAAAGTCATTGTACTCGATTATGAACTAGAATGCATCTCTACTTTTGTTCACATGATTGCTTTTTGTAAAACATCTTGGTTTCGTTGTCTAGTTTTTCCACATGCACTTTCACGCCCACTGGCGTTTTCAAATAAATTGTTATTCCCTTTTTATTGATAGCAAAAACTAATTGCTCCGGGTGAGGATCGAACTCACAACCTCCGCATTCCTTATTCCGTGCATAGCACAGAGAAGGTACTGTCTATAAGTACGGCGCGCTAACCGATTGTGCCACCGGAGCAATGTTACAAATTGGCCCATTTTTACAACATTTAAAATACCTCACAAAATATCATGAAAATTTTATTTGTCTAAATTAAAATGTATAATTCATAATAATGCCTAGCATTCCATTTATCATTTCATCCTGGAATAGCTTAACTTAACTTAATATACAACAGACATAACATAAACCATGGTAAAGAAATGTTGTACATATTCAGAAACTGCATATATAGTTTAATTAAAACGACTTACGTTTGACAAACTCATCTGCAACACGTCATCTGTCATTTCGAGCGAACCGTGCCGAATAATCCAATCTTCTCGATCGATATACTAAGAACTGTAACCCCTTTACTTGATATATGCTAAATTACCCGTTTACGTTCAAGTCCCAGGTAGTCTAGTGGTTAGGATTCCGCGCTCTCACCGCGGCGGCCGGGGTTCGATTCCCCGTCTGGGAAGTATTTTTATTATGCTTCCTTGCAGTTAAATTGCGTGTATTGGCGGTGCCATCAAGTTCGTATTTTTGCTAAAATTAATAATCAAAACCAGTTAGATATGGGTGGGAAGTTGAACGCTGCCTGAACAAATTTTATCATTAGATTGGTTGAAAATGAAATATCAGTATAGACTAGGAAATATAGAACTATTTCAAATGGAAAGGGGATGTAGCTCAGTGGTAGAGCGCTCGCTTTGCATGTGAGAGGCCCCGGGTTCGATCCCCGGCATCTCCACTTCTATATTTTTTTCCTTTGTTTTTTGTCATTTTCGATGAACGAGATTATTTACAGCAAAATATCTGAGGGTTTTGAATGTATCGTTTGCGCTCTATTCAGGAGAAACAGGGGTGAAAGAATTCCTTACAAATTTATAAAACACAAATTAACCCTCAATGTCCAATATGGGGATGTAGCTCAGTGGTAGAGCGCTCGCTTCGCATGCGAGATGCCCCGG